>OX235275.1:31700730-32028649 GCA_944472155.2 Trichobilharzia szidati | reverse complement strand
TTTTTTTTTTTTTTTTTTAAACCACACTACCCAATTAACCACACATCAAACACCCACCATCCAACAACCAACAACCGCATCATTCGAACACACGAATCACACACAAGTCAGTGCACCTCTCCACATCCGACACCACACAGACACAAGTAGAAAGGCGAACAGGCGAACAAACAAACACGTACACACTCGCACACGCAGACACAAAATATTCACATACACATGTATGCACACGTACACGCGAAAGAAAACCTACATGCTCCGACAAACAGATGCATGCACGCACACGCACACGCACACACTCGGAAATCGATTGTCACACGACAAGTCTGAACGACTCCTTCACCAATCCACATCGAACATCAAGAAGTACACACGTTTACTCATCGTGTGTGCTTTCACGGAGACAGTTAAACATGCCTGAGAAGGTGCCACGCACTGACAGTCGAAAATCACCTACACCTTCGAACGCTGAAATCACTCATGGTGGTGAGTCAGGCATTTCAACGGAAGACACGATTCTCCTACAAATGTCAACAAGTACCTGGTCTTAGGCTTGGCAGTTGTACCAGTTGTCTTTCTCCGACCGACCCACCGACCAACTGACCCAGTCAGCAACACTCACTCACTCACTCACTCATTCGCTAACACTGACATTCGCGTCGCAACATCCACATTGTCAATATAATTATATCACCAATTTCCATACTAATCACCATCAAAATATTGGTACTGAAAATATGCTTCTAATTTTATCTTCAACATTATTGATATTATTTTTATTATTATTACTACTTCCACTATTATTACTATTAATAATATGAGCATTACTGTTATTATCATTATTACACTTGTCGACTGTCACACCACTCTATTTACTGAGAGTTTCCTCTAGTCGGTGAATATCTAGGTGGCTTGCTTACCGGTCAGTGACGCGATCGTCGTCAGTGGCTGGATGGATTTCCATGACTGGCTTTCTAATTATATCAGTCCTCATATTAATAGTTGCAATAATAATAGTAATATTAATAGAAACAATAATATTAATAATAATACCAATAATAATAGTAATAGTAGTCGGTGAGGTGAATGAGTTATACGAGCCGTTGGAACCTGTGTTGGCGTTTGTCGATCAGTCGACGTACACTCTCAGTTGTCAGTGTTTCCGTTTCATTGGATGTGTGTGTGTGCAATTTGAGGAGGACGTTGTTCGACGGGGAGGCTTCGAGTGTAATCAGTGACTGGCGAACGTGTGGATACTGGATGCGGCTGTGTTTGACTGCCAGACAACTGTTCGATGGGTATTGATGCGCGCTAGTTGTATTTCCTGTGTGTCAGTGAGTGGATGTTGTATATTCTGTGTGTTTGTTATGCCTTTCCTAATGAGTCCGGTCAAAATCATGCCCCAGGTGAGACTCGAACTCACGACCTTCAGATTATGAGACTGACGCGCTAACCGACTGCGCTACTAGGGCGCCATCGTCTGCGCCATAGCACGCAAACACAAAACACTCCCGACACATACACACACACACGCACACACGCACAATGGCACAAACACCCTCACACTCACTCACGAAACAGCCAACACAACACTAATCAGCACAGCACAACACGACACAACACAATATCAACACAACCTACGAAACAACCAACACAAACACCACACTCACTCTCCTCCGCCTACAGCTCAACAGCTCCAAGCAGACAAACAACACAATCACACCAACCAATCAATCAATCAATCAATACACTGAGCATCAAACCACACTACACAATTAACCACACATCAAACACCCACCATCCAACAACCAACAACCGCGTCATTCGAACACACGAATCACACACAAGTCAGTGCACCTCTCCACATCCCACACCACACAGACACAAGTAGAAAGGCGAACAGGCGAACAAACAAACACGTACACACTCGCACACGCAGACACAAAATATTCACATACACATGTATGCACACGTACACGCGAAAGAAAACCTACATGCTCCGACAAACAGATGCATGCACGCACACGCACACGCACACACTCGGAAATCGATTGTCACACGACAAGTCTGAACGACTCCTTCACCAATCCACATCGAACATCAAGAAGTACACACGTTTACTCATCGTGTGTGCTTTCACGGAGACAGTTAAACATGCCTGAGAAGGTGCCACGCACTGACAGTCGAAAATCACCTACACCTTCGAACGCTGAAATCACTCATGGTGGTGAGTCAGGCATTTCAACGGAAGACACGATTCTCCTACAACTGTCAACAAGTACCTGGTCTTAGGCTTGGCAGTTGTACCAGTTGTCTTTCTCCGACCGACCCACCGACCAACTGACCCAGTCAGCAACACTCACTCACTCACTCATTCGCTAACACTGACATTCGCGTCGCAACATCCACATTGTCAATATAATTATATCACCAATTTCCATACTAATCACCATCAAAATATTGGTACTGAAAATATGCTTCTAATTTTATCTTCAACATTATTGATATTATTTTTATTATTATTACTACTTCCACTACTATTACTATTAATAATATGAGTATTACTGTTATTATCATTATTACACTTGTCGACTGTCACACCACTCTATTTACTGAGAGTTTCCTCTAGTCGGTGAATATCTAGGTGGCTTGCTTACCGGTCAGTGACGCGATCGTCGTCAGTGGCTGGATGGATTTCCATGACTGGCTTTCTAATTATATCAGTCCTCATATTAATAGTTGCAATAATAATAGTAATATTAATAGAAACAATAATATTAATAATAATACCAATAATAATAGTAATAGTAGTCGGTGAGGTGAATGAGTTATACGAGCCGTTGGAACCTGTGTTGGCGTTTGTCGATCAGTCGACGTACACTCTCAGTTGTCAGTGTTTCCGTTTCATTGGATGTGTGTGTGTGCAATTTGAGGAGGACGTTGTTCGACGGGGAGGCTTCGAGTGTAATCAGTGACTGGCGAACGTGTGGATACTGGATGCGGCTGTGTTTGACTGCCAGACAACTGTTCGATGGGTATTGAGGCGCGCTAGTTGTATTTCCTGTGTGTCAGTGAGTGGATGTTGTATATTCTGTGTGTTTGTTATGCCTTTCCTAATGAGTCCGGTCAAAATCATGCCCCAGGTGAGACTCGAACTCACGACCTTCAGATTATGAGACTGACGCGCTAACCGACTGCGCTACTAGGGCGCCATCGTCTGCGCCATAGCACGCAAACACAAAACACTCCCGACACAGACACACACACAGACACACACACACACACGCACACACGCACAATGGCACAAACACCCACACACTCACTCACGAAACAGCCAACACAACACTAATCAGCACAGCACAACACGACACAACACAATATCAACACAACCTACGAAACAACCAACACAAACACCACACTCACTCTCCTCCGCCTACAGCTCAACAGCTCCAAGCAGACAAACAACACAATCACACCAACCAATCAATCAATCAATCAATACACTGAGCATCAAACCACACTACCCAATTAACCACACATCAAACACCCACCATCCAACAACCAACAACCGCATCATTCGAACACACGAATCACACACAAGTCAGTGCACCTCTCCACATCCCACACCACACAGACACAAGTAGAAAGGCGAACAGGCGAACAAACAAACACGTACACACTCGCACACGCAGACACAAAATATTCACATACACATGTATGCACACGTACACGCGAAGGAACACCTACATGCCCCGACAAACAGATGCATGCACGCACACACACACGCACACACTCGGAAATCGATTGTCACACGACAAGTCTGAACGACTCCTTCACCAATCCACATCGAACATCAAGAAGTACACACGTTTACTCATCGTGTGTGCTTTCACGGAGACAGTTAAACATGCCTGAGAAGGTGCCACGCACTGACAGTCGAAAATCACCTACACCTTCGAACGCTGAAATCACTCATGGTGGTGAGTCAGGCATTTCAACGGAAGACACGATTCTCCTACAACTGTCAACAAGTACCTGGTCTTAGGCTTGGCAGTTGTACCAGTTGTCTTTCTCCGACCGACCCACCGACCAACTGACCCAGTCAGCAACACTCACTCACTCACTCACTCAATTCGCTAACACTGACATTCGCGTCGCAACATCCACATTGTCAATATAATTATATCACCAATTTCCATACTAATCACCATCAAAATATTGGTACTGAAAATATGCTTCTAATTTTATCTTCAACATTATTGATATTATTTTTATTATTATTACTACTTCCACTACTATTACTATTAATAATATGAGTATTACTGTTATTATCATTATTACACTTGTCGACTGTCACACCACTCTATTTACTGAGAGTTTCCTCTAGTCGGTGAATATCTAGGTGGCTTGCTTACCGGTCAGTGACGCGATCGTCGTCAGTGGCTGGATGGATTTCCATGACTGGCTTTCTAATTATATCAGTCCTCATATTAATAGTTGCAATAATAATAGTAATATTAATAGAAACAATAATATTAATAATAATACCAATAATAATAGTAATAGTAGTCGGTGAGGTGAATGAGTTATACGAGCCGTTGGAACCTGTGTTGGCGTTTGTCGATCAGTCGACGTACACTCTCAGTTGTCAGTGTTTCCGTTTCATTGGATGTGTGTGTGCAATTTGAGGAGGACGTTGTTCGACGGGGAGGCTTCGAGTGTAATCAGTGACTGGCGAACGTGTGGATACTGGATGCGGCTGTGTTTGACTGCCAGACAACTGTTCGATGGGTATTGATGCGCGCTAGTTGTATTTCCTGTGTGTCAGTGAGTGGATGTTGTATATTCTGTGTGTTTGTTATGCCTTTCCTAATGAGTCCGGTCAAAATCATGCCCCAGGTGAGACTCGAACTCACGACCTTCAGATTATGAGACTGACGCGCTAACCGACTGCGCTACTAGGGCGCCATCGTCTGCGCCATAGCACGCAAACACAAAACACTCCCGACACAGACACACACACACGCACACACGCACAATGGCACAAACACCCTCACACTCACTCACGAAACAGCCAACACAACACTAATCAGCACAGCACAACACGACACAACACAATATCAACACAACCTACGAAACAACCAACACAAACACCACACTCACTCTCCTCCGCCTACAGCTCAACAGCTCCAAGCAGACAAACAACACAATCACACCAACCAATCAATCAATCAATCAATACACTGAGCATCAAACCACACTACACAATTAACCACACATCAAACACCCACCATCCAACAACCAACAACCGCGTCATTCGAACACACGAATCACACACAAGTCAGTGCACCTCTCCACATCCCACACCACACAGACACAAGTAGAAAGGCGAACAGGCGAACAAACAAACACGTACACACTCGCACACGCAGACACAAAATATTCACATACACATGTATGCACACGTACACGCGAAAGAAAACCTACATGCTCCGACAAACAGATGCATGCACGCACACGCACACGCACACACTCGGAAATCGATTGTCACACGACAAGTCTGAACGACTCCTTCACCAATCCACATCGAACATCAAGAAGTACACACGTTTACTCATCGTGTGTGCTTTCACGGAGACAGTTAAACATGCCTGAGAAGGTGCCACGCACTGACAGTCGAAAATCACCTACACCTTCGAACGCTGAAATCACTCATGGTGGTGAGTCAGGCATTTCAACGGAAGACACGATTCTCCTACAACTGTCAACAAGTACCTGGTCTTAGGCTTGGCAGTTGTACCAGTTGTCTTTCTCCGACCGACCCACCGACCAACTGACCCAGTCAGCAACACTCACTCACTCACTCACTCATATTCGCTAACACTGACATTCGCGTCGCAACATCCACATTGTCAATATAATTATATCACCAATTTCCATACTAATCACCATCAAAATATTGGTACTGAAAATATGCTTCTAATTTTATCTTCAACATTATTGATATTATTTTTATTATTATTACTACTTCCACTACTATTACTATTAATAATATGAGTATTACTGTTATTATCATTATTACACTTGTCGACTGTCACACCACTCTATTTACTGAGAGTTTCCTCTAGTCGGTGAATATCTAGGTGGCTTGCTTACCGGTCAGTGACGCGATCGTCGTCAGTGGCTGGATGGATTTCCATGACTGGCTTTCTAATTATATCAGTCCTCATATTAATAGTTGCAATAATAATAGTAATATTAATAGAAACAATAATATTAATAATAATACCAATAATAATAGTAATAGTAGTCGGTGAGGTGAATGAGTTATACGAGCCGTTGGAAGCTGTGTTGGCGTTTGTCGATCAGTCGACGTACACTCTCAGTTGTCAGTGTTTCCGTTTCATTGGATGTGTGTGTGTGCAATTTGAGGAGGACGTTGTTCGACGGGGAGGCTTCGAGTGTAATCAGTGACTGGCGAACGTGTGGATACTGGATGCGGCTGTGTTTGACTGCCAGACAACTGTTCGATGGGTATTGATGCGCGCTAGTTGTATTTCCTGTGTGTCAGTGAGTGGATGTTGTATATTCTGTGTGTTTGTTATGCCTTTCCTAATGAGTCCGGTCAAAATCATGCCCCAGGTGAGACTCGAACTCACGACCTTCAGATTATGAGACTGACGCGCTAACCGACTGCGCTACTAGGGCGCCATCGTCTGCGCCATAGCACGCAAACACAAAACACTCCCGACACATACACACACACACGCACACACGCACAATGGCACAAACACCCTCACACTCACTCACGAAACAGCCAACACAACACTAATCAGCACAGCACAACACGACACAACACAATATCAACACAACCTACGAAACAACCAACACAAACACCACACTCACTCTCCTCCGCCTACAGCTCAACAGCTCCAAGCAGACAAACAACACAATCACACCAACCAATCAATCAATCAATCAATACACTGAGCATCAAACCACACTACACAATTAACCACACATCAAACACCCACCATCCAACAACCAACAACCGCGTCATTCGAACACACGAATCACACACAAGTCAGTGCACCTCTCCACATCCCACACCACACAGACACAAGTAGAAAGGCGAACAGGCGAACAAACAAACACGTACACACTCGCACACGCAGACACAAAATATTCACATACACATGTATGCACACGTACACGCGAAAGAAAACCTACATGCTCCGACAAACAGATGCATGCACGCACACGCACACGCACACACTCGGAAATCGATTGTCACACGACAAGTCTGAACGACTCCTTCACCAATCCACATCGAACATCAAGAAGTACACACGTTTACTCATCGTGTGTGCTTTCACGGAGACAGTTAAACATGCCTGAGAAGGTGCCACGCACTGACAGTCGAAAATCACCTACACCTTCGAACGCTGAAATCACTCATGGTGGTGAGTCAGGCATTTCAACGGAAGACACGATTCTCCTACAACTGTCAACAAGTACCTGGTCTTAGGCTTGGCAGTTGTACCAGTTGTCTTTCTCCGACCGACCCACCGACCAACTGACCCAGTCAGCAACACTCACTCACTCACTCACTCACTCACTTGCTAACACTGACATTCGCGTCGCAACATCCACATTGTCAATATAATTATATCACCAATTTCCATACTAATCACCATCAAAATATTGGTACTGGAAATATGCTTCTAATTTTATCTTCAACATTATTGATATTATTTTTATTATTATTACTACTTCCACTACTATTACTATTAATAATATGAGTATTACTGTTATTATCATTATTACACTTGTCGACTGTCACACCACTCTATTTACTGAGAGTTTCCTCTAGTCGGTGAATATCTAGGTGGCTTGCTTACCGGTCAGTGACGCGATCGTCGTCAGTGGCTGGATGGATTTCCATGACTGGCTTTCTAATTATATCAGTCCTCATATTAATAGTTGCAATAATAATAGTAATATTAATAGAAACAATAATATTAATAATAATACCAATAATAATAGTAATAGTAGTCGGTGAGGTGAATGAGTTATACGAGCCGTTGGAACCTGTGTTGGCGTTTGTCGATCAGTCGACGTACACTCTCAGTTGTCAGTGTTTCCGTTTCATTGGATGTGTGTGTGTGCAATTTGAGGAGGACGTTGTTCGACGGGGAGGCTTCGAGTGTAATCAGTGACTGGCGAACGTGTGGATACTGGATGCGGCTGTGTTTGACTGCCAGACAACTGTTCGATGGGTATTGATGCGCGCTAGTTGTATTTCCTGTGTGTCAGTGAGTGGATGTTGTATATTCTGTGTGTTTGTTATGCCTTTCCTAATGAGTCCGGTCAAAATCATGCCCCAGGTGAGACTCGAACTCACGACCTTCAGATTATGAGACTGACGCGCTAACCGACTGCGCTACTAGGGCGCCATCGTCTGCGCCATAGCACGCAAACACAAAACACTCCCGACACATACACACACACACACGCACACACGCACAATGGCACAAACACCCTCACACTCACTCACGAAACAGCCAACACAACACTAATCAGCACAGCACAACACGACACAACACAATATCAACACAACCTACGAAACAACCAACACAAACACCACACTCACTCTCCTCCGCCTCCAGCTCAACCGCTCCAAGCAGACAAACAACACAATCACACCAACCAATCAATCAATCAATACACTGAGCATCAAACCACACTACCCAATTAACCACACATCAAACACCCACCATCCAACAACCAACAACCGCATCATTCGAACACACGAATCACACACAAGTCAGTGCACCTCTCCACATCCGACACCACACAGACACAAGTAGAAAGGCGAACAGGCGAACAAACAAACACGTACACACTCGCACACGCAGACACAAAATATTCACATACACATGTATGCACACGTACACGCGAAGGAACACCTACATGCTCCGACAAACAGATGCATGCACGCACACGCACACACACACACTCGGAAATCGATTGTCACACGACAAGTCTGAACGACTCCTTCACCAATCCACATCGAACATCAAGAAGTACACACGTTTACTCATCGTGTGTGCTTTCACGGAGACAGTTAAACATGCCTGAGAAGGTGCCACGCACTGACAGTCGAAAATCACCTACACCTTCGAACGCTGAAATCACTCATGGTGGTGAGTCAGGCATTTCAACGGAAGACACGATTCTCCTACAACTGTCAACAAGTACCTGGTCTTAGGCTTGGCAGTTGTACCAGTTGTCTTTCTCCGACCGACCCACCGACCAACTGACCCAGTCAGCAACACTCACTCACTCACTCACTCACTCACTCATTGCTAACACTGACATTCGCGTCGCAACATCCACATTGTCAATATAATTATATCACCAATTTCCATACTAATCACCATCAAAATATTGGTACTGAAAATATGCTTCTAATTTTATCTTCAACATTATTGATATTATTTTTATTATTATTACTACTTCCACTACTATTACTATTAATAATATGAGTATTACTGTTATTATCATTATTACACTTGTCGACTGTCACACCACTCTATTTACTGAGAGTTTCCTCTAGTCGGTGAATATCTAGGTGGCTTGCTTACCGGTCAGTGACGCGATCGTCGTCAGTGGCTGGATGGATTTCCATGACTGGCTTTCTAATTATATCAGTCCTCATATTAATAGTTGCAATAATAATAGTAATATTAATAGAAACAATAATATTAATAATAATACCAATAATAATAGTAATAGTAGTCGGTGAGGTGAATGAGTTATACGAGCCGTTGGAACCTGTGTTGGCGTTTGTCGATCAGTCGACGTACACTCTCAGTTGTCAGTGTTTCCGTTTCATTGGATGTGTGTGTGTGCAATTTGAGGAGGACGTTGTTCGACGGGGAGGCTTCGAGTGTAATCAGTGACTGGCGAACGTGTGGATACTGGATGCGGCTGTGTTTGACTGCCAGACAACTGTTCGATGGGTATTGATGCGCGCTAGTTGTATTTCCTGTGTGTCAGTGAGTGGATGTTGTATATTCTGTGTGTTTGTTATGCCTTTCCTAATGAGTCCGGTCAAAATCATGCCCCAGGTGAGACTCGAACTCACGACCTTCAGATTATGAGACTGACGCGCTAACCGACTGCGCTACTAGGGCGCCATCGTCTGCGCCATAGCACGCTAACACAAAACACTCCCGACACACACACACACACAGACACACACACACACACGCACACACGCACAATGGCACAAACACCCACACACTCACTCACGAAACAGCCAACACAACACTAATCAGCACAGCACAACACGACACAACACAATATCAACACAACCTACGAAACAACCAACACAAACACCACACTCACTCTCCTCCGCCTACAGCTCAACAGCTCCAAGCAGACAAACAACACAATCACACCAACCAATCAATCAATCAATACACTGAGCATCAAACCACACTACCCAATTAACCACACATCAAACACCCACCATCCAACAACCAACAACCGCATCATTCGAACACACGAATCACACACAAGTCAGTGCACCTCTCCACATCCGACACCACACAGACACAAGTAGAAAGGCGAACAGGCGAACAAACAAACACGTACACACTCGCACACGCAGACACAAAATATTCACATACACATGTATGCACACGTACACGCGAAGGAACACCTACATGCCAAGACACACAGATGCATGCACGCACACGCACACACACACGCACACACACACACACACTCGGAAATCGATTGTCACACGACAAGTCTGAACGACTCCTTCACCAATCCACATCGAACATCAAGAAGTACACACGTTTACTCATCGTGTGTGCTTTCACGGAGACAGTTAAACATGCCTGAGAAGGTGCCACGCACTGACAGTCGAAAATCACCTACACCTTCGAACGCTGAAATCACTCATGGTGGTGAGTCAGGCATTTCAACGGAAGACACGATTCTCCTACAACTGTCAACAAGTACCTGGTCTTAGGCTTGGCAGTTGTACCAGTTGTCTTCCTCCGACCGACCCACCGACCAACTGACCCAGTCAGCAACACTCACTCACTCACTCACTCACTCACTTGCTAACACTGACATTCGCGTCGCAACATCCACATTGTCAATATAATTATATCACCAATTTCCATACTAATCACCATCAAAATATTGGTACTGAAAATATGCTTCTAATTTTATCTTCAACATTATTGATATTATTTTTATTATTATTACTACTTCCACTACTATTACTATTAATAATATGAGTATTACTGTTATTATCATTATTACACTTGTCGACTGTCACACCACTCTATTTACTGAGAGTTTCCTCTAGTCGGTGAATTACTAGGTGGCTTGCTTACCGGTCAGTGACGCGATCGTCGTCAGTGGCTGGATGGATTTCCATGACTGGCTTTCTAATTATATCAGTCCTCATATTAATAGTTGCAATAATAATAGTAATATTAATAGAAACAATAATATTAATAATAATACCAATAATAATAGTAATAGTAGTCGGTGAGGTGAATGAGTTATACGAGCCGTTGGAACCTGTGTTGGCGTTTGTCGATCAGTCGACGTACACTCTCAGTTGTCAGTGTTTCCGTTTCATTGGATGTGTGTGTGTGCAATTTGAGGAGGACGTTGTTCGACGGGGAGGCTTCGAGTGTAATCAGTGACTGGCGAACGTGTGGATACTGGATGCGGCTGTGTTTGACTGCCAGACAACTGTTCGATGGGTATTGATGCGCGCTAGTTGTATTTCCTGTGTGTCAGTGAGTGGATGTTGTATATTCTGTGTGTTTGTTATGCCTTTCCTAATGAGTCCGGTCAAAATCATGCCCCAGGTGAGACTCGAACTCACGACCTTCAGATTATGAGACTGGCGCGCTAACCGACTGCGCTACTAGGGCGCCATCGTCTGCGCCATAGCACGCAAACACAAAACACTCCCGACACAGACACACACACAGACACACACACACACACGCACACACGCACAATGGCACAAACACCCTCACACTCACTCACGAAACAGCCAACACAACACTAATCAGCACAGCACAACACGACACAACACAATATCAACACAACCTACGAAACAACCAACACAAACACCACACTCACTCTCCTCCGCCTACAGCTCAACAGCTCCAAGCAGACAAACAACACAATCACACCAACCAATCAATCAATCAATAACACTGAGCATCAAACCACACTACCCAATTAACCACACATCAAACACCCACCATCCAACAACCAACAACCGCATCATTCGAACACACGAATCACACACAAGTCAGTGCACCTCTCCACATCCGACACCACACAGACACAAGTAGAAAGGCGAACAGGCGAACAAACAAACACGTACACACTCGCACACGCAGACACAAAATATTCACATACACATGTATGCACACGTACACGCGAAGGAACACCTACATGCTCCGACAAACAGATGCATGCACGCACACGCACACGCACACACACACACACTCGGAAATCGATTGTCACACGACAAGTCTGAACGACTCCTTCACCAATCCACACCGAACATCAAGAAGTACACACGTTTACTCATCGTGTGTGCTTTCATGGAGAGAGTTAAGGATGCCTGAGAAGGTGCCACGCACTGACAGTCGAAAATCACCTACACCTTCGAACGCTGAAATCACTCATGGTGGTGAGTCAGGCATTTCAACGGAAGACACGATTCTCCTACAACTGTCAACAAGTACCTGGTCTTAGGCTTGGCAGTTGTACCAGTTGTCTTTCTCCGACCGACCCACCGACCAACTGACCCAGTCAGCAACACTCACTCACTCACTCACTCACTCACTCACTTGCTAACACTGACATTCGCGTCGCAACATCCACATTGTCAATATAATTATATCACCAATTTCCATACTAATCACCATCAAAATATTGGTACTGAAAATATGCTTCTAATTTTATCTTCAACATTATTGATATTATTTTTATTATTATTACTACTTCCACTACTATTACTATTAATAATATGAGTATTACTGTTATTATCATTATTACACTTGTCGACTGTCACACCACTCTATTTACTGAGAGTTTCCTCTAGTCGGTGAATATCTAGGTGGCTTGCTTACCGGTCAGTGACGCGATCGTCGTCAGTGGCTGGATGGATTTCCATGACTGGCTTTCTAATTATATCAGTCCTCATATTAATAGTTGCAATAATAATAGTAATATTAATAGAAACAATAATATTAATAATAATACCAATAATAATAGTAATAGTAGTCGGTGAGGTGAATGAGTTATACGAGCCGTTGGAAGCTGTGTTGGCGTTTGTCGATCAGTCGACGTACACTCTCAGTTGTCAGTGTTTCCGTTTCATTGGATGTGTGTGTGTGTGCAATTTGAGGAGGACGTTGTTCGACGGGGAGGCTTCGAGTGTAATCAGTGACTGGCGAACGTGTGGATACTGGATGCGGCTGTGTTTGACTGCCAGACAACTGTTCGATGGGTATTGAGGCGCGCTAGTTGTATTTCCTGTGTGTCAGTGAGTGGATGTTGTATATTCTGTGTGTTTGTTATGCCTTTCCTAATGAGTCCGGTCAAAATCATGCCCCAGGTGAGACTCGAACTCACGACCTTCAGATTATGAGACTGACGCGCTAACCGACTGCGCTACTAGGGCGCCATCGTCTGCGCCATAGCACGCAAACACAAAACACTCCCGACACAGACACACACACAGACACACACACACACACGCACACACGCACAATGGCACAAACACCCACACACTCACTCACGAAACAGCCAACACAACACTAATCAGCACAGCACAACACGACACAACACAATATCAACACAACCTACGAAACAACCAACACAAACACCACACTCACTCTCCTCCGCCTCCAGCTCAACCGCTCCAAGCAGACAAACAACACAATCACACCAACCAATCAATCAATCAATACACTGAGCATCAAACCACACTACCCAATTAACCACACATCAAACACCCACCATCCAACAACCAACAACAGCATCATTCGAACACACGAATCACACACAAGTCAGTGCACCTCTCCACATCCGACACCACACAGACACAAGTAGAAGGGCGAACAGGCAAACAAACAAACAAACACGTACACACTCGCATACGCAGACACAAAATATTCACATACACATGTATGCACACGTACACGCGAAGGAACACCTACATGCTCCGACAAACAGATGCATGCACGCACACACACACACACACTCGGAAATCGATTGTCACACGACAAGTCTGAACGACTCCTTCATCAATCCACACCGAACATCAAGAAGTACACATGTTTACTCGTCGTGTGTGCTTTCATGGAGAGAGTGAAGGATGCCTGAGAAGGTGCCACGCACTGACAGTCGAAAATCACCTACACCTTCGAACGCTGAAATCACTCATGGTGGTGAGTCAGGCATTTCAACGGAAGACACGATTCTCCTACAACTGTCAACAAGTACCTGGTCTTAGGCTTGGCAGTTGTACCAGTTGTCTTTCTCCGACCGACCCACCGACCAACTGACCCAGTCAGCAACACTCACTCACTCACTCACTCACTCACTTGCTAACACTGACATTCGCGTCGCAACATCCACATTGTCAATATAATTATATCACCAATTTCCATACTAATCACCATCAAAATATTGGTACTGAAAATATGCTTCTAATTTTATCTTCAACATTATTGATATTATTTTTATTATTATTACTACTTCCACTACTATTACTATTAATAATATGAGTATTACTGTTATTATCATTATTACACTTGTCGACTGTCACACCAGTCTATTTACTGAGAGTTTCCTCTAGTCGGTGAATTACTAGGTGGCTTGCTTACCGGTCAGTGACGCGATCGTCGTCAGTGGCTGGATGGATTTCCATGACTGGCTTTCTAATTATATCAGTCCTCATATTAATAGTTGCAATAATAATAGTAATATTAATAGAAACAATAATATTAATAATAATACCAATAATAATAGTAATAGTAGTCGGTGAGGTGAATGAGTTATACGAGCCGTTGGAACCTGTGTTGGCGTTTGTCGATCAGTCGAGGTACACTCTCAGTTGTCAGTGTTTCCGTTTCATTGGATGTGTGTGTGTGTGCAATTTGAGGAGGACGTTGTTCGACGGGGAGGCTTCGAGTGTAATCAGTGACTGGCGAACGTGTGGATACTGGATGCGGCTGTGTTTGACTGCCAGACAACTGTTCGATGGGTATTGATGCGCGCTAGTTGTATTTCCTGTGTGTCAGTGAGTGGATGTTGTATATTCTGTGTGTTTGTTATGCCTTTCCTAATGAGTCCGGTCAAAATCATGCCCCAGGTGAGACTCGAACTCACGACCTTCAGATTATGAGACTGGCGCGCTAACCGACTGCGCTACTAGGGCGCCATCGTCTGCGCCATAGCACGCAAACACAAAACACTCCCGACACAGACACACACACAGACACACACACACACACGCACACACGCACAATGGCACAAACACCCTCACACTCACTCACGAAACAGCCAACACAACACTAATCAGCACAGCACAACACGACACAACACAATATCAACACAACCTACGAAACAACCAACACAAACACCACACTCACTCTCCTCCGCCTCCAGCTCAACCGCTCCAAGCAGACAAACAACACAATCACACCAACCAATCAATCAATCAATACACTGAGCATCAAACCACACTACCCAATTAACCACACATCAAACACCCACCATCCAACAACCAACAACCGCATCATTCGAACACACGAATCACACACAAGTCAGTGCACCTCTCCACATCCGACACCACACAGACACAAGTAGAAAGGCGAACAGGCAAACAAACAAACAAGTACAACTCGAACGCAGACACAAAATATTCACATACACATGTATGCACACGTACACGCGAAGGAACACCTACATGCTCCGACAAACAGATGCATGCATGCACACACACACACACACACTCGGAAATCGATTGTCACACGACAAGTCTGAACGACTCCTTCATCAATCCACACCGAACATCAAGAAGTACACATGTTTACTCGTCGTGTGTGCTTTCATGGAGAGAGTGAAGGATGCCTGAGAAGGTGCCACGCACTGACAGTCGAAAATCACCTACACCTTCGAACGCTGAAATCACTCATGGTGGTGAGTCAGGCATTTCAACGGAAGACACGATTCTCCTACAACTGTCAACAAGTACCTGGTCTTAGGCTTGGCAGTTGTACCAGTTGTCTTCCTCCTACCGACCCACCGACCAACTGACCCAGTCAGCAACACTCACTCACTCACTCACTCACTCACTCTGCTAACACTGACATTCGCGTCGCAACATCCACATTGTCAATATAATTATATCACCAATTTCCATACTAATCACCATCAAAATATTGGTACTGAAAATATGCTTCTAATTTTATCTTCAACATTATTGATATTATTTTTATTATTATTACTACTTCCACTACTATTACTATTAATAATATGAGTATTACTGTTATTATCATTATTACACTTGTCGACTGTCACACCAGTCTATTTACTGAGAGTTTCCTCTAGTCGGTGAATTACTAGGTGGCTTGCTTACCGGTCAGTGACGCGATCGTCGTCAGTGGCTGGATGGATTTCCATGACTGGCTTTCTAATTATATCAGTCCTCATATTAATAGTTGCAATAATAATAGTAATAATAATAATACTGACAATAATAGTAATAGTAGACGGTGAGGTGAATGAGTTATACGAGCCGTTGGAACCTGTGTTGGCGTTTGTCGATCAGTCGAGGTACACTCTCAGTTGTCAGTGTTTCCGTTTCATTGGATGTGTGTGTGTGCAATTTGAGGAGGACGTTGTTCGACGGGGAGGCTTCGAGTGTAATCAGTGACTGGCGAACGTGTGGATACTGGATGCGGCTGTGTTTGTCTGCGAGACAACTGTTCGATGGGTATTGAGGCGCGCTAGTTGTATTTCCTGTGTGTCAGTGAGTGGATGTTGTATATTCTGTGTGTTTGTTATGCCTTTCCTAATGAGTCCGGTCAAAATCATGCCCCAGGTGAGACTCGAACTCACGACCTTCAGATTATGAGACTGACGCGCTAACCGACTGCGCTACTAGGGCGCCATCGTCTGCGCCATAGCACGCTAACACAAAACACTCCCGACACACACACACACACGCACATGCGCACACGCACACATGCACACACGCACAAACACCCACCCACACACTCACTCACTCACTCACTCACGAACCAGCCAACACAACACTAATCAGCACAGCACAGCACAACACGACACAACACAACCTACGAAACAACCAACACAAACACCACACTCACTCTCCTCCGCCTCCAGCTCGACCGCTCCAAGCAGACAAACAACACAATCACACCAACCAATCAATCAATCAATCAATACACTGAGCATCAAACCACACTACCCAATTAACCACACATCAAACACCCACCATCCAACAACCAACAACAGCATCATTCGAACACACGAATCACACACAAGTCAGTGCACCTCTCCACATCCGACACCACACAGACACAAGTAGAAGGGCGAACAGGCAAACAAACAAACAAACACGTACACACTCGCATACGCAGACACAAAATATTCACATACACATGTATGCACACGTACACGCGAAGGAACACCTACATGCTCCGACAAACAGATGCATGCATGCACACACACACACACACACACTCGGAAATCGATTGTCACACGACAAGTCTGAACGACTCCTTCATCAATCCACACCGAACATCAAGAAGTACACATGTTTACTCGTCGTGTGTGCTTTCATGGAGAGAGTGAAGGATGCCTGAGAAGGTGCCACGCACTGACAGTCGAAAATCACCTACACCTTCGAACGCTGAAATCACTCATGGTGGTGAGTCAGGCATTTCAACGGAAGACACGATTCTCCTACAACTGTCAACAAGTACCTGGTCTTAGGCTTGGCAGTTGTACCAGTTGTCTTCCTCCTACCGACCCACCGACCAACTGACCCAGTCAGCAACACTCACTCACTCACTCACTCACTCACTTGCTAACACTGACATTCGCGTCGCAACATCCACATTGTCAATATAATTATATCACCAATTTCCATACTAATCACCATCAAAATATTGGTACTGAAAATATGCTTCTAATTTTATCTTCAACATTATTGATATTATTTTTATTATTATTACTACTTCCACTACTATTACTATTAATAATATGAGTATTACTGTTATTATCATTATTACACTTGTCGACTGTCACACCAGTCTATTTACTGAGAGTTTCCTCTAGTCGGTGAATTACTAGGTGGCTTGCTTACCGGTCAGTGACGCGATCGTCGTCAGTGGCTGGATGGATTTCCATGACTGGCTTTCTAATTATATCAGTCCTCATATTAATAGTTGCAATAATAATAGTAATAATAATAGTAATAATAATAATACTGACAATAATAGTAATAGTAGACGGTGAGGTGAATGAGTTATACGAGCCGTTGGAACCTGTGTTGGCGTTTGTCGATCAGTCGAGGTACACTCTCAGTTGTCAGTGTTTCCGTTTCATTGGATGTGTGTGTGTGCAATTTGAGGAGGACGTTGTTCGACGGGGAGGCTTCGAGTGTAATCAGTGACTGGCGAACGTGTGGATACTGGATGCGGCTGTGTTTGACTGCCAGACAACTGTTCGATGGGTATTGAGGCGCGCTAGTTGTATTTCCTGTGTGTCAGTGAGTGGATGTTGTATATTCTGTGTGTTTGTTATGCCTTTCCTAATGAGTCCGGTCAAAATCATGCCCCAGGTGAGACTCGAACTCACGACCTTCAGATTATGAGACTGACGCGCTAACCGACTGCGCTACTAGGGCGCCATCGTCTGCGCCATAGCACGCTAACACAAAACACTCCCGACACACACACACACACGCACATGCGCACACGCACACATGCACACACGCACAAACACCCACCCACACACTCACTCACTCACTCACTCACGAACCAGCCAACACAACACTAATCAGCACAGCACAGCACAACACGACACAACACAACCTACGAAACAACCAACACAAACACCACACTCACTCTCCTCCGCCTCCAGCTCGACCGCTCCAAGCAGACAAACAACACAATCACACCAACCAATCAATCAATCAATCAATACACTGAGCATCAAACCACACTACCCAATTAACCACACATCAAACACCCACCATCCAACAACCAACAACAGCATCATTCGAACACACGAATCACACACAAGTCAGTGCACCTCTCCACATCCGACACCACACAGACACAAGTAGAAGGGCGAACAGGCAAACAAACAAACAAACACGTACACACTCGCATACGCAGACACAAAATATTCACATACACATGTATGCACACGTACACGCGAAGGAACACCTACATGCTCCGACAAACAGATGCATGCATGCACACACACACACACACACTCGGAAATCGATTGTCACACGACAAGTCTGAACGACTCCTTCATCAATCCACACCGAACATCAAGAAGTACACATGTTTACTCGTCGTGTGTGCTTTCATGGAGAGAGTGAAGGATGCCTGAGAAGGTGCCACGCACTGACAGTCGAAAATCACCTACACCTTCGAACGCTGAAATCACTCATGGTGGTGAGTCAGGCATTTCAACGGAAGACACGATTCTCCTACAACTGTCAACAAGTACCTGGTCTTAGGCTTGGCAGTTGTACCAGTTGTCTTCCTCCTACCGACCCACCGACCAACTGACCCAGTCAGCAACACTCACTCACTCACTCACTCACTCACTTGCTAACACTGACATTCGCGTCGCAACATCCACATTGTCAATATAATTATATCACCAATTTCCATACTAATCACCATCAAAATATTGGTACTGAAAATATGCTTCTAATTTTATCTTCAACATTATTGATATTATTTTTATTATTATTACTACTTCCACTACTATTACTATTAATAATATGAGTATTACTGTTATTATCATTATTACACTTGTCGACTGTCACACCAGTCTATTTACTGAGAGTTTCCTCTAGTCGGTGAATTACTAGGTGGCTTGCTTACCGGTCAGTGACGCGATCGTCGTCAGTGGCTGGATGGATTTCCATGACTGGCTTTCTAATTATATCAGTCCTCATATTAATAGTTGCAATAATAATAGTAATAATAATAGTAATAATAATAATACTGACAATAATAGTAATAGTAGACGGTGAGGTGAATGAGTTATACGAGCCGTTGGAACCTGTGTTGGCGTTTGTCGATCAGTCGAGGTACACTCTCAGTTGTCAGTGTTTCCGTTTCATTGGATGTGTGTGTGTGCAATTTGAGGAGGACGTTGTTCGACGGGGAGGCTTCGAGTGTAATCAGTGACTGGCGAACGTGTGGATACTGGATGCGGCTGTGTTTGACTGCGAGACAACTGTTCGATGGGTATTGAGGCGCGCTAGTTGTATTTCCTGTGTGTCAGTGAGTGGATGTTGTATATTCTGTGTGTTTGTTATGCCTTTCCTAATGAGTCCGGTCAAAATCATGCCCCAGGTGAGACTCGAACTCACGACCTTCAGATTATGAGACTGACGCGCTAACCGACTGCGCTACTAGGGCGCCATCGTCTGCGCCATAGCACGCAAACACAAAACACTCCCGACACACACACACACACGCACACATGCACACACGCACAAACACCCACACACTCACTCACGAAACAGCCAACACAACACTAATCAGCACAGCACACACAACACAACACGACACAACACAACCTACGAAACAACCAACACAAACACCACACTCACTCTCCTCCGCCTCCAGCTCAACCGCTCCAAGCAGACAAACAACACAATCACACCAACCAATCAATCAATCAATACACTGAGCATCAAACCACACTACCCAATTAACCACACATCAAACACCCACCATCCAACAACCAACAACCGCATCATTCGAACACACGAATCACACACAAGTCAGTGCACCTCTCCACATCCGACACCACACAGACACAAGTAGAAGGGCGAACAGGCAAACAAACAAACAAACACGTACACACTCGCATACGCAGACACAAAATATTCACATACACATGTATGCACACGTACACGCGAAGGAACACCTACATGCTCCGACAAACAGATGCATGCATGCACACACACACACACACACTCGGAAATCGATTGTCACACGACAAGTCTGAACGACTCCTTCATCAATCCACACCGAACATCAAGAAGTACACATGTTTACTCGTCGTGTGTGCTTTCATGGAGAGAGTGAAGGATGCCTGAGAAGGTGCCACGCACTGACAGTCGAAAATCACCTACACCTTCGAACGCTGAAATCACTCATGGTGGTGAGTCAGGCATTTCAACGGAAGACACGATTCTCCTACAACTGTCAACAAGTACCTGGTCTTAGGCTTGGCAGTTGTACCAGTTGTCTTCCTCCTACCGACCCACCGACCAACTGACCCAGTCAGCAACACTCACTCACTCACTCACTCACTCACTCACTCACTTGCTAACACTGACATTCGCGTCGCAACATCCACATTGTCAATATAATTATATCACCAATTTCCATACTAATCACCATCAAAATATTAGTACTGAAAATATGCTTCTAATTTTATCTTCAACATTATTGATATTATTTTTATTATTACTACTACTTCCACTACTATTACTATTAATAATATGAGTATTATTGTTATTATCATTATTGCACTTGTCGTTGTTTTTGTCTTCGCTGTGTTTGGTAATGTCATTAATACTATCATGATTGGTTTCTCGATTGATTATGATCAGCTGAACGCTCTTATTTTCCTTGATTCTCTCTGTCTATCATTTTACGTTTTTCAAGCCTGTATTTCTCTTTCAATTTCTCTTTATCCACTTGATTTTGAGGGAAGTAGGTCGCTAATATATTCACCTCATTGAAATCTTGGATTCAATTGCATCTGCGGGTTGCTCATTTGTCGCTCCTGCACCAACAGCACACACAGAACTTTCTTAATTTTTACAGAAACCCTCCAACGAATCGATAATTTCTAAATGTGATCATGCTACTGTATTCCATTTGCGAATGGGAATGACGTGATTCCACTCGAAATACTGAAAACGGATCCATTGACTGTCGCAAATGTGCTGACGGCATTGTTGCAAAAGGTTTTGAAGGAAGCAAAAGTGGCTTCCGATTGGAAGAAAGGCTGACCACCTCGTTCAGATGCCAAAGAAGGTAGACATAGTCCTGTGCAAGAATTGATGTGAAATCATGCTGCTTTCCACGCCAAGTAAATTACAAAATCCCATCATCCTTGAGTCTTTAAAGATGCACTGCTTACAGAACTCTGCCGGGAACAAGCTGCATTTAAGAAATGTAAGTCATGTGCTGATCAAATTGCAACTCTACGCATCATCATCACCATACGAAGCGTAGAATGGTAGTCAAACCTCTACCTCAACTTCACAGACTTCGGAAAGTCCTTTGATAGCTTTCGAAGTGAATACGGGACTAAGACAAGCGGGTTGCCTATTATCACCTACGATGATATTCTAAGTTGTAGTGGACTGGATGATGCATCAGACTGTGAGGAGTGAGGAGACAGAAATATGCTGCACTGACTGATACGAAGACTCTAGAAGATCTGGATTTCCCATGTGGATGGTTTATGTTTAATGTCACATACACAAACTCGAAGACTTGCAAGTGAAAACCAACAAACTGGCTGAAGAGGCTGGCTGGCAGCGAAGACAGGACTGCTGGTGAACACAGAGAAGACGGATATGATGAAGATAACCAACCACCACGAACAGCAACAACAACAAACAACAACCAGCACCAATCACCATCAACGGGAGAGATTTGACAGAGGTTACCTCCTTCACTTATCTAGGAAGCATCCTTTCAACTACAAGCGGAAGGGATGAAGATGTGGAAGCCAGTCAGAATGGGAAAGGCAAGATGCACCTTCATCAACCTGAGACAGTTTGGAAATCTGCTGCACTCAACAGAAGGAACAAGATTCGGATTTTCAACACCAATGTGAAGTCGGTCCTTCTATGCAGGTCAGAAACTTGGCCAGCGTGTCACGAAGAGGATTTCCAACATGCTGCTGCAGACTTTCATCAACAGATGCCTTCGCTAGCTCCATACTGAAGATCAAATGGCTGGTCAGAAAGAATTAGAAATAAGAAACTCTGCAGTAGAACAAACCAACAGTCGAGAGCCGATCGCTCAGCAAGTATGCAGGAGACAATGAAGATGGATTGAGCATACATTGAGGAGACCGTCGAATGCAATCGCGCGCAATTTAAGCCATCGCTCGAGTGGAATCCAAATGGGAGGCGATAAGTGGGTTTTCCTAGGGTGTGATAAAGAGATCAGATATTAAGGGCGGCCGTGTACCCAGATGAAGAGGACAGGGGAGAATAGAAGAAAGTGGAGGTGTGTTGATGAACCCATATGTTCCACTTGGAACCCAAGGGAATAATGGTGATAATACCGATTCGGTATCGACGGTACTTCATCCTCACTCCCGAATGCATAGACCCCACTGGTCACGACTTGTCAATAAAACTCCAAGTAACTTCGTCCGGCAGTCAACTGGTGTGTACTACCGATGAGGAGTCCCAAACTAAGGTGATGAAACAGCTGTCAAGTACTTGGTGTTGGTTTTCAATGCTTCTCTGACTGATATCAATCCGTGGTATAGGCTGAAAAAAATTCACAGAATCAAATATGTTCCTCTATTCTTCTTTTGTGACGAAGAAATCAAAATCAATTTGTTTTTGGATGAAAAAACACATTAAACATTGAATACATATTAGCTCATTAAAACAACTTAACGCTGGTTCAATGTGTCCAATAATTCGTTTTCAAAAGAAAGATGTTGAATTATTTTGTTTCTGTTTTTAGTTAGACATCTACTTTCATCAGCTAATTACAAACAAAAATAATGTTGTATGTTTTTATGTCATAAAAAGTCTAATTAGTTTCATATTAACGATAAAGGGAAGTATGTTTCGCGTAATTTGGAGAAAAATAAAATATAAACAATAGAACATACGAATATCTCGTGGGAGATTAAGCTATTTTTCATAGGAGTATCCGACGCTAGAACAAAGATTTGTGAAGGCTAACATTTTTTAACATACATCGTTACAAATACAGTTACGAAGAACTAAGTGGACCTTGGCATTTATATCCTCCTGACTGCTGACTCTACTGTGGTGTGAGTTGCATGCGATGTGTTATCCTCTTACGCAAATCTTTAATGCATCGTCTAACCTACTCCATGAAGAAGTTAGGACAATTAGATGGTCATCACACAACCTCTAGTTTTACAGACCGAATCCCTTAAGATTCTCTATCTAATCGTGTCTATAGAACACTAAAATACTTGGAATGTGATGCGATATACATCGGGCAGACATCGCCAGGGAGGAATCAAAATCAGAAAAAATGAACACCGTAGAGCATCTGTTCGACCACCACCAAGAAATCCAGTTGAACTAGAATAGCTTGAAAAGTCATTAGCCACAGGTCTACACGCTTTAGAATCAGACATCAAAATTGATTTTGACAATATTGAAATCATCATCCAGAAAAAGCTTTCAGAAATTACAAAGAACGTCTAATATGCATCAGAAGCACTTCATATCAAGTGGAATCCAAATTGTCTGAATAGGAATGATGAACTAAAACAGAATTCGACCTGGTTACAACACTCACACCAGTGCCCTATGAAATGACAAAATCAACACGAATGTGATAAGCAATTTCATTATGTAAACACACGCTGCTTTTCTAATTTTACACACTGATCAAATCTACATCTGCTTTCGTTATCTTTACCAATTGGCCAATTTGACAAGGTGAAAAATGACCCCATGCTGATGAACGATGATTAAGTTGTTATATATACGGTGAGATTTTGTAAATTCCAGTTTAATAATACTTTGATAAAGCTATTAGAGACAGCATTAAATAGCGAAACGTCAGTAAAAGCAACGACAATATCGTTTTGTTTTTCATTCATTGAGAAATACAAAACAAACCTTTATTATAATGAATATCATATACCCAATGCCCAAATTTTTCACACTGTTAAAAGTGATCTTGGTTTGGACATATCTAACTCTAGTTTTACAGTTTGTTAACTCATGTATCTTACCTACTGTACTTTACTGTCCCCCCCTCCACCACTACCCAGCCTTAGTCTTTCATGGGCTACTCACTCAAGAAAGGACTGCGTCATAATGCGAAACGTTACTATTATGGACGACAGACGCCTGGACTCATGTGAGAAATGGTCCAAGTTCATATTGTTTTACCTTTAACACCCCCTCTATTCTCAACTCTCCCCACCTTGCATCTCAGCAGGTCGAACTAGAAGTCATTACAGAAGATATTATTTATTTTTATTTTCCACTTTTTGTACATTTTTGGAGTTTAACATTCCTGCTATTATAAAAAAGCTTCTATTATCGATCCTGGTTACTAATACCCTGTAAGAGTATTTTTTGATTTTTGTTTTGCTGTTGTTGAGTAAACTGGACGCAATATTGTACCAAATGTCGGGAATTCCATGCTGTATCATAAGTACTGTTTTGTAATAAAGCAAATTATTATTATTGTTATTATTACTATTACAGTAGCTGTTGCTTGGAGAGAAATAAAGATTCTACCTGCACCAAAATCATTTTCTGTATTAGGTTCAAAGTTTAGGCTAGTCGCCATCACGTCTCCATTTTTGAAAACTATGGAGAAACTTCTCTTCATGTTCTTAAAGCCTCTTTAAAATATTTCGGTGAGCAAAAGCAGTTTGCTTATAAATGCAGTTTTGTAATTCCTTTTCGTTCCCAGTGGAACATAGGGCTTCAAGTTAGAGACCTGAAGTTTCTGTAGCAGTGGCGATTATTTTTACAGGATGGAGTTGTTAGCCTCATGTCCAACCTTCCCTCTATACCAGTCTTATTACTGGGTTAGCGAGGTAAAGGAGTGCGCCAGCTGGCGATCGGCGAGCACTCTACCGCTGTGCCACCGATGCATGTGGTAGAAGCACTTTATATGCTACCAGTATACTTCACCACAATATAGTTGCGAGCCAGAATTACGCTTAAAGAGTTTGTTCGAGCCTCCTTTAAAACAATACACTGATACTTTTGACTTCATTCCTAGGGCATTTTTACTAGGCAAGCTGATTTCAGTCCACCATTTTCCTATTTTTATTTCGGGTTGAAAACAACAAACTGTTTTAGATGGAAAGCACTCCACTTCTTTGCTTACGGAAGCTGGTGTGCCTCATGATGAGAGCTGTACTTTCTGCATTTCTTTTTCATTCTTTATGCATGATCTTCTATATTCTCCCGAAGCTAATTTCATTGAATATGCTGATGATTTGACAATCTCTGTCCTACTAAATTCTGCATTCGATGATTCTGTTATGAATAGATTCTTACTGGAGGTCAATTAATGATCTCAGCTAAACAGTCTTAAACTAAATTCAACTAATTGTCATATTGGTGATTTTAGTTACACATGCGAACGTGGACCCATGATTTCTGTAATACTGATGTCATTGTGATAGGAAGTAAATCGGATATCTCTCCTATCTCGGCATCAGTTTCTCTTCTAATCTCCGTTGGCCATCTTATATCAAGTTGATTCCTAAGAAAATTTTTTGTTTGAGACCTTCTGACATAACTCAATGTTCCTTCTCTAACAATTCTCCCCTAGGACCAGTTCTGGGAGACTGCTTTATTGCTAGCCTAGAAACAACACCTCATCATCAACTATCGTTGATATCAATCTCTACAAGAGAGATACATCCATGATACTTTCATTATTTGTGATGAGAAGTGTGATCTAAAAAAGAAAACCTAATTCACATCTTTAAATAATGTCCACCCAAACATCGACTTCACACTGGGAGTTGAGTCTGACTCAGTGTTTCATTTCCTCGAATTTCAATGACGAAGGAATGCTGACACCTTGCTAAGAAGATCCATCTACAAAAAGCAGAAAGAGAAACCTAATATACTCTCTCTCTCTCCTAGAGGATCCGGAAAATTTGCACTAACGAGGCGATCGACGAAGAATTGCATAATCTCCAAGGGATCTAGATAGAAAATGGTTTCCCACCAAGATTCATAAACAAGAATCGAAAACCAGAGAAAATACCTGAGAAGGTCCAAGTTGCCCTCAAAAAGATGCTGATACTTAACCTCGAATTTAAAAATGATACCGAAGGAGAACTTCTCCATAGACGGCTTTCGAAGTTTCTCAGTGAAACATACATTGCCACCAGCCTGCGAGGAACATTCTCCTGTAAGAAACTATTCAACCAGCAGCTGAATGACAAGCTGTCGCATTGGGCCACTTTAACATAAGTACATATCAGTTCACCTGCTCGTGTGGAGCCGAGTACATTGGCCGTACCATGGGTCCACTTGTAAAACGCGCTCGATAGCACTATCCAACATGGTTAACAAAGGGAGATGACAAAGGGGTATACAGTTTGGTAACAGAACATTTGGTGAATTCTGGACATTCAGCCCCGTTTTAAGATTCCTTCAAAGGTTTATATAAGATCTGATCAAGCCTGTCAAAGGGAGTGAATTCAAAACACCTACGAATAGCTGGGGCATTGGCGATCCGAAAACTCAAGCCTTTCTATGTGTCCAAAATAAATACGTGCAACCGTTGTCCCTACCGTGGTGATCATGAAAAGTCAGTCCCACCAATATTGATTATCCAATTGCCTTTCCTGTCCAGCCTTTCCGTTTATTTCTGTTAATTTTACTTTTGTAATTCTTATCTGCATTACTAGATTTGGTTATTGTTTTCGTTTTTATTTTTATATGTTCGAACCTCCTACCCAATTCGTTAATACTACATCCTTTAACCGTAATTATACAAACTGACGAGTGTCTCAGTAATAATAATAATCTTGTTATGTCTTTTCTATTCGATCGTCCTGAGTATTACACATTGGAATTTTTAATTTGACCTTTGGCCTGAAATAATCCTGGAACTTAATATAAATACACGAATGTACAGTTATCAAGTTGATGACTTCGTCGAAAACAAAATTTTCTCCCTCGCTGCATCAGTCTTCTTAATAATATCTATACTTAGGAGATTGAAAGCAATAAATCGATGTTGTTCTGAACTAAAATGATATCATGTACCATTCAGATAGAACTAGTCGATAGGTGCATAGATTAGAGATCAGCAAAGAGTTACACACAATATGTCTGCCGCATCCGGCGTTTGCTATCCAAATGTATCATCGAACACTCATCCCCAGTCATGGTTTCATAAACGAGAAAGAAGATAGCCACCTGCCACAGCTCTATCTTGGAACACCTGATAGAATCTGCAAGACAAGCTAACCCACAAAACAACTTCAAAGTCATCTACAGAATACTTGGGATTCTGGCTAAAAGTGTTCAAGTCAAACTTCCTCAAACCGCAGAAGGGATGACAATTCACATGTTAAGTCATGAACTCTGCATGCAAACAGGAGAAGTTTGTTCAGTCATTAAATCTACAATAGACGTGACCTATCTTTTAACTCCAAATACGTAATTTTTTTTGTTTTTAATTGTATAATTTTATTCCCTCACCCCGTATTAAATCTCTACCCTCCTTATTATCACTGTTATTAACTTGACTCTTTTTCAATTCTAGTTGAATTCTATTCACTCCCATTGATTATATTACGTCGCTTAATTTACATATTTAATTCTATTTTAGTTTCTAACCGATTAACGCTTTTTATATTGAGTAATTTGTAATCTACAATTTACAATTCTAATGATTAGGTGTGTGCTACTGATAAGATTTATCAGTAGTATATAAAAAGAGACGTTCAAATGCATAACAATATCAAATAGCAGGAAGGTAGATTTGATGTCAGAGAAAGCAAACGATACAGCTTTGTGGAGATACATCGGCGACATGAAAGGAGCACAAAGAAACACACACACAGTATGAAAACATGAAGTAACGCAACATGGAAGATCTGTGGAAATGTTGAGTTGAAGATCAGGAGTATATAATTTGGCTGTATAAAGATACGAGATTAAAAATCAGCTGACGAACCCCAAGTAGGACGAAATGCGCATCCTGGATTCCACTGCTAGTTACGATCCACCAATTAACTTCTACCAGTTACATGCCCAGACATCGTCGACGCATTTGCACAAGGAGCAGCCAACGTGTCAACCTGAGACCGAGTACTTCGGTCCAATCAATCGACGGGAAAATCTAAAAAAATTGAATTAAATAATTAATACGACCCGTTACACAAGAGGTGGCTGTCGTAGACCAATTGGTCTAGTGGATAACACTTTGGTGTTTGAAACTACGGGCACTCGGTTCGAGCCTCGGTGGGAATATCATCACTAACTGCGGGGTGCGGGTTCATCCAGTTGACGAGTCAGTTCCAAACAGGACGAAATGCGCATCTTGGCTGGATTCCACTGCTAGTCACCATCCACCGGTTAACTTCCTTTACTAAGTCTCTCGTCTTCTACCGTTTTGTATTTTAATTGCATAACTGTATTCCCTTAACCCCTATTAAATTTTTACGCCTTATTAACACTGTTTTTGACTAGATTCTACTCAATTTGTTTATTTAATTTTACAACAGTTTCAACTCCGATTAACGCTTTTTATATTAAGTAATTTGTAAACTACAATTTACAATTCTAATGATACATATTTGAAAATATTTCTCCTTTGGTTGCCAAGGTAATTTGCTATATATGTATATATGTGGTTGTACAGTTTGAGAATGAACAGCCGTTTCGTCTTAGCTTGATACTCTTCATCAGTACGTACTCACCGGAGTTGTGACCAGTGGGGTACAGCAGGTCTGGTGTAAAGACGAATACTCGCAGACACTGACATTGGCTAGTGGGCTAGCGCTATATGGTGAATTCGCAGATTTTGGAAATCATGGGCTGATCACTGGATTGGGTCCCAGTAGCTTGATGGTCTACCAGCTAGCTTGCCTTGTAGCCGGAAGGCCCTAAGTTCGAACCCCATTCGGTGGGTACGTACTGGTGTGGAGTCACAAACTAGGCTGACGAAGAAGCTCTCCAGTACTCCTCGTTGATTTTCCAACGGTTTAGTAATTGATGTCAGCTCATGATGAAGTACTTTGTAATTGCTAACGTTTTCCCCTGAGCTGTATATCCTTTCTTTAACCTTTGTGAATCCCATTTTGACTTACTCCTTATTATTTGTTTTTGTTTTCAGTTTATTTCTATTCGTATTGCTTCTATTTGCAGGTATAATCCGGTGTTGATGATAATGTGTTGTTTTACGATTGACAGTTTGTCTGAGTGGAATCAAGGTTACTTCATAGGGTGACGGTTTAACCTTGGACTGTCTTCAGAAAACATGTTTCTTCTGTTTGATTCTTGATGACATAGGTTTGATCCCATATTGATGAGACTATTCTCATTGATACTCAGGTCATTTCATTTAATTGTGCAGTACGTATTTCATACAGCTAATTACTGGTTGGAGGATTTCATCATGAGCTGACTGGTCCTATTCAGGCAGTTAACCTAGGATTCCAGTGGGAAGCCGTGATCAGTAGGGTGCAGCAGGTTTACGTTGAGGCAGTAACTCATCGAAGAAGACGTTGTGAAGTGGTCGTGCTATATCGTGAATTGGTAGAAGTTGGAATTCATGGTTTGGCCATTGGATCGGGTTGCAGTGGCATAGTGGTCTACGAGCTAGCTGGCCTTGTAACCGGAAGGTCCTGGGTTCGAACCGCTGTGGTGGGTGCGTGCTGTTGAAGGGTCTCAAACTAGGCTGACGGAATAGCTGTCCAGTACTTCGGTACAGGTTTCCCAATGGTTCTCTAACTGATGTCAGCTTGGGATGAAATCCTCCGACCAATCAAACAAAATCTCTACAAAACGAATCCTTGAAAACAGCTTATTACTGTTAAGTTGTCTTTTCAGCATTGGTGGAATAATTTTAGATTCTACGTGTATTGCAAAACTTTGATGAGTGATACAGAAGTACTCATCAATGGGGTTCCTGTGTTCAGGCTGAAATACTTGAGTTTTGGTGGTTACATCCACCGCTTGATAATGAATAAAGTTTATAAGTATCTAGCTTTTTTACGTGAGACATGTTTGAACATTTCGGCTTTTGACTGCGTTCTGTCATCCGCGATTGTCTAAAGACTTTCAGACATTCAAAAGGAGGGTGAGAGAATGCCTTGTGTCAGTGGACGTGAACACTGAACGTTTGTTTATTGGAACTGGCAGCCATTGGTGGGCAACTCGAAGGCGCGAATGGTTCGATCGCGTGCAAGTTGGATGAAGGCGGAAAGGAATACGAATAAAAGTACTTTATAACTTCATTTGTACTAAACATTTGTTTGCAGATTCTGTATTCTGTCTCGCTTTAATTGCCAAACAATAAAAATTCGTTCAAGGAATACTGGTGTTTTGGATTTAAAGTTGAAACGAAATACTTAGTCATTATCGGTTCAAATCGCCTACGTTACAATAGGAACTTAGGGCTAAGTTCCTTGACACCTTGTGATTTCCGTTGTCGGTTATTGTCAAATGAGCATGAAATGGGCATTATACTGCATGAATAAGAATCCGCTCTACATACACTTGTGGTATTGTTAGAAGCAAACGAGATATTGTTGATGCTGTCCTGAATACATCAGATGCCCAAAATACTAAGAACTTCACACGGTATCACAAGTACTGTTTCAGAATAAAGCGAATTATTATTATTCTTAAAACGCAACTTATAACCAAACTGCTACAGTGAAGATCAAGTTGCCAGCCAGAAAGAATCAGCAACAAGAAACCCTGGGAACAGACCAACTAGGAGCCTATCGCTCAACAAATTTCCAAAGGAAAATGGAGATAAGTCGGAGACACACTGAGGAGACCTTTCGAATGACATCACTCACTAGGCCATCATTCGAGTGGAACCCAAATAGGAAACGACAAGTGGGGCGTCACTTCGACAGTGACATGAAGAAGACCGTGTATGGGTGGAGATCAAAGACTGTGTGTAGTCGTAGCTGGCCGTCTAAAGAAGATTTCAGAGGATAGGAAAAAGGTAAAGATGTACTGTTGAAGCCTACTATTCCACTTGGAACCCAGTTTATGACTAAAGATACGGCTGGTAAACCGGTGGAAGGATTTTTCCAGCATTTCGTACTAACTGCTAGTAGGATTCATGGCTCGAACCTAAAACTACAAATTACGGACAATGATGGAGTGAGGACTTTACAACTCCTGGAATGATATACTCAGGAGAGTTAAGCGTAAATGATTCTTAAATTCTATCTAGACTTTCAGTTGATTACAGCTATATATCCGAAGTGAAATTTTATACACGTACATATCGTAAATTCAGTTATATAATGAGACTGTTTATCGCCTTAAGGGATATTCAAATCCATTCATTTATTATGAAATCAAAAATACACATGGTAATGCAGTGTTGGAGACAAACAAAATCGATGAAATACGCGAAAGATGGAATGCCCTACTAGAGTAATATTATTTAATATAAAACACAATAATGCATAACTATATTTTTGTCGAGTATTGGTTTTGTAGGGAATTTTTGTTTGATTGGTTGAAGAATTCCATCATGAGCTGATATCAGTTAGAGAACCACTGGAAAACCAGCTGGGATAAAGTGGACAGCTATGTCGTCCTAGTTTGGGACTCCGCTCTAGCAGTGCACACCCAACAAGTGGGGTTCGAACCCATGACCTTCTGGTTACAAGGCGAGTGATCTCGTAGACCATTAAGATGCTTACTAGCGACTGGACCTATTCAGGCAGTTAACCTGGGGTTCTAGTGGGAAACCGTGACCATTAGGGTGCAGCAGGTTGAAGGTGAGGCAGTAACTCATCGAAGAAGACATTGCGAAGTGGTCGTGCTATGTCATGAATTGTCAGAAGTTAGAATTCATGCGCTGGCTATTGGACTGACGGGTCCTTATGGCTTAATGGTCTACGAGGTAGCTCGCCTTGTAACCAGAAGGCCCTGGGCTGGATCCTCGTTGGGTGCTTGCTACTGAAGACCATCTAACTAGGACAAAGCACCTCTCCAGTACTCGCAGGTGGTTTTCCAATGGTTCTCTAACTGACGTCAGCTCATGATGAAATCCTCCAAACATTACTATTTATTATATCACGCGAAAACCAACTAGTTGGCAGAAGAAGTAGTCAGTGAAGACAGGAATTCAAGTGAATATAAAGAGGATAGAAGTGACGAAGACATCCAACTAATCACTCCCAACAGGAGAAATCTGAAAGAAGTCAATTCTTTCACTTACCTACGCACGATTGTTTCAATTACAGGCGACACAGATGGGGGTGTCAGGGGAAGAATCCAAAGGTCGACGTAAAAATTCATTTCTCTGATATTACTGTGCGAATCTACTGCGCAAGGAACAGGGTTCAGATTGTCAACTTTAATGTCAGTTCAGTCAGTTCTTCTATATGCTTTAAAAAACTTGGCGCGTCGCTTAAAGCGTCTCTAACAGGCCATTGCAGATTTTTGCAGATTTTTATCAACAGGTACCTTCGTTCGATACTGAAGATCACTTACCGTTCAATAAAAAGGATAGACCGCAAGGAATTCTGTCGATGAAGCTGTCAAGAACTTATCGTCCAACAAATCTGCACCATATACCAGGCCCTCGAGTTAAACCTTAACGGGAAACGATGAGTTAAGCGCTCGGTGGTAACATGTCGTAGATCATATGAGGAGCCAGCCGAGAAAAGTTTGGAGACAACAGGATGAAATGGGGATCTTGCAAGCTTGACTGATAGAATTCAGTCTGAACCATTACACTAGTTACTGACTAGTGTCCAATCAAAAATATCAAATGAAGTCCTACAGGAGGTCAATTGCGAGCCTGAATAGGTCAGTGGTAACGTCTTTGACTCCATGTGGCACTGGGTGACGCGGGTTCGAATCTCAGAAGGGACATAAGTTCCTTCAAGGCTGCAGATACACCTTGCTGACTGGTTAGTGCCAACTAGCACAAAACCTAGGTCAAGTAGGGCTTCCTGTGACCGATTGCCTCCAACCATCTAATACCAACAATTCACAGTGCACCGTGATGGCCGGTCAGCTAGCAGGGTGGCCACATTGCAAGCTTGGCTGATAGAATTCAGTCTGCACCGAAGATAGGACTAGACGCATTGCACTAGTTAGTGAGTAGTGTCCAGTCAAAAGTATGGAGATCTTCTGCTGATGCCTTTTCTTCCCTAAGGACCTAGGGGCGTAATGACAATAATAGTGTTTGCTAAGGACATCTCGAGTAAAATTTATTGCTCATAGTCATATCAACGATCTCATTTAACTTCCGTACTTTGTTTAAGTGACGTCATTATTCCTTATTATTTGATTTTATGGGCTGTAATATTTTCCAAATCTCCTGTATTAGCGTTACATCATTCTAATTGCACTTACTTTTATGGAGAGTCAGTCAACAAGGATTTGTTTTTTATACTTATTATTTCTCTGGGTTCCAAGTGGAATATAGGGCTTCAACAACACACCTACAGTTTCTTCTATTTTCTGCTGTCATCTTCAGCTGGGTCTATGGTTGCCCATGATGTCTCATCTCCTCTTTCTCCCCCTCAAACTATCTCCTTCATATCATTCAAGCACCGACCAGTCACTTGTCGACTTCCATTGGGATTCCACTCAAGAAATGGCCTGCATTGTGCGCGATGTCATTCGACAGCCTTCTCAACGTGTGCCCAACCGATCCATCTCCATTTTCTTCTGTATATTTTCTGAGTAATCGGCTCTTGCCTATTGGTTTGGGCAGAGTTAAACAATAGCGTCCCAAGGGATGCGAACGCTCCAATGACCTTGAACGCATGCTAGTCATTGGCTAATGGCGCCTGTCATTATCACAGCTGAAATATCAACGCTTTTCACAAACCTTGCAGCAAATTTCACCGAGATCACGTTTTTAGTACTGTTTTGACAGTGTGTTAATTGCTCATTAGGGTAAGGATAAGGGTTAAGGTAAGTATTGGGGTTAGGGTTAGGATCAGGGTCATAATTAACTATAGGGTTAGTGTTAAGTTTAGGATTAAAGTTAGGGTTACGATTAGGGATAGATTTATAGTTGATGTCATTTATTTTAATTTGTTTTATTATCCACAATTTCCTGGTAAGTAGGTGTCGATCCTCTTACTGGAAACCATAATAATTCAACCGAGGGCTTTTGGGGAAGACTGCGCAACAAGATAAGAGAGATGAACGATTCACAAAAACAGCTCATCTTCAGTTACCTCAGTGAATACATGTACAGAAACTAGTCTAACTTAGCAACTGATACTCCTCATTATAACTCGGACGTATTTTTAAGTCATGTCAGAGAAAGGCACCCTGTTTAATGTGTTTTCATGCATTTTCTTGTAAATATACGTCAATTTCTGTGCAAAAGTTCCTCATTTTTATGATTGATCGCCTCAAGGTCACTCGTGCATCCGCATCCTTGGGACGCTATTGTTGAACTTTGCCTTGGTTTGTTCCACAGCAGAGTTTCTTCTTGTTAATTCTTTCTCACCAACCAACCTGCTGACAGGCCTTCCATTTGATCTTCAGTATGGAGCCAGTCAGCGAAGATGGTAGTTGTTGATAAAAGTCTGAAGTCACTTGTTGGAAATGCTTTGAGTGACATGCAGTTCAAGTTTCTGATATGTATAGAAGAACCGACTGAATGACTTCATATTTGTTTTGAAAATTCGAATCTTATTGTTTGTGTTGAGTGAGAGCAGAAGATCTGTAAACTGTTTCCGAGTTGATGAGGACAATGAACAAAGAGGCAAAGTTAAGCTATTGTAACAGCAGAAGGCAAAGACACGGAAGCAAAGGTATAGTTTCATTTGATCAAACCTCTATATATATATATATATTAGTTCGTCGGTGGCACAGCGGTTAGGACGCTCGCCGACCATGCACACTCTCCGGGGTTCGATATCCAACCAATGCACTCGTTTACCTCGCTAAGCTAGGAATAAAGCTTGTAAAGGGCATAGGTTGTCCATGAGGCTAGCAACCCTATCCTGTAAAAATAAACACTGCTTCGGGAACTTTAAGCCTCTAGCTTGAAGGCCTATGTTCCACTGGGAACATGATTTTGCTTTACATCAACAGCGACATGAAATAGAATCTTCAAACATATTTATTATTCCTTTGCTTATGCAGTATTGAACGGTGGGGATATGTGAGAATAATATTCCCTTAGAAGACATTGTCTGTATCACACGACCACACTATCATGAATTATGGAAGGGAGACCCGTGGGTGACCTTGAACTGACCATTCAGAAAGATCAGTCGTTTTTACATAAAAATGACGTCTATTTATAAGAGAAATACAAGGAAACATATTAAACAGAATGTTTTTCTTTTATATGACTGAACAGTATATGTCCCAGTTATAATTTGAACCAGTTTCTGTACATGCATTCATCAAGACGGCTGAAAATAATTTTGCTTTTGCTACTCATTTATTCCTGTCATCCTGTTTTTCAGTCTGCCTCAGGAGCCGGCAATTGAATTGATATGGGTACCACCAGTAAGAGGGTCAACGAAATCGTCAAAATGACTCATTCGATGATGAGTAAAATTCATATCTGGTGGGCAATTGTATCACGCCCCCTCGTCAGCATGAATTGTAGTGCCGAAAATGACTATCCTTTGTATAATTAGTATAGAAGGGTATCAACACTAGGATTTGGAATCAACTCCACAATTCCCTTCGGAAGTCGCGTATCGTAAATTCCTAATACTCAAGCGTTGTTTTCCCTAGGGCAACCACAATTATACATTTCATCCTTCTCAGCACGGTCTCATCAATATGGACAATAGCACTGGCTCCTTCCAACAGCTTCCAGGATGGTATATCTCTACAATAGTGGTACTGTACCATGTGCTACTGGTAAGGTTTACCAATGGCATTAAAACAATAAATAGTAGGGCGATAGGTTTGATGTCAGAGACATGGAAGCAACACAAAAACAACAACACACACACGATATGAATGCGAGAAGGATTACAACACGGAAGATCTGTGGAAATGGTGCGTTGAAGATAAGGTGTAAATTATTTCGCCATATAAAGATACAAAATTGCAAATAAACATTCCTTTACCGAGTTTCAAGTCTTCTACCGTTACAGTACCACTACACACGAGATATTGACGTATTCTGTGTAGTCTTTAATAATGTCAAGTAAAAAGTGTATTCGTCAGAGATAGCGTCGATACAAAAGAAAGTTTCTAAAAGAGGATAAACTCAGCATGTAACTTGACACATTTCGAACACCTATTCTTTTCAACTTGATATGCAAGTTTGAAGGTACGAGAGGGGGCGGCTTAGAGACAAAATTGCATAGGATTAGAAAACAGTTGCAACGTATGCGCAAAATTAATATTTGATAATTGGAGAAATAATAGTTTTAAAGGCGAATAAAAGGTGATAATTATTTTCAACTTGATATGAATTACAAGAGGCTTAGAACGAATTACAGGTGTGAACAAAATGAGCATGGAAACAAATTGAGATCAAAATTTTCAACTTGAAATGTAAGTTAGGAGGTGTGAATATAGATTACAAGATTCATAGAAACAAAAAATTACACGGGATTAGAATAAAAATGTAAAATGGTTATTCTAAACGGATTACAAGTGTGATCAGAAGGAGCATGGAAACAAACTTAAAACAACTGATTACTATGTGCAGTTAAGGAAATAATAATAATTTTTTTCCCACATTGTGTACGCTTCGATACACAATTCAATTACTTCTCAAAACTACTGGAAATACACCAAAACACCACAAACAATCCATTATCTTAGTAGTACTTAAGAACTAGCCACGGATGATATTTGCACCCCATTTAGTTTGTGAATAGCGTTCATAGCGGTGCTGTAGTAATGTTAGGTTGGGTTATTCAACAACGAGTATTGTGATGAGAGCTGTCTGCAAGCCGAAATTGTAGACAACAATTTGCGTCAATGCTTACGTCCCGAATCGAGGTCATGGCCTTAACCTTAACCTCTAGGAACTCACCAATCAATCACAGCAGACTTAACGTGTGCAAATACGATTCGCAAATATATGGCTTAACTTTCTAAGAAACGGCAATAAAGGGATGACAGAATAACCTTCAGCAAGAAAACAACCAATCAGAAGACGTTGCTTCTCTGCTAACAATAACGCTAATAATAATGTTCGTAAAAGTACATAAATATCTCTAGATTTTCTCAATAAACGATCTATTGCCTGGTCCTTGTCTTCTGTCGTTACAGTATGAGTTCAAGATCATTAATTAGTGCTTTGTACTGCTGGATCGGAATACTTTAACTCGAGCAACAAGGATTTATTGATCAACCTCCTTCACCATCCAACTGCCTTATTGCTTACAACGGTAACGCCATTCGATCCTGCTGTGTCATTATGAGTTAGAGGATGAATGTCGGTAACCGGAGTTAATCATTCAGTATTTAGCTAAATACCTATCTTCTGATACAATGACTGACATTGATCTACTCAACTCACCTATGTGATTGAGATCGCAGTCTTTTTAATGTATTTTGTCGATTCTTCAGTTACTTTGTATAATCTAATAAATACGAATCTGTAGTCTTCTGAAGAGATTTTATCTGAGTGAATTCGTAAGTGTGATTAGCACTCTGATTTCTGCCTTAGTAAGAATTCTATGCGAAATTTTCTGAGTCTTCTTCATATATTATGACAGCACTATGGATGCTTCAGAATTCATTCCTATTTATGTTATAGTTGATAGTTTCACTAATAATTCTTCTGCCGTTTTTAGTTCCCTTGACCTCCTCAATAGATTCTATAGGATATGTATTCATCAGCAGCAATGCTCAAATGATTTATTTGAGTATATGATTTAGGAGGTTTTTAGACGTGCTACAGGGAATTACACCGAGGTCAGTTTCAGTGGCGCATAAAGGAGTTAGACAAGCTTGCTGCCTATTATCACAAATGATATTCTAAGTTGTAGTGGACTGGATTATGCGTCAGACTGTTGGGAGCGAGGAGTCAGGAATACAAACTAGAAGACTTGCAAGTAAAACCCAACAAGCTGGCTGAAGAGGCTGTCTGGCAGCGAAGATAGGACTGCAGATGAACACAGAGAAGACGGATATGATGAAGATAACCAACCACCACGAACAGCAACAACAACAACAGCCAGCAACAATCACCATCAACGGGAGAGATTTGACAGAGATTACCTCCTTCACTTATCTGGGAGGCATCCTTTCAACTACAGGCGGAAGGGATGATGATGTGGAAGCCAGTCAGAATCAGAAGGGCAAGATGCACGTTCATCAACCTGAACATTGGAAATCTGCTGCACTCAACAGAAGGAACAAGATTCGGATTTTGAACACCAATGTCAAGTCGGTCCTTCTATATGGATCAGAAACTTGGCCAGCATGTCACGAAGAGGATTTCCAACATGCTGCTGCAGACTTTCATCAAAAGATGCCTTCGCTGGCTCCATACTGAAGATCAAATGGCTGGTCAGAAAGAATTAGAAACAAGAAACTCTGCAGTGGAACAAACCAATAGTTGAGAACAGATCTCTCAACAAATATGTAGGAGAAAATTGTGATGGATCGGTTGGGCATATATTGAGAAGGCCACCGAATGACATCCAAATGGGAAGCGACGAGTGGGTCATCAGTGCGATGATGACATAAAGGAGATCGTTTAACGAAGAGGTCAGAGAGTTTGATCAGTCGTGAACCCAGCTGAAGGGGACGGCAGAAAACATAACAAAGTGGGGATATGTTGTTGAAGCCCTATGTTCCACTCGGAACGCAAGGGAATAATAATAATACCTAACACAGTTTCAGCAGTTATATTGATTTTCCACTCATACGGATGAGATCACATAAGCTTAAAAATATGCACTAGAATGCAATGGGTTTTTGTGATCACTGATGCATAACCCTCCGTAATTTGTTCCTTTTATTTCATAGTCTAACTTCATCTCTAATTCTCCATGTTCATTTTCTGATTCAAATGTGAATTGTATTCCCTTGAACTATTGAGTTTATGTGTGTGTGTGTGTGTTTGAAGAAAGTAGACATATGTGTAAGTGTCATCCAGATATCTTCAGTACATCTTCGGAGTAAGATTTAATGTACTAAGAGCCATATTTTACCAACTGTCCTTGAAGATATCTGTCACAGTTTGGGATATTGGCAGTCCCATTTGTTACCCCTTTTGTTTTTCATGTATTTAAATGAAGTAGGAAAGTTGTGTGAGTAGTACATTGTGGTTGAAATGTGTTTATCTGTAAATTATACTATACCATAAGTATTCATCTTCAACTGTCTGCATTTTATGTCAACTCTTCGGTTTCTGCCCCTAGAGATCTTCGAGTTTGTGTGACGTTAGACAATAAAAATCATCTTTTTTTCCGGCTTGGCACATAATAATAATGATTTACTTTATTCCCAAAACAGTACTTGTGATACAGAATGGAATTTTCAGCATTAATCACAATATTGCATCTAATTTCCTCAAATTATAAATAAAATTAATCACACAGAAAATTTTCCACATATACAATAGGGGTAATGTCAGAAACATGCAGCACATAAAATGGAAATAATAATAATGATAGCAGCTAAGGTAATGATAATAATACAAGTGGAAATTGCCATGGGCTTGTTTCACACAGTATTGTTGATGCAGTATAAAAATCCTTGCATGATTAAAAATATTGAATATAATGTTCTCTTTCCATGATATGGTGAGGGGAAAAAGAAAAATTACAGCAGTCATAGAGATAAGTTGGTGTTTGCAGTTATGAAAGTAAAACAAAGAAGCAACAGGACCATAAATATAATAGAAATAATAAAAGTAAAACTTGAAGGTATATAAGGATGGATGGAGGAGATTGTTTATTTACTAGATGAAAAGAGGTTAGTCAATTCTTGCCTGACGCTATTTTCATCACATAAAATACGTGCCAAGTTTGATATCAAAGAATTTTTATACTTAGACGTGCGAGCATACAGTTTTCAGAAGTTACTTCTTGTTCTACCTGAGGAGATGCAAGGTGAAAGCTGAGAGTGAAGTGGATGCTCCAAGTCAGACAAAATCCCTTCAGCAAATTTACTGCACGAAGTCAAGTGCCTATCGACAATGACGTTAACTATGTAGTCCACTGAGACACCACTCATCCTACTGACAGTCTTCAGCATTCTACGAATTGTGACAAAGTCCTTTTTAAGCAAACCAGGAAAGAATAAGCAGGGTGAACAATACAGAAGAATAGGTAGGATGCAATAGTTTATGAACTGTAAGAGGAGGAGTTGAGTTATACCCGAGTGCCTTAACTTCTTAATGTAAAATGTCAGGCGGAATATTTTACTGGAGATCGCTGAGACATGGGAAGACCAGAAGAGATCCGAAGAGAGAATAAGTCCAAGATACTTAATTTCTGATTTAATTTCTATATCATTGTTGCCAATCTTACAACATACCCTTCTTCTCGCTACTTACAGTCTACCGCATAATCTCATCCAGCATCACAAACAGGAGTTTCGTCGGTGACAGTAGACTGACAGTCTTGCTCAGTCTTACTCCTCTCTTCACTTCAAAGGCATCGTCGTTAAGCTGTTGATTGCATACGTTTCCTCTATTCATGATTAACACACCCGTCCAGACATTAACGAAGACAAACGACTTTGTTCAGCGTAGAGACTACTATTCTCGGCGAATTCATTCTCGTCTTGACCTGTGCCCGTAGCATTTATATAAAATCTCATTTTCATGAAAGGGGATAATAACAAAAGTGAGGAGTTGTCACAGTCATAATTGTTCATATCAGTCAATATGCAAGAGGAGGTGAATAAGTGCAATAGACGCAGAAAAGAAGGAAAATATGGAATTATGTAAGATTTCTAGAGATATATAAGAGTTATAAAGAGCTAGGAAAACAGACACACAGAAATAAACGAGAGTATAAGTGGTTGAATAATTTTCTTTTGCATTTCCAGTTATGGCTTTCTTAACCGAATGACTAAGGCTTCAGCAATACAAAGAAGGTGAAAGCGTATTTATTACCTTTGACAGGTTATTCTTCACCTTTTAGATCACTTTAAAGCAGAAAGAGTATATTGGGATGGAGTGACCAGTACTGACAAGGTTCTCAATTATCGTACTGCTTATAGAGTCACTACTACCTTTATGCTAGCAAATGGGATAGCAGTTTTCAGTCCATTTATTAGACAGGATTACGCGTCGCGCCTGGTCCCATGGCAACAGGTGTACTGATATATTTTTACATAGAAGTAGGCACTTCCAAGATCTTGTCCTTCGAGCTTCTGCTAACAAATCACAGTATCAGCACTGCTGTGAAGAATGTTCTACTCAAAGGAGATGAAAATCTCCTCCTCCGAAGGAAATTGGAGGTTGAGTCATCCTTCAAATCAAGGTTCTTGTATATTTGCTGTTTCGCCTTATTCATTTTACCAACTCAAATGCAAATTTGATTGTCACTACTAGTGACAGCTTATATAGTTGAGGAAACTACAGAAATATATACTCTATACTAATGTCCTACATTCGCTCTATGATTAAATCGAATACGAACAATAGAAAAAGTGAGACTACATTAAATTCTTAAAAACGCTTAATAATGAGATTGGCTGTTCATTAGTTGATTAGGTGAACAGAGGAGTAATCAGGCGAATTAATTTGTGCGCGAAACTGTGATACTGTTGTCGCATGTAATTCCATATCAATTTGTCAATTAGACATATCATACTGGATGGCAAAGTTTCGTGAATGATTTATGGTTTGCAGTCAAATCGTTAAAGGTGACAACACAACTGTGGAACTCGGTTCTTATAGTCCTCGTTTCACTTTGCTACTTGTTGCAATGATAGTAAAATTTCCTATATGACAGGAGTATGTAAAGCTTCAATGATGATTCTCACTCTACAACCTGCTATATTAGATATTAGTTTGCGACTGCATGTAGTTTCAGTGGTTGTACTATGTTCTAGATTCATTACTACTCGTTTAGATATCGCTTGCGTTTTGTGCCCTAATAGTCTAACGACTTTTCGACAACTACTCCATTCACCTTTGTATTCGATCCAGCAGTCACTGCAGAGAACTTAATAAACTAAATTATGCTGTTATATAGACTCCACAGGAACCTTTCACTGATTCAATTTGCCTCCCAGTGATTTTGTCAGTTTGAATGACACTTTCATTCTTGTCTGATTGGGATGACCTTGTGACCTTGTGGTTCGCTTAAGTTACTGGACCAGCTAATTTTCTATAGAGAGGGCAGTGCAGACTTCAGATTTATTGATTGAAGATAGAAAGCCTGAAGCCTACATTAATCGTTTTCAATTTAGTTTCCGTGCTTGTATAAACTCTTCCTGAAAGAACCAATTCACGGCACTGGGGCCAATTCTCTAGAGAATCCGATTCAAGAGCTCATAAAACAGCCAAATTTCCTTACTGAATTCTTTGTTTACTCTCCAAATTCGGATTGTCAGATAAATTAAAGTTCCTCATCTGTCCCTTGTCGAAGCATGGTAGCACGACTGATTATTCAAATGCCTTCTTCTTAGTGTTATCATCTGTATTTCCTTGTATCTTCCATATTCTTGTCACTCACATAGTGTCCATTTTCAACATTATTCTCATAATCTCCTGATGGATACCAAGGTAATTGTTAAGTGTTAAGGCTTCAGCTGTATGTCATACTTCCGCCTATAGATTATCCCTTCTACTCTGTTTATCTGACTTGTCCCTATCCCTCCCTCGAACATTTCACTCATCCTACATTCACTGGAATGAGAGTAGAAATAATCATACAAAGGATATGAAAACGTAACTATAGAAACATTCTTGTCCTCCTTCGTAAATCCGGTTTGAAATTAACGTAGGCTGAAAAGAATCTAGTAGAAAAAGTGCAGTTTGTGTGAAGAAAAATGAAACAATCCAAATTCAAGATGAACTAAGGAAGCATTCTGAGAAATATCTGTGTTAGATTTCAATTACTACACACATAAACAGTCGTGTCGACTCAATAAAATTCACTATGGAAATAGACAATGAAATTGGAGAACTGCCAATACTAACTAGACTGCAAACTACAAACACTAACAAATGTTACCATAGAAATGAAGCGATATAGAAAAATCTACACATTCTGGAAGATTCATTGACTAACAATCACTCAGCTCATCCACTCACTCACGGTATACAAAGAGAGTTAATACAAGGTCTTGTCGATAGATTACACACACTCACTTACAACAACACCAGATGACCAGCGTAAAGAAATAAACGTCTTCTTCAAAATGTTACTTGGCAACAACTACCCGAAAGAATTTATCATAGAAAATATGAAGAAGATCAAAAACAAGAGGGTAAAAGCAGAGAATGACGAGAAGGAGGAAGGCGATTGAAACAATCACAGTACCATACAAAAATGGCATATCAGAAGCGGGATTCGAAGAAACCTCAAAAACATTGGGATTCGTACCACGTTTAAACCGACGAATCTGATTAAAATTAAGATAAATCAACTGAAATATCCAAAAAAAATGATGCATAAAAGTAGTAATGTAACATACACACAAAATATCTTCTTCTGAGTGTCCGACTAAAGATGTCGGTCAAACGTCCAGATCACTCCAAATAAGAGTGAATGAACTTAAACGCCTAACTAAAGGTCAACCAACAGGAAGGAACACAAGCTTACAGGAATTTAGAAATAAAAGTCGTCTATAGCTGCACATGCATAGGACAAAAGCCACAATATCGATTGGAACAACGTTTGTATTCTGAAATCTAATATGAAAAAATGGAAAGAGAGACGTATAACAGGATCTACATTCATTAAGGTCACACCGGATATATGTAACAAGGGCGACTCAGCAGCACAACTGTCAACATCCTGGAATATAATTCTGAATACACAAAAATGAATGAACCATCTAAATGAGTACAAATCATAAATGTGTGAATTAAAAAACAAAACAAAACAATTCCAACAGTTGGTGTGTGATCACGGGCAGTAATTATACTCGAAATATTACCGAATAAAAAGAAACTTATCATTGTGTGTAGACTATTGAAACCTAATTATAGTTTATATATATATATGTCCAAACCAACTTCACTTTCAATAGTTTCAAAAAAACTTGGGCAATGCTTATATTATATTCATTACAACAAAGGCCTTTTGTTTTTCCCAATGAATGGAAAACAAAACGTTATTGTTTTTACTGACGTTCCCATATATAATGCTACTGCTAATAGCTTCATCAAAGTATTATTCAAACAAAGTATTCAACGAAATCCCTAAAGATTCTCTATCCAATTGTGTCTATAAAACACTAAAATGCTTGGAATGTTATGCGATATGCATCGGACAAACATCATTAGAGAGAAATCAACGTAATCAGAAGAAATGAACACCGTAGAACCACCTCTATTCAACCACATAGAAATCCACTTAGTGAACTAGAAAGCCTTCAAGAGAAATCATCAGCCATAGCTCGTCTACACGCTATGGAATCAGGCCACAAAATTGATTTTCACAATATTGAAATCATCATCCAGAAAAAGCTCTTCAGAAATCACAAAAAACGTCTAATATCAATCAGAAGCACTTCACATCAAGTGGAATCCAAATTGTCTGAATAGGAATGATGATGGATTAAAACAGAGTTTGACCTGGTTACAACACACAAACCAGAGCCCCAGTGAATGACATAATCAACACGAATGTGGTAAGCAACTTCACTATGTAAACACACACTGCTTTTATAATTCTACACACTCATCAAATGCAAAATTGACAACTGGTTTTGTTATCCTTACCAACTGGCCAATTTGACAAAGTGAAAAATGCCCCATGCTGATGAACGATGATCAAGTTGTTGTATATAAGCTGAGTGGATTTCGTAAATTCTGGTTTAATAATACTACTGCTTTGATAAAGCTATTAGCGGCAGCATTGAATAGCGAAACGTCAGTAAAAACAACGAGAGTATCGTTTTGTTTTTCATTCATTGGGGATTACAAGAAAACCTTTATTATGATGAATAATTATAGTTTATTTAATTGAATTTTAGATTTTCTCGTCGATTGATTGGACTGAAATCCTCGGTCTCAGGTTGACGTGATCATCACTCACTGCGGAATGCAGGTGCATTCAGATGGCGCTGCCTAAATAGGACGAAATGCACCTCCTGTATTCCACTGCTAGTCACAATCCACCAATTAACTTATAATTATGGATTATTTTATCGATTCCACAATACTCAAACATTTTGTTGACATTAATAGTACAGAGTAGTACAAAATTGTAAATAAAAATATCAAAGAAGTGTAAATTCCATTCCCCACACTATTCAATTTGAATTTATGGTGAAATTCGCGATATATTCTGGTTTTAACACAGTGGAAATGTCATCTGTGAATGTTCATTACACATTATTGCGTTAGGAGCAAATGCTTTAAGATGCACGTTATCAATGATAATAATAATTAATAATTTCCTTTATTCAAATATAGTACTTATGCGTCGTTGGTCCAGCTGTAAAGTGGTCAGAGGTTTGAATACCGGTCGACGCACTTCTTTACCTCTCTAAGCCAGTAGTAAGATTGTTAAAGACGCAAGGTTGGGCATAAGGCTGGCAACCTCATCCTGTAAAAATAACCACCACTGCCTCTAGCTTGAAGCCCTATGTTCCAATGAGATCGTAAAGGAATGAAAATTAAACAACTTATGACATAGTGTGGAATTATCAGTATTTCGTACACAATATTGCGTCTAAATTACTCCGCAACAGCAAAAACAAAAACAAAAAATTCTATAATACAGCGTATACGTGACGAGGATTGATAAAAGCAGCCTATTTGATATTAGTAGAGATATTAAAGTCAAAATACCTATGCGTACCCTTCTCATTATTTTCCATGTTTTTCTACATTTTTGACTTTGATATCTCTGCTAATATCAAATAGGCTGCTTTTTTCAATCCTCGTCACGTATACGCTGTATTATTGAATTTTTGTTTTTGTTTTTGCTGTTGCGGAGTAATTTAGACGCAATATTGTGTACGAAATACTGATAATTCCACACTATGTCATAAGTTGTTTAATTTTCATTCCTTTACGATCTCATTGGAACATAGGGCTTCAAGCTAGAGGCAGTGGTGGTTATTTTTACAGGATGAGGTTGCCAGCCTTATGCCCAACCTTGCGTCTTTAACAATCTTACTACTGGCTTAGAGAGGTAAAGAAGTGCGTCGACCGGTATTCAAACCTCTGACCACTTTACAGCTGGACCAACGACGCATAAGTACTATATTTGAATAAAGGAAATTATTAATTATTATTATCATTGATAACGTGCATCTTAAAACATTTGCTCCTAACGCAATAATGTGTAATGAACATTCACAGATGACATTTCCACTGTGTTAAAACCAGAATATATCGCGAATTTCACCATAAATTCAAATTGAATAGTGTGGGGAATGGAATTTACACTTCTTTGATATTTTTATTTACAATTTTTTACTACTCTGTACTATTAATGTCAACAAAATGTTTGGCAGTTGTGGAATAGATAAAATAATCCATAATTATAAGTTAATTGGTGGATTGTGACTAGCAGTGGAATACAGGAGGTGCATTTCGTCCTATTTAGGCAGCGCCATCTGAATGCACCTGCATTCCGCAGTGAGTGATGATCACGTCAACCTGAGACCGAGGATTTCAGTCCAATCAATCGACGAGAAAATCTAAGATTCAATTAAATAAACTATAATTATTCATCATAATAAAGGTTTTCTTGTAATCCCCAATGAATGAAAAACAAAACGATACTCTTGTTGTTTTTACTGACATTTCGCTATTCAATGCTGCCGCTAATAGCTTTGTCAAAGCAGTAGTATTATTAAACCAGAATTTACGAAATCCACTCAGCTTATATACAACAACTTGATCATCGTTCATCAGCATGGGGCATTTTTCACTTTGTCAAATTGGCCAGTTGGTAAAGATAACAAAACCAGGTTAAAGTTTGTTGGATTTGATGAGTGTGTAAAATTACAAAAGCAGGGTGTGTTTAGATAATGAAGTTGCTTACCACATTCGTGTTGATTATGTCATTCACTGGGGCTCTGGTTTGTGTGTTGTAACCAGGTCAAACTCTGTTTTAATCCATCATCATTTCTATTCAGACAATTTGGATTCCACTTGATGTGAAGTGCTTCTGATTGGTATTAGACGTTCTTTGTGATTTCTGAAGAGCTTTTTCTGGATGATGATTTCAATATTGTGAAGATCAATTTTGTGTCCTGATTCCATAGCGTGTAGACGAGCTATGGCTGATGATTTGTCTTGAAGGCTTTCTAGTTCACTAAGTGGATTTCTATGTGGTCGAATAGAGGTGGTTCTACGGTGTTCATTTCTTCTGATTACGTTGATTTCTCTCTAATGATGTTTGTCCGATGCATATCGCATATAACATTCCAAGCATTTTATTGTTTTTTAGACACAATTGGATAGAGAATCTTTAGGGATTTCGTTGAATACTTTGTTTGAATAATACTTTGATGAAGCTATTAGCAGTGGCATTATATATGGGAACGTCAGTAGAAACAATAACGTTTTGTTTTCCATTCATTGGGAAAAACAAAAGGCCTTTGTTGTAATGAATATAATATAAGCATTGCCCGAGTTTTTTTTAAACTATTGAAAGTGAAGTTGGTTTGGACATATATATATATAAACTATAATTAGGTTTCAATAGTCTACACACAATGATAAGTTTCTTTGTATTCGGTAATATTTCGAGCATAATTACTGCCCGTGATCACACACCAACTGTTGGAATTGTTTTGTTTTGTTTTTTAATTCACACATTTATGATTTGTACTCATTTAGATGGTTCTTCATTTTAGTTCATTCATTTTTGTGTATTCAGAATTCTATTCCAGGATGTTGACAGTTGTGCTGCTGAGTCGCCCTTGTTACATGTATCCGGTGTGACCTTAATGAATGTAGATCCTGTTATAAGTCTCTCTTTCTATTTGTTCATATTAGATTTCAGAATACAAACGTTGTTCCAATCGATATAGTGGTTTCTATCTCATTCACGTGCAGCTATGGACGACTTTTATTTCTAAATTCCTGTAAGCTTGTGTTCCTTCGTGTTGGTTGACCTTTAATTAGGCGTTTAAGTTCATTCACTCTTATTTTGAGTGATCTGGACGTTTGACCGACATCTTTAGTCGGACACTCAGTAGAAGATATTTTATGTGTATATAACATTACTTATGTTTATCATAATTTCCATTATATTCATTGTTTGAAACGTGGTGTGAATCCCAATATTTTTGAGTTTTCTTTGAATCGCTTCTAATGTGTCATTTTTGTGATATTTTCATTGTTTCAATCACCTTCCTCGTTCTCGTCATTCTCAGGTTTTACCCTCCTGTTTTTTCTCTTCTTCATATTTTGTATGATAAATTCTTTCGAGTAGTTGTTGTCGAGTAACATTTTGCATAAGACGTTTATTTCTTTACGCTGGTCGTCTGGTGTTGTTGTAAGTGTGTGTGTGTGTGTAATCTATCGACAAGACCTTGTATTAACTCTCTTTGTATGCCGTGAGTGAGTGATGAGCTGAGTGATAGTTAGTCAATGAATCTTCGAGTATGTGTGGTTTTTCTATATCGCTTCATTTCTATGGTAACATTTGTTAGTGTTTGTAGTTTGCAGTCTAGTTAGTGTAGTGAGTTCCCCAATTTCATTATCTATTTCCATATTGAATTTTATTGAGTCGACACGACTGTTTATGTGTGTAGTAATTGAAATCTAACACAGATATATCCCAAGATATTTCATGAGTTCATCTTAAATCTGGACTGTTTCATTTCTCTTTACACAAACTGCACTTTTTGTAGTAGATTCTTGTCAGCCTACGTTAATTTCAAACCAGATTTAAGGAGGAGAATAGGAATGTTTCTATAGTTACGTTTTCATATCCTATGTATGATTATTTCTACTGTCATTCCAGTGAATGTAGGATGAGTGAAATGTTTAAGAGAGGGATAGGGACAAGTCAGATAAACAGAGTACAAGAGGTAATCTTTAGGAGGAAGTATGACATACAGCTGAAGCCTTATCACTTAACAGTTGCCTTGGTATCCATCGGGAGATTATGAGAATAATGTTGAAATCGGACACTATGTGAGTGACAAGAATATGGAAGATAGAAGGAAATACAGATGATCACACTAAGAATAAGGCATTTGAATAATCAGTCGTGCTACCATACTTCGAGAACGGACGGCTGTGGAAGTTTAATTAAATTGACAATCCGAATTGAAACATTAAACGAAGATTTCAGTGAAGAATATTCTCTCTTCGACGATTTCTTTTTCGTAGCTGTACAGTCGTTTGTTTGTGGATGTGTTTGGTAGTGATTGGAAATACTAAAGGACGATAATTAAAATGGTAATAATATTGGTGTATAAATTTATGTGTTTGAATAACTCAAGAACAACTGTGATTTGTGCAGAACTATATGGAACCATCAATTGATTCGTTGGCCTGTCATTAGCTGCTTACAGGCTCAAGGAATTATTATTAAGTTCATGTACTGACAATTTTTGACATACTTGCAAATTTTCACATGAATTCAGTTGACAGAAGGTTCCACAGTTGGTGAACTGTGATCAGAAAATTAGGCTGATATAGTTTTTACACAGGCTGTTCAAGTTTAAGCAAGATAAGTGTATGCATACAATGGTATAGGAGTTACGTAATAAAGACGAGAGATGCGTTAGATTCTGAGAGACTAATAAATTGAGTATTAATGTACTAAGTTCAACTCAAATCATGGAAACAAGAGACAAGCGAAATTACAAATTTTAGAAGGGTGTGAGGTAAAAGCCAAAGTTTACGTAATAAATTGGGAAAGAGAACAAAGACATGCAGTTACTAGGGAAAGGAAACATTGACTGATAACTGCTTCTTTCTGAACACGTAAATCTGGTTTCAAGCGTTTGATAGAATTTGCTACGTTAAACTTGAGAAGAATCGAGCTCCTGTGTCTATTGTTAGTTCTAGATGATTTCGCGATTTCCACCTTATGACTCGTATCAAGGAGACGTTTGGCAATACCACTATTATAAGAGTTTGTTCCCTTGTATGCATGCATTCACTTTGTTTAAAAATGAACAGCCTGTGTAAAAACTATATAAGCCTAATTTTCTGATCACTGTTCACCAACTGTGGAACCTTCTGTCAACTGAATTCATGTGAAAATTTGCGAGTATGTTAAAAATATTCTGTAGATGAAATTAATAATCATTACTTGAGGCTGTAGGCAGCTGATGAGAGGCCAACGAATCAAATGATGGTACCATATAGTTCTGCACAAATCACTGTTGTTCGTGCTGTATTTAAATTCATCAAGGGTAATAAATGCATAAAGAAAATTGAGTCAAAATTGATTAGTTATATGGGTGACTGTAAACCATAGCAGCACAAATCGAAACTACCTAATTAATGAATTAGTGACCTTCAGCAACTACTCAGGTGAGTCTGTAGCCTATAGGTGGAGTTATGAAAGCTTTGTGTGAATCATTAAGCGGCAATTTTCAACTGAATCTAGTATTTAAATACTACTTAGACAACAGGCTCTTTGGAAGGGAGAAGACGTGCAGCCAACTGTCATCCCTGGGCTATATATTCACAATCTAGTTATTCATACGGGCAATTTCGTCAATCAGTTCAATGGGATTCACACAAATCACATCGAAAGTTTCCAGAGTCACTAAATGAGCGAATCAGAGTGGTGAATGTGTCAAGGAACACGATGATTTACAGTTGTCTCGACGAATTTATGCACAGAAATTGATTTAACCTAACTATGAGGACTCGCTTATGAGAAATTTGGAGGTTTTCTTGAAGTATATACAAGAACATTATCCTATTTAACTACCTTTTAACTTTGCATTAATCTTATTATGCGTTATTTTCAAGTCACGCATTTCTGCTACAGATGCTTCTGATTGGTCGGTGGGGATTTGTCAAGATGTTTTTTGGTTAGTTTCCTTTTGAGTTGTGCGTCGGTGGCACAGCGGTTATGACGCTCGCCAACCATGCACATGGTCTGCCTTTCGATCCCCAGCCGACGTACACCCGATATCAATGGTCGGCCTGCCAAATTCAGGCTACCGATATCACATGTTGAAAATTTCATACTTTTATCAGAATTACGGTGTGGAGTCAAGCTATAATAAAATAAAATAAAATAAATAAAAAATATAATTTGGTGTCACTGATATATGAATGAGTAGTTGAATAAATAAATAGAGGTCAACCTGGAGTTCACTAGACATGCAGTGGAGAATTCTCAGAGTTTGATTTTATCTACTGCTTCTGGAGACAAAATCTTCAAGTAAATCAGTAATCTACCTCTTTATATCATTCGACGGTTATGTAACACTAAATTCAAGTCATTTCTTCTATATGGTTCAGAGGCTAATTGTGTTACGAAAAGTATTTCTTACAAGCTTCATAATTCTATCAACAACTGCCTTCGCTGACTCCATATGGAATATCAGATAGCCAGCCTGAAACGATTATCAATTAGCAAATCTGTGAAGGAGTCAACTGACCACCTATAGCCAAACAAATCGGCTGAAGACAATGAATGTGGAGCGGACAAACTCTGAGGAGATCATTAGTTGACATCACAAACCAAGCAGACCGTCGATTGTAACCCGAATAAGTGACGAGAGAGTTTTATTGTTGGCTTGAGGGTAACGCGGGGTAGATTGTGTGAGTAGGACATGACAGCTTATGGACTATCGTGAGGATGACTAGTAAAGACTGCAAAAACAGAGTGAATTGGAGATGTGCTGTTGCATCGGGACAATATCATTTTCGGAAATTTGTTATATATCTTAAACACTGTCCGACTCCAGACACGTGTATCCGTCGAAAACTGACTAAGGTGTAGGTTAGAAGTCATTCAAAAGAAGTACGCGATTATAGACTATTCTGCACATTTCCAGCGCACCAGGCAAAAACATCTCAGAGGACACAGCATGTAGGTACAAAAGCTAATGGAAGAAGTGTATCGCTGTGAATTACTGGTCCTCTCGCTCAGTAATGAGCTCTTGAATCCGACCCTCAAGAGAAGTCGCGTCAGGAAGAGTTTATACAAGCACGGAAACTAAATTGAAAACGATTAATGTAGGCTTCAGGCTTTCTATCTTCAATCAATAAATCTGAAGTCTTCACCGCCCTCTGTAGAAAATTAACTGGCCGAGTAACTTAAGTGAACCACAAGGTCATCCCAGTCAGACAAGAATGAAAGTGTCATTCATACACCTACAAAATCACTTGGAGGCAAATTGAATCAGTGAAAGGTTCCAGTGGAGTCTATATAACAGCATGATTTAGTTTACTTGGTTCTCTGCAGTGTCTGCTGGATCGAATACAAAGGTGAGTGGAGTAGTTGTCGAAAAGTCGTTGGACTATGAGGGCACAAAACGCAAGCGACATCTAAACTAGTAATAATGAATCCATGAAATAGTTCAACCACTGAAACTACATGCAGTCGCACACAAACTTAGAACAAATTAGCCGTCCTTATGTATTATATAGCAGGTTGAAGAGTGAGAATCATCATTGAAGCTTTACATACCCCTGTCATATAGGAAATTTTAGCAACATTGCAACAGGTAGCAAAGTAAAAACGAGGACTATAAGAACCGAGTTCCACAGTTGTTTCATACATTTATTCCCCTTAATGAATTTGAACAAAGCAACAACTACAGTTTTAACAGAATAAAATGGTACCATCCTTTATTTCGTCGCCTTTTCGTCAGCTGCTTACAGGGCACATATATTCATGTCCAACCTTGAAAGAACAAAGTTGAAGCATGCAATCGACGAAGCAACTTCCTACTATCGATACGTTGATGACACATTTATAGTGTGCAAAAATGAAAGTCATGCTTCACACTTACTTAGATTATTCAATGATACACACGCCAATATTGAGTTCAATATGGAACATGAAAGTGACGCGAAGTTCCACTTCCTCGACATCGCCATGGAACGCCTAGAAGACGGTAGTCTTCAAAAGTTAATTTATTGAAAGTCCACATGGAAGGGACAATACTTACATTTTAATAGGTTTTGTCCAAATAGCTATAAACGAGCACTGGTCAAGACTCTGTACTATAGAGCGAGAAGAATATGCTCTACGGAGAAACTAGAGGAAGAATTTGAGTTTCTTGAAAAGACATTGAAGAGCAATGGGCACCATCACAGGTTCATCAACAAGTTTGGAAGATCTGAAATCGCAAATGAAATAAAAATTACAGTAAGAAAAAAGCCAATCTACTTTGAGCTTGATTATAAAGGCGAAAACATTGCAGCGACAATCAACAGAAGGCTGAGCATATCACTAGCCATAGCCTATCCTGCAGCTAATCTCGTTCCCGTCTTTCGGACAACGTGCTCTCTGGTGCAATCAAAAATCGATAGATACCCTTCTCGTGTTAACTCCAACTGCGTATACAAATTTACGTGTATCTGCGGGAGCAGTTACATTGGGAGAACAGAAAGAAGAGCATATCTACGATTTTCTGAACATGTACCAAAAAGCTTGCGTCTAAAGGGAACAAATGCTTTAAACAGTGCCATCGCCAGGCATCTTCTTGACACGGATCATGAGGTGGACGTCGAAAAGTCGTTCAAAATTATCAATAAGCAAAAGAGCTCAACTCTCCTCAAGTTTGCTGAAGCCATTTCCATCAAGCGCCTGAAACCTGATTTATGCGTTCAGAAAGAAGCGGTTTTCAGTCTTTCTTTGCCCTGCCTGGTAACTGGATATTTTTCATCCGAATGCGAGATGCTGAAAAGTTTTTATTGTGTATGATTATTATTGTTCGGAATAGTGTTTAAAGTTGCGTATATATATGCATATATATTATTAGTGTATGCGTATATTGATCGATTGATTTTTGTTTAAAATGAACTCTGTGCAAGTATGTTAAATTGTTTTTGTAGATACATTTAATAATGTTTTTGCCTTGTAAGCAGCTGACGAGAAGGCGACGGAATAAAATATGGTACCATTTTATTCCGCTAAAACTGTAGTTGTTGCTTTGTTCAAATTCCATAGTTGTGTTGTCACCTTTAACGATTTAACTGTAAACCATAAATCATATACGAAAATTTACCATCCAGCATATGTTTAATTGACAAATGAATTTGGAATTACATTCGACGACAGTATCACAGTTTCGCACACAAATTAATTCGCCTGATTACTCCTCTGTTCACCTAATCAACTAATGAACAGTCAATCTCATTATTAAGCGTTTTTAAGAATTTAATGTAGTCTCACTTTTTCTATTGTTCGTATTCGATTTAATCATAGAGCGAATGTAGGACATTAGTATAGAGTATATATTTCTGTAGTTTCCTCAACTGTATAAGCTGTCACTAGTAGTGAGAATCAAATTTGCATTTGGGTTGGTAAAATGAATAAGGCAAAACAGCAAATATACAATAACGTTGATTTGAAGGATGACTCAACCTTCAATTTCCTTAGGAGGAGGAGGAGAGGTTTTCATCTCCTTTGAGTAGAACATTCTTCACAGAAACGCTGAGAGTAGTGTTCTCCAGTCGTCCATTGGTCTGCAGAAGTCTTAAGGTGAAGATCTCGCATATGCCCACTTCTGTGTGAATTATATCAGTACACCTGTTGCCATGGAATCAGGTACATTGGTCGTTCGATGCGTATCCTTTCTAATAGGGCTGGAGAACACTATCCCGAATGTTTGCAGATCGCTCGTAGTAGTTTTATCAGGAGTGTAATAATCGAACACTGTATCAACACTGGTCAATGCAACCCAACGTGCTCCTTATTCAAAGTAATCTATGAAGTGAACAACCTACCAAAGGCAATACGCTTTTGTCTGGTTTGTAGTGATGACGATTGAGTCATTCAGTTAGAGCTCTGTATACGGATCATCATTGAACAAAGCTTGGAATGGCAGTCACCTCTCTATCTCAACTTCATCGACTTCGAAAAGGCATTCGACAGCGTCGATCGAGAGGTGATTTAGCAACTACTTCGCTACTACGGGGTGCCGCCGACAATTATGCATCTCATCCAACAGTTGTACGATAATGCTGAATGCCAAGTAATACACAACAGTAAAACTCACGGAATCCTTCGAAGTTAAGACAGGAGTAACACAAGACTGACTGCCTACTATCTCCAATGATTAATTTCCTGATTGCTGTAGACTGGATAATGTGATAGACATACAGCGGGTAACGAGCAAACAGGCATAAAATGGACTCACAGAAAAAACTTGGAGGATTTGGACTTCGCCGATGATATATGTCTGATTTCCAACAAACTGGAAGATATGCAAGCGAAAAGCAACAAGTTGGCAGAAGAAGCATCAAAGATAGGACTTCAGGTGAACATAGAGAAAACACAGGTAGGTGATGAAGATTCCTGGGCAACACCACCAACAGCAACAACAACAACAGACAACAATCAGCATAAATGGGAGGAACCTGAAAGAAACAACCTCTTTTACCTACCTAGGAAGCATCGTTTCAACTACAGGGGGACGTGACTGACGAGGATATCAAAGCAAGAATCGGAAAAGCAAGACAAGCTTTCACTACTCTCAAGTTTGTGTGGAGGTCAACAGCACTCAGCATCAAAAATAAGATCCGGATTTTCAACTCCAATGTGAAGTCAGTGCTACTCACTATACGGATCAGAGATTTGCACTCTCGTCATAAAGAGCACATCAAACAAACTACAGACCTTCATTAACAGTTGTCTTCGCTCACTACTACAAGATCAGATGGCCGGTCAGAAAATATCAGCAACAGAGATCTCTGGCAATGAGCGAACCAACACAGCAGGAACCGATTGTGAAACAAATAGGCAGGAAGAAATGGAGATGGATTGGCTGGCCATACTCTGAGGAAACCATCAAGTGACATCACTAGACAAGCCATTGCTCGAGTGGAACCCGAAAGGGAAGCGGCGAGTTGGTCGTCAGTGCAAGGGTGACTTGGAGGAGGTCATGTGAAGAGGAGATGAAAGCGTGTGGGCAGACATGGAGCCAGGTGAAGACTCCAGCAGAGAACCGAACGCAATGGAGATGCACGGCTGAAGCCCTATGTTCCTCTAGGAATCAAAGGAAACAATAATAAATAATAATAATCTGTATACAACAGAAAATTATTCAACCACTTCTACTATCATAGTAACAGTCTTGTTGATTTCTACCGACTTGATTTTTATGTGCTTGATTTTCTAGGCTCCTTATAACTCTTGGATTTCTTTAGACCTCCCACATAATTCCATATCTTTTTTCGTTTCTGTGTGCGTCACTGATTACAACTCATTTGGTTAAAATTATGCATCTTATTACGTGCCTCTGTAAAACAATAATCAATAATTTTTTTCATATTTTGCGAACAAGTAGGATATACACTTCATCGCTCATTGGAATCCATTCCAATAGCTAAATACTTAACAGACTGGCCTCGTAATCTGTGAAAGCCCTGGTTTCTATCGTTAGACGGCGGGAGGGCGAGTGAATAGGTGCGAATTGCCATTTAACAGTGCAAAACGAAGTCAAACACATTTATCCAGCACTCCAGTTTCCTGCTGGTTTTCAGTGCTTCTCTAAATGATTCATATGACCTTCTGTGGTCTCCATCCCTATATTTTATTTTAATTTTTGTGTCTGTTATCAACCCTTCGATTGATTTTTGCCGTTCAGATGAATGACGGCATGTGGTGACTTCAAAGTGTGACTTCCTAGTTTCATCGATAATATTCCTCATTGTAATGGTGGATAGGGTCATTTGGCAGACTCGAGGAGAAATGGAAGGTAGGAAAACCTTGCAATCAAAAACAATTTTCCCTCAGAAATTTGAACTTCACGCATTATTTATATCTGATGTCACACAAACTCGAGTACTTATAGGTGAAAACCAACATGGTGGCAACAGAAACACTGAAAACAGGACATCAAGCGAGCACAGAGTAGAATGAGGTGTTGATGATCTCTGACTATCGATGATGACGTGTAACAATTACAATAAAATTGGAGGTCATTTCTTTTACTTATTTACACAGTATATTGTTCAGAGAAGTGGATGGATGGATGACGTACCATGAGAATAGCATTTCTGATGGGATACTGCAGACTTTTGCCAACACCAGATGTCAGTGTTAGTGAACTGGTCTCCAAATTGGCGGGAGACAAGAAGCCTGTCATTGTTCATATGTGTTCTGGTCAGCAGAAGACTGAAGAAATATGATCAGAAGTATTTTTGTACAGTATTTAAGGTATATTCACAGACTTTAGTACTGAGTAACAATTGTAAATCTGTTTCGTTATTGGTTGACGAATAAACCGGCGTGTTACACAATCCTTTTCAGTTGTTCTGAGTCAGTCACATGGGAATAGTATTCTGCGTATTAGGCTTCTTCTTCTTCCGAAACCATCAGTAGGGCCAAGATCATTGCTGTCTGTATATTTGACACCTGCCTTCTCTAGATGCGTGACACAGGTAGCCGGTCAGAAATGATTAGCAACGAGTAACTCTGGGAATGGAACAACCAACGCCCTATCGCTCAATAAATTTACCAAAGAATGTCGAGATGTATCGGAATACACTGAGGAGTCCGTTGGGACATCGACTGGTGGGTCCTCCAGTAGACCTGAATGGGAAAGGGTAAGTACGAAAGTGACACAGAGGGGATCGTGTGTAAAAAGATTAAATCTTATGATGCTTAGGCTTGGAACCAGCGAAAGAGACCAGGACGGTGACGGAGTGCCTTTCATCAATTCAGTCAAAATGAATAGTTACAGGATTTTATCATGAGCTGACACCGGTTAGAGAACCATTGGAAAGCCAGCTGAAGGTACTGGACAGCTGTTTCGTTGGTCTAGTTTGGGACTCTTGATTAGTACGCACCCACCGAGTCCAGCACTTTCTGCGTACAAGGTGAGCTCGCAGACCATTAAGCCACTCGGACCCATGAATTCCAACTTCTGCCAATTCACAACATACCGTGACCACTAGCCAATGTCTACGTCGAGTATTTCTCTTCACACCCAACCTGCAGTACCCAGTGGCTTAGTGGCCTGCAAACTCATCTTGTAGCCAGAAGGTTCTGGGTTCGAACCCCTGTGGTGTATGCATACTGCCGAAGCTCAGTCACAAACTAGGCTAACGAAACAGCTGTGTGGCAATAATCCCTGGCTGGCTGTCCAATGGTTCTCTAACCGATGTCAGCTCATGATGAAATCCTGTAAGCAACCAATCAATCAAATCCCTACAGACTAGTCCTTGAATATCAATCAATATGAGTTAATTATCAGTTGAATGCGTGGGTTTGTCCTACAAAAGAATGTGGTCTAGTTAAAGAGGTCAAGTTAAGAAGTATTTCTTAATTGTTCAACTATGCATATTGTGTACAATTTGTGATCAGTACGAGAGGAAATATGTGTTTGTGTTTGTGTGTGTGTGTCAGTGTGACATATTTTCTCATTACTATAATAAGAAGTAAAAAAACATTCCAGTGAAACAAATTTGTTTACGTGGACGTATGGCATATTTTTTGATCACCTCATTTTTGAGGTCGACATCATACGATAAGGTTTTGCTTGTTTTTCTATAAAAATTTACGTTTTCTTCAATCTAAAATTATGCATTACTGGATGATGCTTTTACAGGGATTTATTTACGAAATTTAAATTTACAACTGATGGGTGTGTGATATCTACGATTATACTTCTTCAGATTTGTTTGTCATAAGAGTGATGAAGGCTTAGCGGGATACGGAGCATAAACTCTATTATTTCGAGGAACTCTGAGTGCATTCCATAAATTTTGATATGGTTGTGTTCTCTGAGCTGGATAGTTAATTTGTGAAGCTTTCATCGCCCTACTAGGCGACATCTTCAGCGCATACTTCAATTTGAAATGAAGTGTGCTATTAGATTTCTCCACGAGTTTATTAATCATCTCTCCCGGTGACCTTGGACATGATTGGCTGTTTTCGTGTGTTTTCACACTCTCTAGGCTACCTGTATTGGAACTGACTGTTTCTTTGACTTGAACTTTGACCCTTTGTGTGTGAAGTTTCTATCTTATCGGTTGATAAATTTAGTCTATCTCGATGTATCTATTGATTGATGATTCACTGGAATGCCAAGCTTCTAAAAATTCTCTAGCATTCTTTTTGTTTCCTCTGTCTAATATTTGAACGTTGTCCCAATCGAATTGATGTCCGTGGTTGTCTGTATGCAGTGATATGAGGGAGTGGATGTCATGTCTTTTGACGGCTAGCTTATGTTCATGGATATGAAGACGAGGGGGACGTCCATTTTGGAGAGAAATCTAAAAGCTCACTTCAATTCAAATTGAAGTATGCGGTGAAGATATCGCCTAGTAGGGCGATGAAAGCTTCTCAAATTAACTATCCAGCTCAGAGAACACAACCATATCAAAATCTTCAAGTGTTGCTTTGTAGGGATTTGATTGGTTACAGGATTTCATCATGAGCTGACATTAGTTAGAGAACCATTGGAAAACCTGGGAGTACTGGACAGCTGTTTCGTCCTAGTTTGGGACTCTTCATCAGTACGCACACACCGGGATTCAAAATCATCCACCTGAGCTATAAATCTTCTCCATCATATTCCATACATTACTATTGTTATCACTATTCTTCTCTTAGGGTTTTGAGTGGGACATAGGGCATCAACACCATTCATGCCATTCCTTGTCATCACTTTTGCCTGCCTGCAAATCTACGCACGAATTTCATTTTCTACTGTCACGATCTTTACCATGTCACAGCCGAAACCACACGCCAAGCTTGTCACACTGCATTTAACTACTTAAAATCTAATTTTTCAAGTTCCTTTGTAAGAGGGATTGGTGTCCAGCCTCAATCAGGTATTCCAGGATTGGGCAGTGGGGGGCATCAATTTTCTCCTTTATAAAACCATGAAGGTAAGTATTCGATGATACTATTGTATAGCAAATGGTGGGTACGACTTACATACCCAGCTCCACAAGTGGAGCAGGTGAATCGGTAGATGCACATTGATGTTGCCGGTCAACACTGGTAGCTTATCCTTCAAGTTCATGCATATCATTGGTTTTTTAGAGAAAGTTGGTTGAAGTTCAGCTGTGAAGAAGGTTTTCTTCAGTGAGCTGGACAGGTGGCTTCTCAGTATTTCTGCTAATGAGTCTCCGTTGAATTGCTGACTCAAGTAGAGATACTTTTTGAGGGGAAAAAATGTGGTCAGTTTTGGTAGTTTAATAATCATGGATCTTTTGATGAAACTTTCAGAGTAGCCCATTTTTAGGAGAAATCTCTTCAGAGTATTAAGCTTCTCTTCCATATTGTCAGGAGTACAAACGATGCAATTCCATATTAGTCTGTTTATTAGATGTATCACACAGTGAAACAGTATTATTTATTGGATGACGTTTAAAACACAATTTATTTACTGTTCATAATCATATTAATTATAATCACACGACTTCGAAACTTGAGTTGTATAGTTTTCTTTGTTCTCTCCTATTCGTCGTCGTTGGTGTAGTAGAATTTTCCAGATATCTGGGAGAAGGGTTGAATCATCGCTGTTAAACGTATTCTCCTAAGTTGATTCAATAAACAAGGATTCTGTTATCAATCTCTTCCTCCACCCTGTGACATTAGATTTTAAAACTGTCATCCTGTCCCATCCAGACTATTGTATGGTTGTGTGTAACTGCATGCAGTGCTATAGCTGAAATATTCTCCGGATTTCTTATCTTATTCGGGTCAACTAATCTAGATTTAGCTGGGTTTTATGCCTGACTAGTCTGACTGCCCCTGTTCCACTGGTTTGACCTATGTATTTGACCTGACAATCATTGCCGCAAGGGTATTAGATAAACTAAACTGTTTTGCTTTAAAGGCTCCACAGGATCCTTTAACCGACAATAGTTCAGCTATAGCGCTACATGCATTTACACACAACCATAAAATAGGCTGGATGGGATAAGATGACAACCTTAAGATCTAATGTAATAGGGCGGGGGCAGGAGAGATTGATAACAGAAGCTTTGTTTATCGAATCAACTGCAAATACATGTAATAAAAATGATTCATCACCTGTCCCCGATATCTGGAAAATTCTACTACCCCTATGAAAAATAGGAGAAAACAAAGAAAACTATAAAACTCAAGTTTCGAGGTCGTGTGATTACAATTGATATGATTATGAACAATAAATTGTGTTTTAAACGTCACCCAGTAAATAATCATACTGTTTTACAATGCATGTGACATATCTCGTAAACAGACTAATATGGAATTACTTACTACCACAGTGCTCAAGTTTTACACATATATCAATACAAATGATGCAGATTCCGTAACTCAGCGGATGGATTAGTTTTCATTTTTTTAATGTAGAGGCACTCAATTATGAAAGTTAGTGATTTGTTCCTAGCTTATTAGCTTTCTTTTTATTAAATCGTGAAGTTTGTACAGTCATTAAAACTAAATAGTTGGCCCACTAACATTTCATTTTCATAGTTGAGAAGGTAAATAACTTAGATGGAAATTTGAGTTTACCAGTGACACCAATGAATTACTTCTTTGACTGAATTAGTAAAATTGTAATTATTTATTTTTTTATTTTAGATTACTGCTTGATTCCATACCGTTTTTTTTGGTAAGGTATGAAATGGCTCATGAATTCTAACTTCTACCAATTCGTGATTTAGCGCGACCCCAACCATTGTCGTTGGTGGGACATCCATCCACACATGCAACATCTAATTGGACCTCACTGGTCATGACTTCTCACTAGAAATCCAGGAAACTCCATCCTGTAGCAAGTCACTAGCGAGCATCAGATTAATTTTCTATAGTTTGGTTTGTAAGGGTTAGTTATGTTTTTACGAGTTGATCACAGATTGATATTAGTTAGAGAACCATTGAAAACCAGGGAGTACTGGACAGCTGTTTCATCCTAGTTTGGGAATCATCGGCAGTACGCACCTACTGGATGGATGTCCCACCAACGACAATGGTTGGGGTCGCGCTTAATCATGAATTAGTAGAAGTTAGAATTCATCGACTGGCCATTGAATCGGGTCCCAGTGGCTGAATGGTATACGAGCTTGCCTTGTAACCGGAAGGTCCTGGGTTCGAATCCCAGTGGGTGCGTACTGCCGATGATTCTCAAACTAGGATGAAACAGCAGCTGTCCAGTAGTCCCTGGTATTCAATGGTACTCCAACTGATATAAATCTGTGATCAACTCGTAAAAACATAACTAACCCTTACAAACCAAACAGGTATGAAATTTTCAGCATGTGATAACAGTAGCCCAAGTTCTGCAGGCCGACCATAGATGTCAGGTGTGCGTCGGCATGGGATTGAACCCCAGACCATGTGCATGATCGACGAGAGTCATAACCACTGTGCCACTAACGTATCAAGGAATTCAGCAGATTGTTAGATTGTTAATCAAAGTTCACTGATTAGGCATCTCATGAAATGATTTTTATTTTAAAGGTGTTTATATGTACACAGTGTTTCATATTTAACTTCTTTTCAATGTTGTTGTATTCTCTGAGCTAGCTGGATGCGGGTTTATTTGCAAGGCTTTCATTGCTCTACCGGGCAGTATCTTCAGCACACACTTCAATTTGATGAAGTGAGCTTATAGATTTCTCCACGTGTTTGTTAGTCATCTCTCCTGGTGGCTGACCTTGAACTTGACTCTTTGGTTGTTTGTGTATTTTCACAACTTCTAGGCGGCTACATGTTTTGGTATTGATGTTGATTGTTTCCTTGACCTGAATGTTAACCCTTCGTGTGTGAGATTTCCTTTCTATCGATTGGTAAATTTTGTCTGTGTCACTGTGTGTCTATTGACTGACGATTCATTGGAATACCAGGCAGCCTTCTAAAAATTCGCTAGCATTCTTGGTGTTTCCTGTGTCTAATATTTGAACACTGGCTGTCTCAGTTGAATTGATGTCCGTGGTTGTCTGTATGCAGCGAGATGATATGAATGAGGGAGTGAACGTCATATCTTTTGATGACTGGTTTTTAATCATGAATACGAAGACGAAGGGAAGGTCCACTTCGGCCAATGTAGAGTTTTTCGCAGTTGCTTCAACTTATTTTGTAGACGATGTTGATTTTATCTTCTTTCGCTGTTGAGTCATTTAGTTGACATAGAGCTGGCTGAGTGAAGTGATTTTGTTGGTTTGTGTGCGACGTCAATTCCTAAAGGTTTGAAGAGTCTTGAAGTGATTTCTGAGATGTCCTTTATATACAGTAGGGTGATTTTCTTTGTGCCTTCCTTTGGTGCCTTTAATGCCACAGAATTTTTAGAAGCCTGTCCGGTATTCCAGTGAACCATCAATCAATTGACCCATCAATATAGACAAAATTTACCAATCGACAAAACCGAAATCTCACACACAAAGATTCAAAGCTCAAGTCAAGGAAACAATAAACACCAATACTAATACATGTAGCCGCCTAGAAGGTGTGAAAATACACAAAGACAACCAAAGAGTCACGTTCAAGGTCAGCCACCAGGAGAGATGACTAATAGTGAACTCTTGGAGAAATCTAAAAGCTCACTTCATCAAATTGAAGTGTGCGCTGAAGATGTTGCCTGGTAGAGCAATGAAAGCCTTGCAAATAAACCACCATCCAGCTATCTCAGAGAACACAGCTACATCAAAATCATCTACCTGAGCTACAAATCCTCTTCATCTCATTCAAATTTAACGTCGTATATTACTAAATATTACTATCAGATTATGATAATTTAGGACTTCGGTTAAAACACTCATCTTTCGGCTTAGATTTCGTCATGATCCCGTAACAATGGTCCTTCGACCTATGGGTTATCAACTAAGGTCACTGACCATCCAGCTAGTGGATTAGAATTGAATGAATTGTGAATTCGAACTTGTGTCACTTCTTGGCATTGAGTCACTGCCATCCAATGGCGCTGACGAGGATCTGTTTGCTAGCTGGTATGGTAAACGCAACCAATCACCATAACTTTCATTCGCTTTCCCATTATCCTTAAACATATATGTATATATATCAACAAATAAAGAAATCCAACTGCCTTTCACGGTTCAATAACTTGATTTTGAAAACAAGTTTGTGGAACACTCCAGGAAATTGAGGTGAATTCACTTGATTAATGGAGAGAAGACCAGTAGTTCAGAGAAGAGTCGCTTTCTTTTGGCGAATTCATTTTCACAGATGTACAGTCACAAATATATATGGTTATTTTGTATGTGCGTGTACATTAAATTTGTCAAACGAAAATACAATGAGTAAGTTCTTGGTAGAGTTAATACTCTTACGTCATTCCGTATTTTATTTTGTTTCCATGTACACCCTGAACACAACTCTTTCACTAAACTATTCATGGTATTACGTAACCCTTCTTTAACAACCGTTTGTGACAACTCAATTCTCATGTATGAACATCCAATGCCTGTGAACGTTTTTTGTATTACGTAACTCCACCAAAAACATACTAGTTTGACCACGGATTGATGTCATTTAGAGAGCCATTGAAAACCAGCACCGGAGTACTGGACAGATGTCTCATCCCCGAGTTCGGGAATCATCGGCAGTACGCCCCCACTGCACTGTGGTTGGAACCCAGGACCTTCCGGTTACAAGTCGAGCTCGTATACCATTCAGCCACTGGGACCCGATTCAACGGCCAGTCGATGAATTCTAACTTCTACCAATTCGTGATTTAGTGCAACCACCAAACAATGTCATCCGTGGGAATTCCATCCTCACTCCCGATTGGCTGGACCCCACTGGCCACGACGTCTCACAAGAACTCCAGGAAACTCCGTCCTGTAGTAAGTCACCAGCGAGCATCAGATTAATTTTCAAGGGTTTGGTTTGTAAGGATGATAATTTATTATTGTTATTCCCTTGGGTTCCTAGTGGAACATAGGGCTTCAACTGCACCTTTGCTTCTGTCTTCTGCTGTACTTTTCACCTGCATCCATGTTAGTCCATACTGTTTCAACTCCTCTTCACACGATCTCCTCCATATCACTCTTGGACGTCCCACTCGCCGCTTCCCTTTCGGGTTCCACTCGAGGGCCTGACGCGCGATGTCACCCAGTGGCCTCCTCAGTGAGTGTCCAATCCATCTCCACCTTCTCCTGCATATTTGTTGGCCGGTTGGTTCTTGTTTTGCTTGTTCCCATAGTTTCTTCTTGGTGATCCTTTCCGGCCATCTGATCTTCAGTATAGAGCGAAGACAGCTGTTGATAAAGGTCTGCAACAGGCTGTTGGAAATATTCTTTGTGACCCGCCAAGTTTCTGATCCGTATAGCAAAACTGACTGACTTGACGTTTGTATTGAAAATCCGAATTTTGTTGTTGATGTTGAGTGACGAAGATTTCCAGATTGGTTTCAGGTTGATGAATGTGTTTCTTGCCTTCCCGATTCTCGATTTGACATCCTCGTCCGTTCCTCCTGTAGTTGAGACAATGCTCCCTAGATAAGTGAAAGAAGTAACCTCTTTCAAATCCCTCCCGTTGACAGTGATTGTCGCTGGATGTTGTTGCTGTTGTTGTTGTTGGTTGGTTATTTTCATAACCACCGTCTTGTCTATGTTCACCTGGAGTCCTGTCTTTGCTTCTTCTTCGACCAGCTTGTCGGTTTTCGCAGTGCAGTGGGTGCGTACTGCCGATGATTTCCAAACTCGGGATGAAACAGCTGTCCAGTACTCCGGTGCTGGTTTTCAATGGTTCTCTAACTGATGTCGGTCCTTGGTCAAACTCGTATAAACAAAACTAATCCTTACAGACCAAACTCTTGAAAAAACATACTATTTGAATCTTCGTTTGACAAATTTGATGTACCCACGCATTTACAAAATAACCATATATATTTGCGATTGTCCAACTGAGAAAATGAATTCGCCGAAAAAGAGACTGTTCACTGAACTACTGGTCTTCTCTCTATTATTGCTTGAATGGGGATTTTCATGAATATACTTCACCCTACTTATCTTGAGAACCATATGCAAACATAAGAGAGGATAAATCTTATGAGTAATCTCCATTCAGAAATTATTGAAAACAAAATAGCACGTACTTCAGAGAAGAGGCATTTTGTTCCAGAAAACTCATTTTCATGAGCTGTACAATCCCATTTATGTACAATTTCTCCTTAAGACGATAAATTGATCTTAGTAGCAACTCTAAGAATAATGTTCTTAGAGTCGTCGTGCAGTGGTCTGTAGAAGTCTTAAGGAGAGGTTATCTCGCATCTGACCACTCCTATATGCATCTATCAGTTCAGTTGGTCGTTCGGTGTGTATCCTGTCTGAAAGGGTTGGCTGTATAAGCAGTGCAATAATAGAACATCTTGTCAACATTGGTCATTCTGTCTCAACGAACCCCTCCTGCTTCAAATTAATCTACCAAGTGAAGACTAACATGCCTATATATTTTTGAAGCCTCAGTCATTCAATTAGAGAAACAAGAGGTATGAGAACAAACGAAAATTATTCAACTATTCCTACTATCATGGTAACAACGTGATTTCGATAAAGAAAGGAAGACGAAATTTGCAGAATAAAATTATATCATTCTGCATTTAGAGGTGTTCTCTGAGCTGGTTGGTTTAGTTGCGGAGCTTTCGTCATCCCCTTTCTGGACAACATCTTCAGCACAATTTTCAGCATAAACTGAACTGATTTAAATTTTCCATGAGTGATAGAATTGCGTCTCCCGGTAACCATCTTTACATAGATATTGATCAGGTCAGAGAGCACAACTAATTACAAATCATCCACCTGAGCTACAAATGTTCTCTATTATGATATCATTCTATTTCACAGGTTCTCATCAGCTGCACACAACTACCTGAAATTACAACGGTTATATAGATGATAATAACATACTTTGATGTTTAAGTGTTAGAAGAGAAGAAATACCATAAATTTGACACATCCAAAATGTAAGTGTAACAATTTTTAGTTTAAGTTGTCATCATCAAATTATACGCTTACAAAGTAGAAAAGAAGCGGGAGGGGTAGGACAGGAAACAGAAAAAATTAACAAACACTGTTAGCTTGTAGCTTGTTCACATAGCAGCTCAGGAAACAAAAGTGGTTAAAGTTTATAAGATTGAGATTTGTTCAGGGAGTTGAGATCACTGAATTAGATGACTAATTAATGTGATCAAAATCAAAATTCAGTTACCCAGAGAGACAGAATCCCAGTAGTTCAGCGAAGAGTCTCTTTTCGGCGAATTCATTTTCATAGCTGTACAATCACAAATATATATGGTTGTTTTGTATGTGTTTGTATATTAAGTTTGTCAAACGAAAATACAATTAGTAAGTTCAGGTGAATTGGATGTTGATATAAGAGGGTAGTAACAAAAGTGATGAGTTGTCACAAACGATTGTTAAAGAAGAGTTACGTAATAATGTGAATAGTTTGATGAAAGAGTTGTGCTCAGGGTGTACATGGAAACAAAATAACATACGGAATTACGCAAGGGTTTTAAGTAGTTAGAAAAATAAGCATACAAACAAGAGTTAAGTCAAATCAACGGGGTTGTTACCATGAGAGTAGAAGTGGTTGAATAATTTTCTTTTGTATGCATAGTTCTAGTTCTTTCAACTGAATGGCTAGGGCTTCTGCAATGCAAAGAAGACGGAAACATATTGTCTTTGGCAAGTTGTTCTTCACTTTGTAGATTACTTTGAAGGAGGCGTTTGTTGAGATGGAATGACCAGTGTTGACGAGATGTTCGATTATTGCACTCCTTATACGGCCACTACTTCCTTTCTGCAGCCACGCTGGATAGTGTTCTTTGACCCTTTTGACAGGATGCACGTTGAACGACCAATGTACCTGGCTCCACAGCAACAGGTGAACTGATATATACACATAGAAGTGGTCTTGTCCTTTGGGCTTCTGCAGATCAGCGGGCGACTGGAGAACACTACTCTCAATGTTGCCGCAAAGAAAGTTCTTCTTAAAGAAGTGGAAATTCTCCTCCTAAGGACATCATTGAGTAGGTCACCTTTGAAGTCAAGGTTCATATAAAGTATCTTTTTTGGCACGGATGGTGTCTCTTGCTTTTGGATTTTCTGTTTGATGTTTTTGTCTACGAATCTTGATGGATAACCGATTTGTATGAAGATTTCTTTCAGGAAGTGTAGTTCTTCCTCCAGGGTATCAGAGCTGCAGATGCGTCGGACGCGAGTGGCAAGAGATCTTATTAGGTTTCTTTTTCGACTGATTGGTACCCAGCTGTAGAAGCTTGTCAGTTGGCCGTTCCATGTGGGTTTCCTATGGATGGATCTTCTTAAAGTTCCGTCTTTCTTTGTGTTCACCTGAAGTTCTGTCTATGTTTGCTAGTCTCTTCATCACGCCTTACTGAGTGCCACACAATCCAGTCCACCGTAATCAAGTTTAACATTGGTGATAGTAGACAGTCTTGACATACTCCTGTCACCGTCGCCTCAGACGCTTCACATCACCTTTCTGTTGTCAGTTTGGCATTTGAAAGCGGATTATTACTACTGAATGTGTAAAGGGCATATGATAAATCCCTCTTGCTTACTGATTAGCGTATACTTGTAGATAAAATGCTTTCAAGGGTATAAAAATGGACAGTTGTCATATACTTTTAGAAGAATATTATCCCTTAGGAATACTTCAGCTGATGAATTTTCCTCTCTGCTCCTCTCTCTGTATGTGCCTCTCTTCAAGTACCATTTCTTGTTGATAAAGATGATGAGGATTAGACAATGAATCCAAACTAAAAATAGAACATTTTCATCCCACTTCATTCATGCAAAAGTAGCACTTCAAAACATTTCACGTCTGAACATTAACAATCACCATGTTATTGTTCTCTGAAGAATTTTCTAATCTAAAAAAACAATGTAGGTTAAATATGTTCAAATCAAGTTCACTTTCAACAGTTTGAAAGCATTTAAGCGTTGGGTATATGATATTCATTATTGTAAAGGTTTTTTTTGTATTTCCCAATGAATGGAAAACAAAACGATACTCTCGTTGTTTTTACTGACGTTTCGCTATTTAATGCTGCCGCTAATAGCTTTATCAAAGCAGTAGTATTATTAAACCAGAATTTACGAAATCCACTCAGCTTATATACAACAACTTGATCATCGTTCATCAGCATGGGGCATTTTCACTTTGTCAAATTGGCCAATTCGTAAAGATAACAAAACCAGTTGTCAATTTTTGCATTTGATGAGTGTGTAAAATTACAAAAGCAGGGTGTGTTTACATAATGAAGTTGCTTATCACATTCGTGTTGATTATGTCATTCACTAGGGCTCTGGTTTGTGTGTTGTAACCAGGTCAAATTCTGTTTTAGTCCATCATCATTTCTATTCAGACAATTTGGATTCCACTTGATGTGAAGTGCTTCTGATTGATATCAGACGTTCTTTGTGATTTCTGAAGAGCTTCTTCTGGATGATGATTTCAATATTGTGAAGATCAATTTTGTGGCCTGATTCCATAGCGTGTAGACGAGCTATGGCTGATGATTTTTCTTCAAGCCTTTCTAGTTCACTAAGTGGATTTCTAGGTGGTCGAATAGAGGTGGTTCTACGGTGTTCATTTCTTCTGATTATTGATTTCTCTCTAATGATGTTTGTCCGATGTATATCGCATAACATTCCAAGCACTTTATTGTTTTATAGACACAATTGGATAGAGAATCATTAGGGATTTGGTCTTTTATATGGACGAGGTTACTTTGCAATGTTTCTGTTGCTTTGAAGAAAACTCTGATGTTATGCTTATTGAGTACTATTCCTATACTGTCTGATGTCTCTGCTCTATATGGAACGACAACTGTTGAGAAGAAGTGAACACCATAGAGTTTTGACCAGCGAGAAATCCAGTTAGTGAACTAGAAAAGCTTGGAAAATCATCAGCCATAGATCTACACATAATAGGATCAAACCACAAAATTGATTTTGACAATATTGAAAATGACAAGTTGAAGAGGAGGCAGTAACTCATCGAAGAAGACATTGCGAAGTGGTCGCGCTATGTCATGAATTGTCAGAGGTTAGAATTAATGCTCTGGCCATTGGATCGGGTCTCAGTGGCTTAATGGTATAGAAGCTCACCTAGTAACTAGAATGTTCTGGGTTCTAACTCCACTTGGTGGGCGGGTACTGCTGAAGCAGAGTTTCAAACTAGGCTGACGAAACAGCTGTCCAGTACTCCCTGACGGTTCTCTAACTGATGTCAGCTCATGATGAAATCCTCCAACCAGTATTATTTCAATTTTGTTTCCATGCTCATTTTTACACACTTGTAATTCGTTCTAATCCTGCATAATTTTGTTTCTAAGCCTCTCATAAATCAAATCTACTTGAAAATAATTGTCACCTTTTTTATTCGCCTTCGTAATTATGTGGAATAAAATAAGAATTGTATCTTTGTAAAATTTTGTATTTAAATGCGATTGTACAGCTTTTGAAACTTTCGACTCTGTACCTAGAGGCTTTGTTAAACAAGCTTAGCCTTACAAAAATGAGCTGGTATCAACTGGTCACTTTACTTCTCTAATAGGACTACGTATATAATGGTGTATCTTCCTCTCCATTGCTTACTGAAGCTGGAGTTCCTCAGTTCACTCGCCCAAACAGTTCAACCTTAATTAGCCGAACTTTGATTGCGTTTAACATTTAGGCTCTCTTATTTTGTATTCTACAGTGAACTCAACATACTTAGCTACCTAAATTATTAACTTGGCTTCCTTTTTGTACTTCACTTCTTTTTTTTTTTTTTTGTTCGGCAACATTAACTGACAATCTTGGTTGTGAAAGCCATTACCACCATCTTAAATTTTGTATTATGCAGGATTACTCACACTACCACAACAAACATACTATATGTTTTATGTTGTTAATCAATTAACTGATCATTTGGTGATAAACATTCTTAAATATTATTTCCTAACTTCTTGTATGACTACAGCTTTACTGTCACCATGCATAATCATATCATAGCTTCCACTACCCAATAATAAATCAAATCACCGAAGAGATATTTTTGCTGAAAATCATGTTCTCTTCTTTCTAATGGCCTTATGGGTGTTTTTTACGACCTAAATTATGTGTCCAAGAGAAGATGTTGGTTCAGACATTGTCATTAACTTGACCGTCACTCAAGGTTTTAATGATCCTTAATTTGTTGTGAAAGTGATTTCCTTAATTTTATTTGATATTCTATTTGCTATTATATTCTTATGCTTCTTATTATAATTTATGCATCCGTCGTGAACTGTAATTCCATTGTGATCTTACTTAACAAATTGATATTATTTAAAAAGACACTAATATTGTTAATGACTACTATTCTAGAATATTCTATGCATATAAACATATTCATATAGTTGTAGAGCCAGAAGAGGATAGTCGTCGCTCATTTTTTGTTCTTTCTACATATCGTTTTAATTGAATTAGGATTTCCATTGGTCAGATTACTTCATCGCAGTAGTGGTCTTAACTCCATTATGGATAAGATTTTATTTTGATAAATCACACAGTGTTATACAGTAATATTAATTGATGACCACGTTTCGAGCACAAACTATTGCCACTCATAATCATATCAAGTTACTCACACACATTTTCCTTCATTTATATGTGTGTGGAATGGACCAGATATTTGAGTAAAAATCAAATAGGATAATGTACATTCAGAATTAATAATATGAGTGTTATTGATCAAATACAATCAGATGGGAAATAAAACGAGTGCTTTTATAGTCATAATAAGTAATTTGTTAGAATGTAATGATGTACGTGAATTGAAATAGAATTTTAAGATTATTTATTATCCTCTTCTGATTTGACTGTTGGTAATAATATCTTCCATTTCTCTGGTATTTGCATGGAGTCATTTCTGTTGCATGTGTTGGGTGTATACTCAATGAACCAGAATTTAGTAATCAATCTCCCTCTCCACCTAAATAGATTACTTCTTAGAATCTTAACCCTCCCTGTCCCACCCTATTGTATGGTTGTGTGTGCAATTGCTGAGCTTTTTTCTAAATTACTCATCTGCGTGGGGTCAACCATTCTTACCTTAGCCAAATTCTTATGCTCCGACAATCTGATTACCCTCGATCTACTAGTTTGACCTATATAGTTGACCTCACAGTAATTGTAGGGTATTTCATAAATGACATTATTTTGAAATAATAGAGAAGATTTGTAGCTCAGGTGGATGATTTGCAATTAAAAGTGTTCTCTGAGCTGTTTGGTTCAGTTATTTTTTGTTTAATTGGGTCCACCGGGTCTTTTAGCCTACAGAGCTTGTCTCTGAGTGAGCTCGTAGATTTGAATGCCACCACTCTAATTCCTGCTTTATTGACAATCCTACGTAGGGTCTCAGATTTTGTCTCCTTATATGGTATAACTGTAGATGACTTATATTCTCTCTTATTTATGTTATCATTACTTGTTTCACAATCATTTTTTATTTGCTTTCGGCCTTTTTCGATCTTTCTAATGAATTTTATAGTGGTAGAGTAGTGGTCTTATTTTAATAGCATGGTGGGTGGGATTGTCATCTCCAAATCAAACCTTCACTCTCTTTTCTAGGTTCACTGTCAGTTAGGAGCTGTTTAAAAGTGCCTGGGTTATTCAGTGAGCTATCCTTAATCAGGATTTCATCGTGAGCTGATGTTGGATAGAGAACGATTAGAAAACCTGGGAGTACTTATAAACAGCAATTTCGTCCTTCATCACTACGCACCCACCAAGTGGGGTTCGAATTCAGGATCTTCTGGTTACAAGGCTAGCAAGACAGTGTGCCATTAAGCCAATCACTGGAATCCAATTCAGTGGCGAGCCCATGAGTTTTAACTTCTGCCAATTCATGATATAGCGCGACCACTAGCCAATGTCATCGTTAGCAAGTATTTATTCTCACGCCTGACTTGATATTCCCCACTGATTGCGACTTCCCACGTAACTATCTACCTAAATAGGACCAGTCACTAGTGAGGATCAGACTGATATTGAAGTATTGGTTTGTAGGGATTTGATTTGATTGATGACAGGATTTCATCATGGTCGGACATCGAGCCTCAGTGGTTTAATGGTCTAAGAGCTCGCCTGGTAACCGAAACGCCCTGAATTCGAACCAAACTCGGTGGGTAAGTGCTGATGAAGAACCCCAAACTAGGCTGACGAAATATTTGTTCAGTACTCTCAGATTTTCTAGTAGTTCTCTAACTCATATCACCTCATGATGAAATCCTATAATTTACTGTCAGTTAAAGTAGCTGTCATCACAGATAGGTGGAACTGAAACAGAACAAATTCGCTATCTCAATCGTAATCATCAAAATTTTCATATAATTTAAAGCCCTCAATATCTATCTTCAGCACTGATCGTATTTAGGTAGATATATATATATATATATTCATCGTTTTCTCTCAAAAATTCATCTCTTAAATATCATTTTTATAAATCCTATTTTCCACTATGATAAACCTTAATTTAAACTTCCCGCCACTCCCACCCCAATTTTTATTTCTTGTTATAATTCATTAATCTATTGAACATTGAATGAATTCGCGGGTGAATGAATAAATGAGTGAATGTAAGCGTACACATTATCATCTCATCACTGAAAATCTCATTATTCCATAAGACATGTAACATTAAGTATATTTACTTAAAAAATAAATTAATATATATAATATCTAAAAGAATTTTGTGACTTTTAAATTGCTCTACTTTATTTTCTTTTAACTAGGATAAATTAAGTCTTTGTTAGTTCAAGGTCATTCATTCATTCAATGGTATCAATAGGTTGGTTAAAGTTGTACTTCAATTACCGGAAATATTATTGTTGTTTAAATGTATGTACGTATCCGTTTTTTAAATCTACCACAAAGTTCATATCATATCATTTCAAAATGTGAAAAAGGAAAAACAAATAAAAAGAGGATTAAATGTTAAAGTTAAAGCTTATTTTTAGATCGTTTTTCTTTTAGGAAAAAACAAACAAACTAGAAATCATTTCAATATTTGAAGGATAAATAAAATGAAATATACATAAATATATAAAAGAAGTAAGGAAGAAAAGACCAAAAGGGATTGGGTGAATAAAATTTCTGGAAAACAAAAGATTATTGTGAATGAAAGGCATCCTTCAACTATTTGTGATTGATAGATAGATGAATGGGCATATAGGGATATTAAGTTCAAATGTAAATATAGAAGTTTACTGATAAGTAAATTCTTTATGAGTTTAATTCATACAGATAAATATTGTGAGTTGACATTGGTTAGAGAACCATTGGAAAACCAGCTAGGAGTATTGTTAGACAGCTTTCGTCGTCCTCCTCTTGAATCCTTCAGAATACGCACCCACCGGGGTTCCAACCCAGGACCTTCCAGCTACGAGGTGAGCTCGTATACCATTCAGCCACTGGAACCCTATCCATCAGTGGCCAAACCGTGAATTCTATCTTCTACCAACTCGTGATTTATAGTGCAACCACCAACCAATGTCCTCGGTTGGAAATCCATCCTCACTACCGACTGGATAGATCCCACTGGTCAGGACTTCTCACTCACCAGAACTCCAGGCATTTTGTCCTGTAGTCAATCACTAGTGAGCATCAGATTAATTTTCAAAAATTAGTTTGCAGGAATTCTATCAGTTAGAGAACCACTGAAAACCAGGGTGTACTGGATACCTGGGTACAAGACAAATTTGTGTAGAGTTCTAGTGAGAAGTCGTGACCAGTGGAGTCCGTCCAGTTGGGATTGAGTTCCCACCGATGGTATTGGTTGGTGGTTGCGCCAAAATAATGAATTGGTAGAGGCTGGCATTCATGGGTTGGCCACTGAATTAGGTCCCAGTGGCTGAATGGTATGCGAGCTTGCCTTGTAACCGGAAGGTCCTGGGCTTGGAATTCTTTTTGTCGTTAAAACGATGAATTTTCCTTTTTTTCAAATTACTGAGTTTAACTGGTTACACCGGCGATGAGCTCATCCCCAAACCAGTGTGATGGTCGTCCAGTGATATAAATCATCCCTATTCGGCTAGCAAGCATTACCAGTTAATGATGTTAATAGTCATCTAAATGAATTAGTGGCATATAGTTGTTTTATGCAAATATGCTTGCTTCCTTGATTCCCATTTATGATATCAGGCTGATCACGTATGCATTGTGATCTGATTGATTTGGTTGTACCAAGGAAGCTGAGGTGAAAATGTTCACCTATCCAACTGTGTAACCATATAAATTGTTGACCAATGCTTGTAATTTTAAAACAGGCAACAAAGTTTAATAATGCAGGATTTAATGAATTCATCAAATTTCGGTACAGCTCTTCCTCAGCTGAATACTCTACATGCAAGGATATATTTATCATTGGAAATATATTGAGAGGTAGTAAGACTGATAGTGCGTCGGTGGCATAGCGGTTAGGACGCTCGCCGACCATGCATATGGTCCGGGGTTCGATCCCCGACCTTCGCACTCCTTTATCTCGCTAAGCGAGAAGTGATGCTGATGAAGAGGAAAGATTGAGCATGAGGCTAGCAACCCCATCCTGTAAAAATAAACACTGCTACAGAAACTTCAAGCCACTAGCTTGAAGCCCTATATTCCACTGGGGAACGTGAAGGATAAAAAAAATAAGACTGATAAGCAAACAAACTACATTGTATTAATTATGCAAAACGACAGGTGTGAGTGTATTTCAGGTCATGTTATCTCCCTATTCACAAATGTGCCAGTCATTGAGACTATTGAACTTCTATTTAGACAAGCTAACGACACACTCATCCCAACATCGGAATTGAGGAGATTGTTACTTTTATGTACTAAAATTGTCCAATTCCTATTTGATGGGCATCTATTCCGTCAAGTTGATGGTGTCACAATGCGAATCCTCTTGGGACTACTGTTTGCAGATTTATTCTTGTCAAGTCTAGAAGCCGGTATTTTGCAGCAACATATACAACAGACGAACGTATACCTAAGATATGTTGATGACATTTTTATTGTCTGTGGAAGCAGATCAAAAGCTGAAGACATGTTGATAAAATTCAACTCATGCCATCCGAATCTCAATTTCACAATAGAACACGAGGAAAACGATACTATTAAATTCCTAGACGTTTTTCTAGCGAAAATGAATGATGGCACAATCGAAAGATCTATATTTAGAAAGTCTTCATGGACAGGACAGTACATGCATTTCAAGAACTTTGTTCCAATCCAGTATGAAAAGAACTTAGTCAGAACACTGTTCAATAGAGCACGAAAAATTTGTTCTGATAGTACTACTGAGCATGAAATAAAATCTCTGAAGGATATTTTATCTAAGAATGGATATCCTGAGAAGTTCATTAATAAATACTCTAAAGAAATTAGCCCCTGCAAAACAATCCAAACGGTTCCGAAGAAATCTGTCTACATCAGTTTGCCATTCAAAGGAGATGATGTACAGGAAGTAGTCAAACGAAGACTTGATAAAGCCATCAAGAGAACTTATTATGCTGCAAAACTTGTTTTCCTTAACACCACTAAGCGAGTGCTTCAACAATCTGGGAAAGACCAGTCGCCAATCCTTGACACTTCAAACTGCGTATATCAATTTGAGTGTGTTTGTGGAAGCAAATACATAGGTCGTACGGAAAGGCGATTGTCTACTCGCATGATGGAGCATTTGCCAAAATGGTTGAAAACAGCTGAGTGCAAAATGACAAAAACCTCAATAACAAAACATCTTGTGGACTATGGACATGATATTGACGCAGTCAAGTCATTCACCATTGTCAGCAGACAAAGAAACAGGAAGATGCTTGCAATTGCTGAGGCTTGTGCAATTCGAGTTTATAAACCAGGTCTCTGTGTACAAAAGGAGATGGTCGTCACTCTGAATCTACCATGGTAATACGTTTTACTTATTATTCTACCTCTTATTATTATTATTCTTGATTCACTTAAAACTATCCATTATCAGTAGCATTATCTTAACTCACTTCAACATTATTATTATTATTGTTATTATAACTATTACTACTGATATTAATCTGCTTGCAATTCTTGTTATATTCTCTAATGACTAATTGTTTATCTAAGTGATGTAATTGAAGCGTAATGCAATTTATCTTAATTTTGATCTCTCATACTCTCTCTCCCCTTATCTATTTGAACATGACCTGAAAAGCATTCGCACGTGTCGTTTTGCATAATTAATTCAATGTAGTCTATTTGCTTATCAGTCTTATATCTCCCAATGTAATTTCAAAAGTATATATATCTGTGTATGTAGAGTATTCAGCTGACGAGTTCTGTGGTTAGAGCTGGCTGCTAGCCAAAGTTGGTAGACAGTAATTGACGTCATGTTTATGTCCCCAATATTGGTGGTGAGAAAATGAGAAAAAAGGCTTTGCGTAGGCGGATACAGTTAGCATATGGGTGATCTGACACAGCCACGAAGAGATGCAAGGTTAACTTTCTGTGAGAAACAACCAATCAAAAGACTGCATTTTCTACTAACAATAATCTACAATAATGTACATTAAAATCTATAAATATGTGTTGATTTTCCTTAATAAACGATCTGTTGCCTGGCCCTTGTCTTCTGTTGTTACAGTTCTACCGAAATTTGATGACTTCATTAAATCCTGCTTTATTAACCCCTTTGTTGCATGTTTTAAATTCGATCGGCAAATAAATGTATCCAATTTGCAAATTGTTAATTTCGATGACTGCTGTTCACTAGTAGACAGGACAACTTGATCCAAAGGTCAGTATACACTAAATCTTGATGGATACTGGACAGTGTATCAACTTCCAGAGCTACAGACTGTCACACTGGTCAAAAAGCAAAACCTACTGAATTCTATATTACCAAAGGATTCGAAATGTCTAATCAGAAGATATGACACAGGTTGAATTAAGTCCCGACCTAGATTTATTGACAAAAACGTGAAAGAATATCCTCCACTGCTGAAAGACTGCAGTTGTTCCCAAGATGGCTTTTTCTATATATAGCCCTGATTTTCCTGAAATGCTACATTTATCTTTACATTACTGGTTGGATTTCCCTCACCCCACCGATGATGACCTTGTAATCCTATTGGTTGTCGGCTGTTTTTGTTTATTGGTGTAATTCGTATCTCCTAGGGTCATTTAGGGAATATGTATATGCAAGCGCTGTCAACCACGTTTCACTGTCGATTCAAGACAATTAAAGCTCTCTCTCTAGTCATCGCCTTCCTCGACAATGGGCAATGTTAGCTGATATAGAGTCAGGCTGGAGAAGAGTTAGCGGCGGTCAAACGAAAACATGGCGCTAGTCAATGAAATCCACAACAGTTAGTCTAAGCCACGTAGGAAGATGTAGACTTCCTGGTTGTGGTCATCGGGACAGTAAAAACCAATGGTTGGAAACAATTGGTGACATGGCTCAAAATCGTTCTCAATAGCTAGTGCAGATGCATCCACTCCTTGTGACTTATGATTTCCAATTAAACTGTTTTGTTCCTCGTTATTACTATTCCTTTGTCTCACACCTCTGTTTACTGTCTCTAATATGCATTTCTCCTACTTTCTTCTGTTGCTTTGTGTGCTTTATGGAGGGAGTGTGGCAAATTGAACTGCCGCACATATGTGCAAAGTTCAATGTCGAAAACAGACATGTCAGCGATCTGTCTTCTTTTCTCGTCTTCTTGAGTCGCGTTTTCGGTGACATCCTATCGTGTCTTTGTTATTGCTAACAGTGAGTAGAACAGTAGGCTCAAGAAACGAAGAGGAGGGATATTTGTCAGCGCAAACTATCGAGTGTATTAACACTCATATCAGATTATAACATGAAACTGGAGTTCGCGAGTGACAGTGAAGAATAAGCTCTTAGACATCGGCTTCTCAACTGTTTGAAGAAGACATTTTAAGCAGCCACCTAGCATATATCACATTCTTTAAGTAGACAGTTACTCCAGTCAAGCAGTGTATTTAGCAGTTTATTTTATACCTGTAGAGAAAAGTGTGTCTACCGAACACAGCGTCAAGCCAACAGACGTATTTATGAATACTATCCACCCTGGTTAGCCGCCAGAGGAGAAGTGAAGAACCACAGTTATTCTATCCTCGAACACCTTGTCAACGATGGACACTAAGCACTGCCACATGACTATTTCACAGTGCCAGGAAATGACCTCGACAAGGCCGATACCATTAGCAGTTTAGTTGTTCGGAAAACTAAATGAACACGAATTTCTCATTAGTACCATTTATTTATGTTCTTTCTCTGTCTTTTTTATAAAGAAAATTATTCTCTTCTGTGATTACGTAATCAAAAATCAAAACAAAATAACAAACAACAAATAAACAAACACAAAAACTGAAAATGAATAAAACAAAATGATTATCTCATCGAAAACAAAAATCTCTATCGAATACAGAAAATAAAGTATACATAACACACTTTCAGTATTTGAAAATTGATCAAAGATACAAACATTAATCTATTTTGTATTGGTCAAATTTCAAAAGAAAAGAAAGGGATAGCGATTCAAATATGAAAAACCAAAGAGAAAAAATCATTTCAAATATTTCATTTTCAATAACGGTGAATTGTATGTGTTTCCCGCCAAAAATTTCAAATTCCCGCCAAATTCAAATTTCCCGCTACTCGTCCATTTTGAAAAGACTCAAAAGAGTGATTGATGGTTGGATTTATCAACAACAACAGCAGTATTATCAAAATGAAGGGGAAAAAACAACCACCACCACCACTAACACAAGAACAACAACAATGGAAAAAACGAAGATTGTTGAATATTGAACATGAGAATCTGTTTGTTTATTTTTGGCGGTTGTTCAATGTTTCAATATATGTGTATTTTTCAAACAAAAAACAAGTAGAAAACTAAGTCATCATATAGAAAATAACAATACTTAATTCATAGTAAAAAGTGAAAAAAAGTGAAAAATAGTCTCACTACAAAATCAAACAAATCAAGAATGAAATAAAACAAAACAAAACAAAAAAACGAAATAAAAATATTAGTCAACTAATAAATGAAAATTTAGAAATTTGAAAATGATGGAGGAAATGTGTTTTGCATCTTTCTATCTCTTTCAGATCTTGGTGAGTTACTTAGTATTACATTAATCGTAATCTTTATTTTATCAGTAGTATTAATAGTAGTAATAGGAAGTAGAAATAACCAATCGTTCGAAAAGAAAATGAAGGATACTTGTGGCATTCTAGACATTTTGACATGATGATGATGGAATACAGACCAGAGGTAAAACATTCTGTAATAATTCAATGTTCACTTTTTACACACAAACACACACATTAAATAAATCAAAGAGCTAGAGTTCAATTTAAAGTGTAAAGTCACCGAATTATGAATGTAAACCAAAAGGTAGGGCTTTTGGTAAAGCACTTAGGAGATAGAAAGATAGAAAGAGATAGATAGATAGATAGATTGACGATTGACTGGGTACTTCTCTCTCTGAATTAGTCGAGGCTGCATCTTAACAACGAAATAATAGTCGATCTTTATGATATCTCTTTCGTCAATAGTTTACTCATCTAGAAAGATAGAAATGAAAAATAGAAAAGTAATAATTAAATTTATGTCCTTATGACCAGAAAAGAGGATGGCACAATAAGAAGAAGTGTTTATAGAAAACCTACATCAACGGGCTTTGTGCCCTTGAAATACAAACGCAATCTAATAAAGTGCTTGGTCCACAGAGCAAGAGAGATTTGCTCGGATGAATGTCTTGACGAGGAGCTTAACAATATTAAACGGTTGCTAAGTGAGAATGGTTATCCCAAAAAGTTTATTGATAAGAATATGAATCTGAAACCAAAACAGTCCAAGTTACCAACAGTTCCAAAGAAAGCCTTGTTCTTACAGATGCAGTTCCTAGGAGACAACACAAGTGAGATACTAACACATCGCCTCAGAAATGCGGTAAAAAGAGCATTCCCTGCTGCTCAATTACGCTGTATCTTTAAAACCACTCCTCTTCTGCGTTCGGGAATAAAAGACAAACTGCCTAATTTCGCCTCTTCCATGTGTATATACCAATTTAACTGCTCCTGTGGAGCCAGTTACATAGGCCGTACAATTAGGCGTGTTTCTCGTCGAATTTCCGAACATCACCCTGCCTGGTTAAGCAAAGGACAAACAAAATCTATTCGCAGCGCTATTCTGGCTCATCTTGTGGAGACAGAACACAAGATTGACGTTAATCATGCTTTCAGGGTCATTTACCGCATACCTACGAATCTCAATTTCGCTTTAAGAGTTCGACTACTAAATATTGCTGAGGCTGTGGGGATTCATATTAATAAGCCTAATTTATGCACCCAAAAGAAGTTAGTTCAGTCATTATCATTACTTTGGCCATCCAGGTTTGAATAATCCAGAATTTTTGTGAAATTTCCCTAATTTTAGTTGATATTCTATTCGCTATTATATCTTTATTATTATTATAATTTAAGCATCTTTAATGAACTGTAATTGCATTGATCATACTTTACAAATCGATATTATTTTAAAAAACGCTAATATTGTTATTGACTACTAATTTAAAATATTGTGTATATAAACATATATATAATTGTAGAGCCTGAAGAGGAATTTATCGAAAAGAATATTCTTTGCTCGATTATTTTGTGTTTTATAGATGTCTGAATGAATATTTTTAAGTATTGGTTTTTGTAGGGATTTTGTTTGATTGTTTTGATGGATTTGATCATGAGCTGATATCAGTTAGAGAACCACTGAAAAACCAGCTGTTTCGTCCTAGTTTGCGACTCTTCATCAGTACTCCCAGTTGGTTTTCCAATGGTTCTCTAATTGATGTCAGCTCATAATAATTAACTCTTATTTGCAAATGATTAGAAATAATTTTCAAGTTTTGGTCTGCAGTTTGGTTTTTAATTAAAGTCAAGCATGATCACCACTGGAAACTACCACGAAGGGAGTATTGGAGAGATGTTTAGGCTCTTGTTTGAGACTCTTCAGCGGTATGCAATCATGCAACCAACCGTGGATCGTTGGTTTCTGGCTAACGTGGCTGAATGGTGAGCACGTCTATCCTCGTAGCCTGGAAGTCCTGTGTTCAGTAGCTGACGGTGTTATGGACACGTACTGACGAATAGTTTCGAACTAGGATGTCACAGCAGTTCAATACTTCCTTGTTTCACATATTTACTTAACTGAGTTGATTTTGGCATCAATCTTGAAAATAAAATGAGAATAATTGAGATTCATGCTATCTGGGGTGTTAGGCATTATTATTTTTACTACTTCATCACGGATTGACATCAATTAGAGAATCACTGAAAACCAGCACCGGAGTACTGGACAGTTGTTTCATCCTAGTTTGGGAATCATCGTCAGTAAGCACCCACCACCAAGCTTCGAACCCAGGACCTTCCGGTTACAAGGTGAGCTCGTATACCATTCAGCCACTGAGACCAGATTCAGTGGCCAGTGCATGAATTCTAACTTCCACCAATTCATGATTTAGCGCGACTGGCACCGACCAATGTCATCGCCGGGAAGCCATCCTCATACTTGACTGGATGGACCTCTCACTAGAACTCCAGGGAACGCAGTCCATCCAGTCAAATGTGAAGATGGATGTCCTACCGATGACATTTTTTGCTGGTCGCTCAAATTCACGAATTGGTAGAAGTTAGAATTCATGGGTTGGCCATTTAATTGGGTCCCAGTGGCTGAATGGTATACGAGCTCGCCTTGTAACCAGAAGGTCCTGGGTTCGTTGCCTGGTGGTAGGTGCTTACTGACGATGATTCCCAAACTAGGATGAAGCATCTGTCTAGTACTCCGGTGCTGGTTTTCAATGCTTCTCTAACTGATATCAATGCATAGTCAGACTCGTATAAACAAATCTAATCCTTACAAACCAACTATAGAAAATTATTATTATTATTTGTCATTGTTCCATTGGGTTCCGAGTGGAACATAGGGCCTCAACAGAGCATCTTCATTTTGTCCTGTTTTCTATGGTACTCTTTAGCTGACCCCACGATTGCCCATAGTCTCTCATCTCCTGTGAAGCATGCTTCATAGGGGAGAGCAGTAGACAAGTGAAGGTCACAGTGAGTGAACATAGACTATGCACGAAACGTTCACCTAGAAATAAGTAGAATAAAAAGTCTAGAAAAAAGATCGGCTATAGCAATGTGTGCGATAGACAGTGGGCATAAGATTGATTTCGACAATATCGAAATTCTAGGAAGAGGATTTCATTCACCACATAAAGAGAGGTTGACCTATGAAGCCTTGCACATTTTAAACACATAGAATGCAGTGAATAGGAGAGAATAGATAGGCTTATCACCCATATGGCAAACTCTAATGAAGCAAGATAGATGAAAAAACAACAAAAGCCTCTATGAACCTCCATGACCTTTAAAAAAAATGTATCATCGTGTTTATCACATGTGAATTGACGTCTTTTGCATATGATAAATAACATACACTCACACACACACATATAAAAAATATACACAATAAGAATTTGACATTGGTCATTGTAAATATATGATATCTGCTTGCATATTTCTATTAGTACAAATGTCTGTCGACAAGTGACCTTCATCAAATGAACTGAATTCAATTTATGTAACATTTTTTGACTATATATTTTGATGATTAATACAATCCGAATAATTCTGCTTTGATGAAGAAGCTGTGGTGGCTTACACAGTCAAACACAGTTCAGAAAACAAATCAGAAAAACAAATGAAATCCTCCACGCAATCAAAAAAATCCCTACAAAACCAATACTTGAAAATTAATCTAATGCTCACTAGTGACTGGCCCTATTCAGGCAGTTAACCTGGGGTTCTAGTGGGAAGCCGTGACCAGTAGGGTACAGCAGGTTGAAGATGAGGCAGTAACTCACTCATCGAAGAAGACATTGCGAAATGGTCTCGCTATGTCATGAATTGGCAGAAGTTAGAATTCAAGGACCGTTGGATTGGGTCTCAGTGGCTCAATGGCCTACGAGATCGCCTTATAATCAGACGGTCCTGGGTTCGAATCCCGGTGGGTGCGTACTGCCGAAGAGTCCCAAACTAGGACGAAACGGCTGTCCAGCACTCTCAGGTTTTCCAGTGGTTCTCTAACTGATGTCAGCTCATGATGAAATCCTCCACGCAAATCCCTACAAAACCAATACTTGAAAATCTTATTTTGATTTTTTCTTAAACACTCTAGGATTAATTTAAATAATTTATAATGAATGAATCAATCTGACTCGGCGCTCAAATTATTCCAGGAAGTTCGTAACACCTACGGTCTGGAAACTTATAATCTCATCACCTGGCAACACGATCAATTTAATGGCATTCACAGACGTGTACACTACTCATCGTTTCCCAAAAAGAGAGCCTAACCTGCCATACACACATACACACGATTTCACAAAAACGATCTCTTCAGCGTGTGTGTATCCAATCCATTCGCATATTCTTCAGAGTATCATTTTTGATAACAGGATTTTCATCATGAGCTGACATTAGTTAGAGAACCATTGGAAAACCTGGGAGTACTGAACAGCTGTTTCGCCCTAGTTTGGGACTCTTCAGCAGTACGCACCCACCGGGATTCGAACCCAGGACCTTCTGGTTACAAGGCGAGCTCGTATACCATAAAGCCACTGGGATCCGATCTAATGGCCCATGAATTCTAACTTCTGCCAATTCACGACATAGCGCGACCCCTAGCCAATGTCTTCGGCGAGTATTTGTCCTCACACCTGACTTGCTGCACCCTAATGGTCACGACTTCTCACTAGAACCCCAGGTAACTACCTACCTGAATAGGGCGAGTCACTAGTGAGCATCTCATTGATATTCAAGTGTTGGTTTGTAGGGATCTGATTGGTTACAGGATTTCCATCATGAGCTGACATCAGTTAGAGAACCATTGGAAAACCTGGGAGTACTGGACAGCTGTTTCGTCCTAGTTTGGGACTCTTCATCAGTACGCACCCACCGGGATTCGAGCGCGTCTTGTAACCAGAAGGTCCTGGGTTCGAATCCCGGTGAGTGCGCACTGATGAAGAGTCCCAAACTGGGATGAAACAGCTGTTCAGTACTCCCAGGTTTTCCAATGGTTCTCTAACTAATGTCAGCTCATGATGAAAATCCTGTAACCAATCAAATCCCTTCAAACCAACACTTGAATATTATTTTTGAGCCACAAACTCTTTATTCTTAGAATCTCTTGTTGATTACTCTTTCTGGTCGATAATCTAATCTTCAGTATACAGCCAGTGAACACCGCTGTTGATCAAACTCCGCAATCGCCTGTTGGAAATGTTTTGCTTTCTATGATTCTTGAGCCAAGAATCGACTGACTGACTGACTGACTACCATTGGTACCGAAAAACGGAATTTTGTACTTTTCGTCAAAGTTTATTTGGTCACTAATTTTCTAGCTAAATTTCTAACTAAGCCTAAGAAAAAAGAAAAGTTCATGCTTGTGACTAGTGAGCCTACCTCGGAAAATCACTATCGAAACTTCACACCACGACCAGAAATAAAACAACAACAAATTATTTGCAATTAATAGTATTCTCTGAGCTGGTTGGCTTGGTTGTGGAGCTTTCGTCGTCCCCCTGCTAGACAACATCACCTTTCAGCGCAATATATGTTTAGCATAAAAAGAAATAATTTAAATTTCTTCATGAGTGATATAATTGCATCTCCCGGTAACCATCTTTACATATGTATTGATCATTTTCTATTGACAGAGGAAACACCAAAAGTGCAGTCAGGGAATTCCTAGAAGCCTGGTACTCAAACGAAAATGCAATTAACAAACACATTAATATAGACGAAATATTATAATTATTATTGTTTGCTTTAATTCCTAGAGGAACATAGGGCTTCAGCCACGCGTCTCCATTGCGTTCGGTTCTCTGCTAGAGTCTTCACCTGGCTCCATGTCTGCCCACACGTTTTCATCTCCTCTTCACATGACCTCCTCCAAGTCACCCACCCTCGCACTGACGACCAACTCGCTGCTTCCCTTTCGAGTTCCAATCGAGCAATGGCTTGTCTAGTGATGTCACTCACTTGATGGTTTCCTCAGAGTATGGGCAGCCAATCCATCTCCATTTCTCCCTGCCTATTTGTTTCACAATCGGTCCCTGGTTGGTTCGCTCCCAGAGATCTCTGTTGCTGATCTTTTCTGGCGCTGAAAGGGATGTTGTCCAGAAAGGGGACGACGAAAGCTCCGCAACTAAATCAACCAGCTCAGAGAACACTATTAATTTGCAAATCATCCACCTGAGCTACAAATCTTCTCTATTATTTCACAGCAGATTATTTCGATACAGCTGGCATTAAACGTTTCAGCTGTAATTGGTTCCTAGTCGCTCATAGATTAATTAGTCAGTGTATTATTTACACCTCAAATTATAAACATTCACCAGTGTAAACTGGCTATTCCTTAACAATTTGTGTAGTCTAGTTCATTGTTACATAAGTTTAGCTGTTCACATTTTAATATTAATGAATACAGTAATAATAATAATTATTATTATTATCTCTGTAAACATAACTATTATTTGATAGACGCCAAAGGTGTTAGGTAAAAGTTTGAACGGGAATAAAAACAATGTTTATTAATATTATTATTATCATTATAGCATTAATGTGAATAAACAATCTGTAATTAATTTTAAACACATATTCAAAAGATGCGCCACATTTTGTTTTAATGAAGTTGATACGAATTTAAATTCAAGGTTTCAGTTATTTATACAATGCGTAGTCATCAGTTTAATGAAAAGGGCTTGTGTTTTCTCAAATCAATGTATATTAATTTCATCATAAGCTGACATTGGTTAGAGGACCATTGAAAAACCATAGCACAGGGAGTACTGCCAGAGAGTTGTTTCGTCAGCATAGTATGGGACTCTTCAGCAGTACCCACCGACCACAAGGGTTCAAACCCAAGACCTTCTGGTTACAAGGGGCCATTCAGTCACTGAGACTCAATCCAACGGCTATGTCGTTAATTGGTAGAAGTTGGAATTAATGCACTAGCCTTGTAACCAGAATTTCTTGGGTTCGAACCCTTGTGGTGGGTGAGTGCTGTTGAAGAGTCCCGAGTACTGGGACGAAACAGCTGTCCAGTACTCCCAGCTTCCCCACGGGTTAGCAAACAAACTATTCACGCAGTGTTTGAAAATGACAGAAACATGGAATTTTTTGACCACGAGCGTGTCACGAAAAGGATTTCCAATAAGTCAATTCAGACTTCTAACAACAGCTGCCCCCTTCACTGGCTGGCTCCATACTGAAGATCAAATGGCCAGCTTGCTGACTATTTGGCCAGAAAGAATTAGCAATAAGTAACTCTGTAGTGGAACAAACCAACAGGTGACAGCCGACTCCTCAACAAATATGTAGGCGGGAGCCTACGTTGAGGAAGTCGTCGAATTACACTGAGCTCAGTGCAGGCCATCGCTCTAGTAGAATCCCAATAGTAGGAGACGAGTGTGTGATCGATGCAAGGGTGACATTGAGGAGATCTTGTTGAGTAGGAGGAGATGAGACATAATAAGCAATCGTGAAGCCAACAGTAGAGGACAACAGAAAATAGAACAAAGTGGGTGGAGGTGCATTCTTGAGGCTGTATGTTGCACTTAGAACCCAAGGGGATAATAAAAATAAATAATAACTCATAATTTTGTTTTCATGGAAAGTAAAAACCACTGTGATAAAACAAAAGGTGATTCCACCAAAAGTTTTTTTAAAAAAGGACAACTTTTAATTTATGATGATAATCCACAACATCAAAATTTTACACTAGCAATTATACACACACCAAAATGATGCAAAGATGTTCAGCTATAAAAGAACACTAAAAGAAACAAACTATCATAGTCAGATTTCCAGTGAGTTGAGTTCATATGTGCAGCTCTAACTAAGATAAACATGCATTGGGTGTTTCAGCGTGTTTCACTGACAGAATACTCACGAATCATGCAGGGTGGACTTACTCCTTAAATCTCGTCTAGATTGCCAGCCGATAGCAGGCCTAAATGAGAGAGAGAGTCGGTTTCGGTGTGAGTTTAGCGAACCTAATCACCGAAAAGCAATCTTTATTATTACCGCTAATAAAACTTACGCTCAAAATATAAGAAAATGAATGTTATTTGCGTGACCCAGGAGCTACAGATTCTTATATTGTTTTCTTATTTTAAAATTATTTAGTTATTCAAAATAATAATTCGATGGATACCAATGGCTACCAGTGGAATCAATTCATGTGTATTTCTTCCCAACTGGGATTCATTACCTGGATGTACCGCTGCACTCTCCCAAGTGGTTTAGTGGATAACGCGCCTTAGTATTTGAAATGCTTACTCACTCACCTAAGGAATGCAGATGTACCTGACTGACGAGACCCAGATAAGATGAAAGATCCACCATCCACTGAAATTACTTCAAGCTAGTCCTCAGACATCATTGAAGCGTCTGTTCTAGGAGGTAACATGTCAGCTGAGGCTAAATACTTCCATCCAATCAGTTAATGGTGGTGTGGGGGTGGCACAGCGGTGAGGATACTCGCTGACCATGCACATGGTCCGACGTTCGAGCCCCCGCCGACGCACACCTGATATCTATGGTCGGCCTGCTAAATTTGGGCTACCGATATCACATGCTGAAAATTTCATGCTTGTACCAAAATACGCATGCGTCGGTGGCATAGCGGTTAGGACGCTTGCCGACCATGCACATGGTCCCGGGTTCGATCCCCGGCTTACGCACTCCTTTACCTCGCTAAGCCAGAAATGATGCTGGTAAAGAGGGAAGGTTGGTCATAAGGTTAGCAACCCCATCCTGTAAAAAATAAACACTGCTACAGAATCTTCAAGCCACTAGCTTGAAGCCCTATGTTCCACTGGGGAGGTGAAGGAAAAAAGAGTGTGTGGGGGGGGGGGAAACGGTCAAATAGTATATAGTAATGTACACACATCGATAACTCCAGACACAACTGATTTAAAAAACCATCAGATTCACCGAGACACCATGTCAACACAAAGCAATTAAAACTCCAACTTGGTTTTCAAAAGACTGTGTGTAAACACCATCTTTTAAAGGCTAACACCACTCATAATTTTAAAAAAATGTTTAAGAAAGAAGAATAGCTTTCAAACAATTGAAAACAAAACAAAAAGGGTTATGTAACTCAATTTGAGGAGAAAAAATTGCTGTTTCCTATCTCCTCCCCCCCATCAACAAACACACACACCATGTAATGAAACTGTTCACACATTTTAAACAAATGTGTTCTATTGATTTCAGTTGCGAACACGTACAAGATGGATGTTTCATACATGTTTCGGGACTCTCTAGTACTATGCACCAATGACTCCATCACTTTAGATTGAAAGCAAGCCAGGATTTCCTCTTGTACCTCTTGGTTTGATTCCCGGTGGAGTCATAGCTGGACAAGTTCATCCTGACTGACGGTCACGTTATATGTCAGAAATTGGAAGAAAGCTAGAATTCACGGGCCATGGAACCTGTCGGCCAAAATGGTGAATAGTTTCATCTCGTTAGCAAAAGGTTCTGGTTTCAATTCTCTGTGGATGGGGTTGTGAGGGGATCCTGATGAAGAGTCACAGGTAAGGACAAAACGGCTTCCCAGGTCAAAACTGAAAACAATTAAAGTGTTTACAATAATGCTTGACAAAGCTCTCCATATAAGGAAAAGACAGCTAATTTATCGCCCAACATACACCAAGAAGATTATATAACTCTTTAATTCAAAGCACGCATATACACACAGCGAAAAAGAAAAGAGCTATTATGTTAACACCATCACCAAGTAAGCTATTCAAACAGATTCGTTTGTTTTCCCCAGGGGTTTGGAGAAAAGGGAACATTTATCTCCCAATATTGGAATTTAAAACCGGTTAAAAATTGTGTTAAGACGTCAGGCTGTGATGAATTCATCAGTCTTCGGTAGAACTACTTCTCAGCAGCTGAATACTCTACATGCAGTTTTGTTTTATGTATACGCACTATGAAGAGCAGTATTAGTAGGGGGATTATTATTATTCCTTTGGACTGCGAGCGAAACATGACGTTTCAGCAGTACACCTCCATTCTGTCCACAGTCCCACTGAAATTGGTATACACAGGTGGAGGTTGTAATGAGGAAAATCTATTCAGCAAGGAGTTACTCTTTTCAGAGTTATCCCTTTCCAGGTGTCGAAGATTGCCCATTTGGTCTTTCAAAGATTGTTCAAACACCCACCTGCTGCTGTTGAAGAATACGAGCTTTGTAGCATATAAATGTGTAATAAGCTTTTGTAATCTCTGTCAAGGCTTCATTCAACTACTTCTTGTAGATTATTACCATTTATAAAGATCCTGAAGAATCCTTTGCTTCAACTTTAGATTTTCCCAGCGATTGACTGTGCGAAGTGCGCAGTCTAAGGTTGAAATGTCGGCTCCTTATGCAGATGCTTTAACGATGTCTGTTCACGTAACTCAACGTCAGTTGGTGGCTCAGGTATATCCAGATGACGAGTCCCAAAATAGGACGAAATCCGCATAATGGATTCCACTACTGATAGTCACCATCTACCGACTGAGTGAAGAATTCTACCGAAATTTGATGAATTCATGAAATCCTGCTTTATCAATTAACCTATTTTTAATAGCTTAAAATAATCGATATCAGAGCAGTGAAAATTGATTAGTTATTTTTAATAAAAATTGGCAAAATCCTGAATAGGATGTTTAGTTTGACAACGGAACGTTGGCAGAAACAATAAATAGTAGAAGCAAAGTTCACAGTAACCATCAAGACATAATAAAAATTATCAGAGCTTGAAGAATATAGGCATAAAAATTGATGGGTAGGGTAATATGACATCACCTCATGTTATTCCGTCAGTACTTGTAAACTGCCTACAGCATAAAACAGGTAAAATCTCAATATTTATCGAAAACTGCATAGAGAGACACCACCCAATGAGGTGGGAAGACTTCCGATGAAGACTGTGCAAGAAAACTTTTAACATACTTTAATTAATTAGACAAGAGACAACAAACAATAATTTTATGTAAGAGAGTGCACGAGAAGTTGAAAGAAGGCTGAGCTTCAGATACCGGTAGGATTGTTGGTTAATATAGAAAAGCTAGAAGAATATACTAAGAGTGAAGAGAAGAGGGTGGGCATTCTTATAAGGGGTGTAAAATTTTATTAGCATATATTATGTAGTACAGTCACTTACCACCTGTGTGATATTTCAAAAACATGTATGATAATTTCAATCAATACTAGTATGTTTTCAATGTTCCCCTAGGATCCGAGTGAAACAAAAGAGATTTAACCGCATATCTTCAATTCACTGTGTCCTTGTGGCGTCTTTTCTAGCTAGCTCCACGACTGCCTATAAGCTTACATCTCCGTCTCACATGATTTGTTCCATGTCGTCTTCAGACGGATATACAACTTGTCGATTCCCGTCGGAGTTTCATTCGATTCCAGGTGTCACTCAATGGTCCGCTTAGTGTGTGTGTGTGTGTTTGTGTTTCCATTCCACCTCCATCTTCTTCGTCAAATTCGTTGGGCAATAGGCTCTTGGTTAGTTCCAGCCATCTGATGTTCAGCATGGAGCTAGCGGAGGAAGCTATTGATAGGAGAGTCTGAAGCAGCCTGTTAGAAATGTGTTTGACAACACACAACTGGGCTACGTCATCAGTTTACATCCGACACATGATGCACCCTACTTTTCTCATCTTCTCCTGGAGTTCTAGTAATAAGTCGTGACCAGTGAGGTTCATCCAAATGTCAAGTGTGAGGATGGATGTCCCACCGACGACATTGGTTGGTGGTCACGCTAAATCACGAATTGGTAGAAGTTACAATTCATGGGTTGGCGATTTAATTGAGTCCCAGTGGCTGAATGGTATACAAGTTTGCCTTGTAACCAGAAGGTCCTGGGTTTGAAGCCTGGTGATGATTGCTTACTGACGATGATTCCCAAACTAGGATGAAACAGCTGTCCAGTTACACACTATAAATGTTTCTTCCCTTAATTAATTTTCACAATGTTATCTCATATCTCTTAATTGACATTTTGTCTCCATTCACACTCTTAACTTGAATATTTGACCTCTGCATGATCACTGTTATTCTCCCCTGCGGTTCAGTGTGGAACGTACGGCTTCAAAAGCACGTTTGCATCTTGTCTTCTTTTCTGCGGTCCTCTTTAGGTGAGCCTACGACTGCTAATAATCTGTCATCTCCTCCTTGCCACACAATCACCTCTATGTCAAGCTCGGATCAACGCCTAGCTAGTCAATTCCTATTCAGGGTCAACTCCAGCGATGACTTGAATTGCGCGCGTTATCATTCGACGGCCTTCTCAACATTTGCCCGACCAACACATCTCCATTTTCTCCTAAATATCTGCTGAGTTTCTTGTTGCTAATTCCTTCTGGCCGGCCATTTGATCTTCAATACAGAGAAAAGACAGCTTCTGAAAGAAGTCTGTAACCTGTTGAGTGTTTAAGGGGTACCTTGCTTTCTGACTATCATTATGACGTCTTCGTCCACGCTGTCACTGGTACTTGAGATGGTGCTGTCTGTCCAGATAAGTAAAGTAAATGGGCTGTCTCAAATTTCTTCCGTTTACATTGATTAGTGCTCGTTGTTGTTGTGGTTTTTTGGTTGGTTATCTTCGTCATATCCATAGTCTCTATGTTCACCTGGAGCCCTCTCTTCACTGCCAGTTAGCCTCTCCTGTCATTTTGTTGGTTTTCACCTGCCTTGGAGTCTTCAAGTTTGTGTGATATTGAACATAAATCATGCACACGCGAAATCCAGAACTTTTAGGTGGTGTCTTCTTATCAGTCAATGCCGTGTATTCTTGTTTTCTCACTCTCCGTGCACAGTTTGACGCATAATCCAGTTCACTCCAATTAAGAGTATCAACGGTGATTATAGGCAACCAACCTTGTCCAACTACAGTCTGTATTCACTTCGAATGCCTCTCTGATAAAGATTTGAGGCACGCCGAAATTTCACGTCTGACTGGCGTGTTACTATTTTTACATTCCGGTGAGGTTGGTAGCCTCATGCCTAACCTCTTATCTTCAATATCAGTTAAGTGAGGTTTCTGCAGTGAGTTAGTTGAAAACATCAAAGTGTTTTACAACTCTTACGCAACAAGTGACAAGCAAATACATTATGTAACATGTGGTTGGAATACATATACACCCTTAAATAATATCCTACCGCCACTTCCTCATGGTACTGAAGAAAAAGTGACCGACAATAAAGGATTATCAACAATGACAAACCAGCCGAGAACCTATTTTTGTCCATAAATATGGCCATGAAAATAAGAGATTGATAGGGGATACTCTGAGGAGACGATGTGGAATTTCTCTTATGAAAATATGAACTAGATATAGATAGGTTCAAGGGTAATATGGAGACCATAGTGTGAGACTGAGGAAAAGAATGCTTAAGCAATCATGGAGACAACTAAAAAAACTACTACAGAGATCAGGGTAATGTCGAGATACTCTGCTGAAGCCGGTATGATCTTTCCACTAGGAATCCAAGCGAATAATAAGCACAATAAGTATAATAATAATAATTAGTGCTCAACTTCCTTTCTTCACTGTAGAATATTCATGTTACATGTGAATTTGTCACCATATGGAGTCCATGGATTCAGGTAAGAGAGAACAGTCACTTCCCGATGACACTGGTTGACGGTTTCACTTTATACAACGAATTGACAAAGGTTGGAATACATTGGCTATGGAGTAAGCTCCCAGTGGGCTGAATTACCCACAAGCTAACCTTGTAACCGGAAAGTTATTGATTTGAACCCGTCGTGGGTTTACTATGTCGATGAAGAATCTCAGACTAAGACGAAGCAGCTCTCCAGTACTGCCTAGGTTTTCCAATGGTTCTCTAATCGATATTATCAGCTTGTGATCCAGCTTGAGTGCAGTTGACAAGAACTGACAGATTAAAAAAAGTTGATGATATCATATTACCCAACCTGCTTACTTAGTTCAAAGTTCATCAAGGGGGGTAGGGTGGGGGAAGATATCGTAAGAAATAATCAAAATCACCAACAGCGGGAATATATATATATATGTATATATTACAATATAAAATGAAAGACACACAAGGAAATAAAGCTGGGGGGGGGGGGCGGAATAAGATGAGTAGTACTCATTTAAACTCTTTTGTTTGTTAGTTTTAGCAGATGATGATGATATTGTTGATGATGAGCGGAGCAGAGCATAAGCAACATCCACTTTCATAGCAGATTGCGAATAACCTACCGATAGTGTGTGTGTGTGCATATTTATTGTTCTGTAGTCTTTTGTAATAATTATTGTAACACAGACAAAAAAACATTTAAATAAATATTACGAAATTATCAATTTTCTCAATAGCCAGAAAATAAAAATGATTACAAAAGGTACACAGTGTAAAATTAACTATAGTTTTCTAACCCTTACCTAAATCGCTGAAAAACAAAAATTGTTGATCTGATCTGAAGAGATTAACAGTTGCAACTGTCCCCCACCCCAACCTTCACCCCAGCCCTACTTCATATACTGATTCATGTCTAATACAATAGTCCTCCTTTATGGCTGTGAGACCTGGCCATTGAGAGTGGAAGACATGAAAAGATTAGCTGTCTTTGATCATAGGTGTCTGCGTTCTATCTCCCGCGTGAAGTGGTAGGAAGGTGTAGACTTCCTGGTTGGGGTCCTCGGGACGGTAAAAACCAATGAAGGCTGGAGAAAATTGGTGATATGGCTCAAAATCTTTCTCAACGGCACAGATTCCCAGTGAAACTGTTTTGTTCCTAGTTATTACTATTCCTTTGTCTCACACCTCTGTTTACTGTCTCTATTATGCATTTCTCCTACTTTGTTCTCTTGCTTTGTGTGCTACATGGAGTGTGGCGACTTGAACTGCCGCACATATATGTGCAAAGTTCTATGTCGAAAACAGACAGACAGACAATAGTAATATTTCAGCACCACACGGCAGTTCAACAGTGTTGACAGCAACGAAAACAGCTCAACTATTCTTCGATTTGTTGAAGCTATAAGCAATAAAAAATGGTTGAAACCTGAAGCATATCTCCACTAAATAGCATCTGTTGTGTGTCTTCAATTCACCTGATAACTCTGGCCATAGTAACTATTTGTTGTATGATTTTATCATTTTGTTTCAACCTCTTATCACCTCATTTTTTGATTGACCTTCATTTTACATTTAAAGTTTTGACCCTTAAAATTCTACCCAGTGGATTACGTCATCATCGTGACCTTTTCATTCAACATTCAAGACACAGAAATTGTGATTCTGTAATCTTATAAATTCTAATCACTGGACGTGCAAAAGGCAAGACACGGAAGCCAAGGTATATTTTCTTCAAGTGATCAAACAGTGATTTACATCTATACACTTTATATTCTATAACCATTCACTGAGCGTGTGATTTTCGCTTACATTAAACGACATGAAATAGAATGTTCAAATTCATATATATATATATTATTCTGTAGCTAATGCAGTATTGAGCTGTGCGAATAGAATTCAGACGTTAACACCAACAAGTACAATGGTTGATTGGAGGATTTCATCATGAGCTGACATAAGTTAGAGAACCACTGGAAAACCTGGGAGTACCAGTAGTTGAAAATTCATCTGATGCTCACTAGCGACTAGCCCTATTCAAGCAGTTAACCTGGCGTTCTAGTGGGAAGCCGTGACCAGCAGGGTACAGCAGGTTGAAGGTGAGACAGTGACTCATCGAAGAAGACATTGAGAAGTGATCGCGCTATGTCATGAATTGGCAGAAGCTAGAATTCAAGGACCATTGGATCAGGTCCCAGTGGCTCAATGGTCTACAAGCTAGCTCGCCTTGAAACCGGGTGGCCCTGGGTTTGAACCCCGTATGGTGGGTGCGTACTGCTGAAACAGAGTCCTAAACTAGGCTAACGAAACAGCTGTCCAGTACTCCAGTGTTGGTTTTCTGTATCACACCACCACCACAACTGTAGTTTATTAGCTGTGATTATGCAATCATCACCGACTTAACATCATCCTAATAACAAAATTTTTCAATTTTTTACGAGATACTTTACTCTTATGAGATGTATATATATATATGTATTATTCATTCAAATAGTCCTTAAGTGAACCTCTCTTTAAAAAGTCACTGTCTTTTAAAACTTCTCCAAAACGATCCTAATTCCAATATCCATACTTACTTATTGGGGTGTTTTGAATAATAATATTTTTATCAAGATTCGGCCGAACAGCTCCAAAATAGTAATTGGCCGCCGAGTGAGAAGTAGACATTTGTAAAAGTTATCTTTATAAAATCTCAGCGAAATTGAAATGAGTAATTTCAACGTTTCCTGCGCTCGGCAAACTGGTACAAACCTCTTTGTTGTTTATTATATTTTGATGACAAAGTTTTTAAAAACAAGAGATGTCCTTTTTCTAAATATAAACCTCTGTTATGTTAATTTCGATGAATTTTCTTGAAGAAGTTTGGACCAGTTTGCCGAACACAGGAAACGTTGGAATTACTCATTTCACTTTCGCTGTGACTTTACAAATGTCTAACTTTGTCCGTATGATCCATTCTTCTCCTAGAATGTATATCATTGTTGTTCTGAGATTTGCATATCATATTTTGATATTATTATATTATATGCTGACTCCATTATTGCAAAAGATCTGGAAGAAGGGAAAGGTGCCTACTGACTGGAAGAAAGGCTACCTAGTGAAACTACCAAAGAAGGGCGACTTAGAACTCTGCAAGAACTGGCGAGGAATCATGCTCCTGTCGACGCCAAGTAAAATCCTGAGTCGCAACATCCTGGAGAGAATAAAGGACGCACTGGATACAGAACTCCGACCAGAACAAGCTGGATTCAGGAAGGGCGAATCATGTTCTGACCAAATTGCTACTCTACGCATCATCATCGAACAATGCATGGAATGGCAATCAAACCTCTACCTCAACTTTATAAACTTTGAGAAGGCCTTCGACAGCGTTGACCGCGAAGTAATTTGGAAACTGCTCGAGTACTACGGCGTACCCCAAATATTCATCAACCTCATTCAACAGCTGTACGACAACGGCACATGTCAAGTGATCCACAACGGAAAACTCAGCAAAGCATTCGGAGTAAACACAGGAGTCAGACAGGGGTGCTTATTATCACCAATGATATTCCTAATTCTGGTGGACTGGATTATGCGTCAGACAGTGGGAAACAAGAAGACAGGGATATTCTGGACCGACGTGAAGAACCTAGAAGACATGGATTTCGCGCGTGGATGATTTATGTTTGATGCCACACAAAATCAAAGACTTACAAGCGAAAACCGACAAACTGGTCGAAGAAGCAGTGATGACAGGACTGCAGGTGAACATAGACAAGACGGAGGTTATGAAAATAACCAACCAACCAACAACAACAACATACAGCGCCAATCACCATCAACGGGAGGGATTTGAAAGAGGTGACTTCATTCACTTATCTAGGGAGCATTGTCTCAACTACAGGAGGAACGGACGAGGATGTCAAATCGAGAATCCGGAAGGCGAGAAACACATTCATCAACCTGAAACCAATCTGGAAATCTTCGTCACTCAGCATCAACAACAAAATTCGGATTTTCAATACAAACGTCAAGTCACTCAGTTCTTCTATACGGATGAGAAAGTTGGCGGGTCACAAAGAATATTTCCAGCAGCTTATTGCAGACCTTTATCAACAACTGTCTTCGCTCTATACTACTGAAGATTAGATGGCCGGAAAGAATCACAAACAAGAAGCTATGGGAACAAACAAAACAAGAACCAATCGCTCAACAAATATGCAGGAGAAAGTGGAGATGGATTGGACACTCGCTGAGGAGGCCGTTGGGTGATATCGCGCGTCAGGCCATCGCTCGAGTGGAACCCGAATGGGAAGAGGCGAGTGGGACGTCCAAGAGTGACATGGAGGAGATGGTGTGATGAGGAACTGAAACAGTATGGATTAACATGGATGCAAGTGAAAAGTACAGCCGAAGACAGCAGCAAGTGGAGGCGTGCAGTTGAAGCCCTATGTTCCACTAGGAACCCAAGGGAACAATATCATATTTTGATATGATCTTGATTATTTGTTCTCGTCACTGTGTTAATCTCTAATTTGAATGCTTCTCTATGGTACTGTGTTTGCTGTTTTACAATGTGGCTTTGTTTAAATATCATCAAGGTGATTTTGACCTTGAATTGTGTGCAGCAGTTGTTGGTGTGTGATTATTCCTGGCACAGCTTTCATCCCACGTTGTTGGCGACATTCTTCTTGATTCTAAGGGACCTCTTACAGTTGAATTTTTTCTGATGTTATTTTTGATTGGTTGGAGGATTTCATCATAGGCTGAGATATCAGTTAGAGAACAATTGGGAAACCTAAGAGTACTGCCAGACAGCTGTTTCGTCAGCCTAGTTTGAAGCTCTTCATTAGTACGCAACCACCAAATGGAGTTCGAACCCAGAACCTTCTGGGACCCAACAGTCCAATCGCCAATAAGACCAATAATTCTAACTTCTGGCAATTCATCGCATAGCACGACCACTTCGCAATGTCTTCTTCGATGAGTCACTGTCTCACCTTCTTCAACCTGCTGTACCCTACTGGTCACGGCTTCCCACTAGAACCCCAAGTAACTACCTACCTGAACAGAGTCAGTCGCTAGTGAGCATCAGATGAATTTTCAAGTATCGGTTTTGTAGGGAATTTTGTTTGTTTGATTGGTTGGAGGATGTCTGCTCATGATGAATTTCTTCAACCAATCAAACAAAATGCCTACAAAAGCAATACTTTATTTTTGTTGTTGTTGTTTGAAGACCCGTCATTTTGTTGTCTTTGGGAAGTTTTGTGACTGAAAGTTTCGACCACCTATAGAGTAGAATGTGAAGATCAATTCCCCCTTTGGTTCAGACTATGAGGAAGTCAATTTTGTTGATATCAGAATGTTGATTTTATTTTCATACGTGAACCGATTCACTCCCCATGATTAATTATTATTACTAGTATAGATAGATAAATGGCTTCTGTTTTTTCACCTAATCGTTTTTATTCCTCGTTTCTTAAGAAAATCTTTTGTTTGTTTGGGGTGTCACACATGAGGAAGGTGAGACATTCAGCTAGCATAACTCAACCTCTTCACTCAATTTTTTTAATAATACACGCATTCTGCTCCTTCTTGGTATGTAAGTGGGGTTCGTGGTGTGTCTTTGACTCAGGTGACTATTGATATTGTTGTTGATAGGCATTTGAATTCTTTAAAAATTTAGTTGGTAGGGTTTTTGTACTATTATTATTATTGTTTCCTTTAATTCCTAGAGGAACATAGGGCTTCAGCCACGCGTCTCCATTGCGTTCGGTTCTCTGCTAGAGTCTTCACCTGACTCCAAGTCTGTCCACACGTTTTCATCTCCTCTTCACATGACCTCCTCCAAGTCACCCTTGCAATGACGACCAAATCGCCGCTTCCCTTTCGGCCGGGTTCCACTCGAGCAATGGCTTGTCTAGTGATGTCACTTGCTGGTTTCCTCAGAGTGTGGCCAATCCATCTCCATTTCTTCCTGCCTATTTGTTGCAAAATCGGTTCCTGCTGAGTTGGTTTGCTCATTGCCAGAGATCTCTGTTGCTGATCTTTTCTGGCCAGCCATCTGATCTTGAGTATTAAGCGAAGACAGCTGTTAATGGAGGTCTGTAGTTTGTTTGAGATACTCTTTATGACGCGCCAAGTCTCTGATCTGAACAGTGAGTAGCACTGACTTCACATTGGAGTTGAAAATCCGGATCTTATTTTTGATGCTGAGTGCTATTGACCTCCACACAGACTTGAGAGTAGTGAAAGCTTGCCTTGCTTTTCCGATTCTTGCTTTGATATCCTCGTCAGTTCCGTTCGCCTGTAGTTGAAAAGGTGCTTCCCAGATAGGTAAAAGAGGTTGTTTCTTTCAGGTTCCTCCCATTTATGCTGATCGTTGTCTGTTGTTGTTGTTCTTGTCCAGGAATCTTCATCACCTCTGTTTTCTCTATGTTCACCTGAAGTCCTATCTTCTCTGGATGCTCTTCTGCCAACTTGTTGCTTTTCGCTTGCATATCTTCCAGTTTGTGGGAAATCAGACATATATCATCGGCGAAGTCCAGATCCTCCAAGTTCTTTGTGTGAGTCCATTTTATGCCTGTTTCCTCATTGCCCGCTGTTTGTCACATTATCCAGTCTACTGCAATCAGGAAAATCATTGGCGATAGTAGACAGCCAACTTGTGTTACTCCTGTCCACACTTCGAAGGATTCCGTAAGTTTCCCGTTGTGGATTACTTGGCATGCAGCATTGTCGTACAGTTGTTGGATGAGATGTATAATTGTCGGTGGCACCCCATAGTAGCGAAGTAGTTGCCAAAGCACCTCCCGATCGACGCTGTCGAAGGCCTTTTCAAAGTCGATGAAGTTCAGATAGACAGCTGACTACCATTCCAAACTTTGTTCAATGATGATCCGTAGTGTGGCGATCTGATCAATGCATGACTTGTTCCTCCTGAATCCAGCTTGTCCCGGTCGAAGTTTTTCATCCAGGGCATGTTTGATTCTCTCCAGGACGATGCGGCATACTATTTTGCTTGAGATGGACAGGAGCATAATTCCGCGCTCTCTTTGTAATTTCCTACTTCCACCTTGCATCTCTTCGCGAAAAAACCGGAAGAAGTTTCATAAGCAATTATGCTCGTACAGCTATTAAATATAAAAAATTCTACCATACCAACGATATTTAGCACGGATTTTGTGTGAAGAGAGAAAGAATAAGAGACAAATGTTATAGAAGAACTTAATAAAACAAGATTTTTAGCGAACAATTGTTTTCGATAACTTCTTCTTCGGACTCTAGAGTTATAAATCCATGAACCAACCAAACCAACATTGACACTGTGCATTAAAGATAGATTACCCAGAATGGCGACATCAGTGTGTGTATATAAATTCAACTGCTCCTGTGAAGCTAGTTATATAGGTCGTACCCAAAGGAATCTATCTTTACGCACTCGTGAACATATTCCTGTCTGGCTTGGGGAAAGAGCAACCAAATCATCAAATAGTGCAATTCTGTCTCATCTAGTGGATAGCGAACACAGCGTCAAAGTAGATGAGTCATTTACAGTTGTGTATCGAGTACCGAACAATCTCCCCAAAGGCACACAATTATGCCTCCTAGCCATAGCTGAGGCTTTAGAGTTTAATAGAGAAAGACTAGACTTATGTGTACAGAAAAAACTTATTCACTCTCTCTGTCTACCCTAGCCCACTATAAGGTCACCAGGATCATAATTTTCCGTATTATTATTACCATTATTATCATTTTGTGATATCATCTCATTGTTACCCTTAATTTTGTCAACCTTGGTGATTTTATACTTAGCCTACCAACTCTGTGACATGTTATTACAATTTACAATTTAACCTCTTTATTTTATCATTAGACATTATCGGTCAGCCCTCACATTCAGTGTCCCCTTTGTTACTGTGTTTGTATGTATTTTGTGTTTATCGCATTTCTCTCACCCCAATGACACTTGTATTCTGTTGACTATAAAACAGCACTATATCACCCAACTGTTCATTCACACTGCATCACATTTTTCTGACTACACACCCTATACACATTTGATTGATTATGTTAACTAATGGACTATCATCTCAACTTACACATACACCCCAATACAGTTTCTGATATTATTTTCATTTACCTTTATTGGCTATATGTACTCTACTATTCATGGATTTATAACTGTAGATATAGCTGAAGAAGTTATCGGAAACAATTGTTCGCTCAAGAACTTATTAACCTACTTCGCAACACTATTGAATAAATAGCAAATTATAACCAGCATTCATACGACACGTATGTTAATCTTCTGTTAACTTCAGATTTACTGAATATCTAATTTTTTATATGATTTGGATAAAGGGGAAAAATTGTCACTGTATATATCAGTGTTGAAAATTCTACCTCATATGAAAATGATTATTTGGAATAAAAAGTTTTATTAAATGCATGAATGCATGCCTGTACTTACACGTTCATGAGCTTGTTGACGAAGAAGATTCTCCTTAATACATACTGAATGGAAAAAAAACAATGAAAAAAAATGTTGAGTTTAAGAAATGATCAATAAATAGTTCATATATTTTCAAGAACTGGTTTTTGTAGGGAATCTATTTTTTTCACATTGGACCACACGGATTGATATCAGTTAGAGAACCATTAACAAAACTCCAGCACTGGAGTACTTACTGGACAGCTCTCTGTTTCCTCAGCCTAGTTTGCAACTCACTGGCGGTACACACTCAATGGGTTTAGAAACCAGGACCTTCCGGTTACAAGACAAGCTCATAGACCAGGCAGCCACTGGGCCCATGAATTCTAACTGCTGACAGTTTGATTGCATGGAGGATTTCATCATGAGCTGACATCAGTTAGAGAACCATTGGAAAACCAGCTGGGAGTACTGGACAGCTGTTTCGTGCAATGTACACGCCAAAAATGACAGACTTTTCACTTAACATCAGCGCCCTCTTTGATCCTACAAATCAAAGGAGACACTCCAATGAAGAGTCTACGCTAACATTCATCTGGAGCGATAAACACGACTTTCTGTTGTGGAAAGCAGTTCTCATTCTTCTATGAATCATCTAATAATCACCCTGGAACCAAATATGACTGTCGATCTAGTCATATCTCCTACTCATACAAATATACAACTCTAACTATTCTAGTGGATTGATTTCTACACGACACACTATTCGGCAGGCCAGAAAAGGATGAAATTCACCCTCAAGATAGTTGAAATCTATCCTGTCTATTATTATTATTGTTTCCTTTAATTCCTAGAGGAACATAGGGCTTCAGCCGTGCGTCTCCATTGCGTTCGGTTCTCTGCTAGAGTCTTCACCTGGCTCCAAGTCTGCCCACACGTTTTCATCTCCTCTTCACATGACCTCCTCCAAGTCACCCTTGCACTGACGACCAACTCGCCGCTTCCCTTTCGGCCGGGTTCCACTCGAGCAATGGCTTGTCTAGTGATGTCACTTGATGATTGTTTCCTCAGAGTATGGCCAGCCAATCCATCTCCATTTCTTCCTGCCTATTTGTTTCACAATCGGTTCCTGCTATGTTGGTTCGCTCATTGCCAGAGATCTCTGTTGCTGATCTTTTCTGGCCGGCCATCTGATCTTGAGTATTGAGCGAAGACAACTGTTAATGAAGGTCTGTAGTTTGTTTGAGATGCTCTTTATGACGCGCAGTGCAAGTCTTTGATCCGTATAGTAGCAGTGACTGACTTCACATTGGAGTTGAAAATCCGGATCTTATTTTTGATGCTGAGTGCTGTTGACCTCCACACAGATTTGAGAGTAGTGAAAGCTTGTCTTGCTTTTCCGATCGATTCTTGCTTTGATATCCTCGTCAGTTCCGTGTGCCTGTAGTTGAAACGATGCTTCCCAGGTAGGTAAAAGAGGTTGTTTCTTTCAGGTTCCTCCCATTTATACTGGCTGATTGTTGTCTGTTGTTGTTGTTGCTGTTGGTGGTGTTGCCCAGGAATCTTCATCACCTCTGTTTTCTCTATGTTCACCTGAAGTCCTATCTCTGATGCTTCTTCTGCCAACTTGTTGCTTTTCGCTTGCATATCTTCCAGTTTGTGGGAAATCAGACATATATCATCGGTGAAGTCCAGATCCTCCAAGTTTTTTGTGTGAGTCCATCTTATGCCTGTTTCCTTATTGCCCGCTGTTTGTCGCATTGCCCAGTCTACTGCAATCAGAAAAATCATTGGCGATAGTAGGCAGCCAACTTGTCTTACTCCTGTCCTCACTTCGAAGGATTCCGTAAGTTTCCCGTTGTGGATTACTTGGCATGCAGCATTGTCGTACAGCTGTTGGATGAGATGTATAATTGTTGGTGGCACCCCATAGTAGCGAAGTAGTTGCCAAATCACCTCTCGATCGACGTTGTCGAAGGCCTTTTCGAAGTCGATGAAGTTGAGATAGAGAGGTGACTGCCATTCCAAGCTTTGTTCAATGATGATCCGTAATGTGGCGATCTGATCAATGCATGACTTGTTCCTCCTGAATCCAGCCTGTTCCGGTCGAAGTTTTTCATCCAGGGCATGTTTGATTCTCTCCAGGATGATGCGGCTTAGTATTTTGCTTGGGATGGACAGGAGCATAATTCCGCGCCAGTTCTTGCATTGACTTAAGTCTCCTTTCTTTGGTAGTTTGAATAAGTATCCTTTCTTCCAGTCCTCGGGTACTTTGCCTTCTTTCCACACCTTCTCCAGTAGTGACGTCATCAAGTCCGCTGTTGTCTCTGGGTCCATTTTCAATGCTTCTACTGAGATTCCATCTGGTCCTGATGCTTTTCCAGCAGCACCACTAAGGGTTCTTCACCACATTTCAATAGAACAAACATTGATGCAGAATAACATGGATCCATTTTATTTCGTTGGTTCCCCTCATCAACTGTATAAAAGCTATCATCTTTATTCAATGAAAGTCAGTGTGAAATTCTAACATACTTTTGTCATTAACAAGTATGCTTTAAGCGTATAATAGTGAGGTAAAACATCAGGATGACAAGGTAACTGAAGTGTAAGTATATAAATGTATATATACGTTTGTATGTGTCTTGTTAGAGAGAAGTTCCTAGAAAATCAATCGACAAGTTTGTTGTTAGGGTGGTAACAAAAAACATAGTAACAATTACATATAGTTAGAGACCGTGCTGTCATTCTATGGTCGCTTCAATGTATCCCCAGCGTACCCATCTCTACTTTCTCCCACATATTTGTTGAGCGATTGGCCCTTAGTTAGTGTGTTGCTAATTTTTTCTGGCCAGCCATTTGATCTTCAGTATGGAGCCAGCGAAGAAGGCAGCTGTTGAAGAAAGTCTGCAACCTGTTGAAAATACTTTTCGTTACACGACAATGTTGAAAATGCGAATCTTGTTCCTTATGCTGAGACAGTGTAGAAGATTTCCAAACTGCTTTCAGGTTGCTGAAGGCGTATCTTGCCTTTCTGATTCTGACTTTGACATCTAATTGAAACGATGCTTCCTAGATAAGTGAAGGAAGGCGGTGACCTCTGTTAAATCTCTCCCGTTGTTGGTGATTGGTGTTGGTTGTTGTTGTTGCTGTTCGTTGGTTGGTTGGTTATCTTCATCACCTCCATCTTCTCTCTGTGTTCACCTGCAGCCCTGCCTTCGCTAATTCTTCAGCCACTTTGTTGGTTTTCGCCTACCTGCGTGTCTTCGAGTTTGTGTGATATTAAACATCTTCTAGATGGAGCGTATCCCTGTCTTTTCACTCCCTGTGGGCAGTCTTGCGCATAAACCAGTTAATCACAATTAACAATATCATCGTGAGTGATAATAGGCATCCAGGCTTGTCTTACTCCTGTATGCACTTCGAGCGCCTCGCTGAGTTTTCAGTTGTGGATTACCCGACAAGTGCCACTGTCATATAGGTGCTGAATGAGGTTAATAAAGACTTGAGATACGCCGTTCTATATATACATATATATATCGCTAATTGTCAGTATTAAGAAGTCATAAGACACTGGATTGTGTGATCAGCAACTGAACGGTCCACGATATGATCCCCCTTAGGGTCAAGAGTGCATACTTGCCAAAGATTCTCAAATTAGAACAAAAAACAGCCGTCTAATCTGCCCCAGGTTTTCAATGATCAACTGACTTAGTAAGCCAACATTATTTAAATTTTTTTAAAAGCCTGAAAAAAAAAGAATATGTGAATAAAAACAAAAAAATAAATAGGCAGCGACACTTCTACTCACCTGTCATTATTGATCCAAGTACTAATAAAGCAGTGAGAAACAGATTGCCAGGTAGAACACCATGATGTGTTCTCAGTGTAGTTGCCACATGAATTAAAATAAGGCCAAAGATCTAGATTTTGTTGAAAGTCGAGGGTATCGGAGAGGGTGTGTGCGTGTTCAAAATGGGGGGTGAAGAAAGAGTAAACAGACAAAATCATTATTCACATCAAAATAACCAATTGCAAAGAAATTATAATATCAGATGACTTGTCGGATTTAAAGGGCTGTGAAAGGAGCTCTAGTTGAAGGAGCTGACAACCTCAGAATGTTTGAAAGTGTGCTGTTAGACAGAAAAAAGTTTCAGCAACTATAATGATGATGCAATCAATGCCAGAAGGGAAAATTCTGTTTCTTTAAGATAAGTTGTTGTTTTTCGTTGTCACTGGAATATAGGGCTTGAAGTTTTAGCGGCAGCGGTTTTATTTCTTACAGATTACAGTAGCTAACCTCACGCTTAATCTTTCCTCCTTATCGATCTTACTGCCAGCCGCTGAACTAATGGTGGTGGTGTTCTATTTTAAATTTCATAAAAGCTTGAAGAGTAGTATCATTAACTCCTGTTGTATGCTCAAATTATTATTCCTTCAGGTTTCCACTGAAAGGGAAAGATTCCTTCAGCAGTACCTCTTCATTTCAACCTGTTATCTACTTGGCTGAATGATTACCAATAAGCTGTCATTTCTTCATCATTTGATTTCCTCTCCATGTTCTATTTCGGACGTACGCTGAACTCAGCACTTCCTGTCCGGTTTCCAGTAGAGGATCAGTCTTTTTGTGTTGAAGTATTTAACATTCCCAATGGAACATAGGGCTTCAACAAGCTAGATCTTTGAAGTTTCGGTGGCGGTAAAATATTTATTTTTACGAGGTGTGGTTGCTAACGTTACGTTCAACCTTCCCTTTAACCGGTTTTATTGCTGGCATAGACTGGAGATCGACCTTCGGACCACATGTGCGGTTGACGAGCCTTCTACCCCTGCACTGTCGATGCACAGAAGACCAGTCTAGCGTGTGGTATCACTCAACAGTTTCCTTAATGTATGCCCAATCCACCCGTCTCCATCTCCTTATAAATATTTATTTAGCAATATGTTCATGGTTTGCTTCGCTTCTTGTTGCCATGTTGATCGTTTTTGGCTTGCCGTCTGTTCTTCACTATCACCTCACTGAAGACAGCTGTTGATGAATATCTGAATTAGCCAGTTGTAAATACTTTTGGCGACATGCACATCAAGTTTGTATATTTTGTATAGAATAACTGATTTGACATAAGTGTGTTGAAAATCGAAATCTTATTTGGCTTTGACATCTTCCTCCATGCCCGCGCCTTTAATTGGAACGATTCCGCATCAACAGTAAACCTGTTCAACATCTTAAGTGCACTGCTTATCCGTCAGTGGCACAGTGGTTAGGGCGCTCGCCGACCATGTATATGGTCCAGAGTTCGATCCGCGCCCACCGAGGCACGAGAACGTCATCATGAGCTGACATCAGTCAGAGAACCATTGGAAAACCATCACCGGAGTACAGGACAGTTGTTTCATCAGCCTAGTTAGGGACTCGTCAGCAGTAGGCGCCCACCACAGGGGTTCGAACCCAGGACCTTCTGGCTACAAGGCGAGCGACCTGGTAGACGATTAAGCCACTGGTACCTGATCCAATGGCCCGTGAATTCTAACTGCCTTCAAAACCAGTACTTAAAAAACAGAGAATCCTAAACGAAGCCTCTAATTGTTCACAATTCAGTTAGATTGTTTGAATGAATGAAGTTCATTAGTGTTTTTGCAGTTTCTACTTACCTGTGCTGAAGTGTTCAATAGACCAGAGGAGAGACCTTCACTTTCTGGATAGGTTAATTCAGCGGCTAATTCAAAACCTAAACTCAAGTAACCTGTCATAAAAAAGCTGTATAACAAAAAAATAGGAAAACAAAGAAAGAAAAAATAACCCGAAATAAACAAACAAACAAAAATCGATAAATTTATGAAATAAAATTTGCATATATGTATATATCATCTTTGTGTCGACTAACTTTCTCTAGAAAAACAATTATTCTTATGAAAGTGAAGAATAAGCTACCGTTGTGTACCTTTCATTTCACCTGATCGTTTGGAGGTAGGCATATCAGCCGTATCCAGCGTTTCTTATCCAAACGTGTCACTGAACACTCACCTTCATGGTTTTTTTTAAAAGAGAACACAGAACACCCCTTGACAGTTCTGTCCTTGAAACTGACCGAATCTTGACATCAAGCCAACTCACAAAGAAGCTTCAAAGTCATCTACAGAATACACAGGAGTCTTGCTAAAAGAGTACAAGTCAGACTTCTTCAAACCACGGAAGCAATGCCCATTCACACGTGAAATGCCAAACTCTGCATACAAGAGAAGTTTGTTCAGTCGTTAAATCTACAATAGACCTAATCTGTATTAACATAGGATACATGCAGTGCGCCGACCACGCATGTAGTCCAGGGTTCGATCCCCGGCCACTGTACACACAGTCCTTTACCTCGCCTGGCCAGTAGTAATCCCGGTAAAGAGGGAAGGTTGGGCATGAGTCTAGCAACCTCATCCCGTAAAACTAAACGCCACTGCTACGGGAAATTCACAGCTCTAGCTTAAAGCCCTATTTGCCACTGGGAACATGCAAACACTGAATCGCCATCGTCAATTCAAGCACCAGTAACTAGACTACGCCAAAGTGATGATAATGATTCAAGATTGGTCAAAGAAAATATGTCCAACTTAAGTAAGCGTTGGTCAGAGTTATTTGGTCTTCTAGACTCACGTGAAGATAATTCGAAGGTGAGAGATTCACTCAGTGATTCCTTTATACAAACACGTGAAATGTGACACGTGATACCCAATCTATAGTTTTTATATAGTTAATATAACAAACAGAGTTAAACTCTATGTGAATTGTATTCCATGCTATATAAACAGAATATCCATTATTGATATAAGTATAAAACTTGGGCACTGTGGTAGAGTATCACTCCATTATGGATAAGATTTTATTTTGATAAATCACACAGTGTTTGTTATACAGTAATGTTAACTGATGACCACGTTTCGAGCACAAACTATTGTTGCTCATAATCATATCAAGTCGCTCACACAACTTTCTTGCTGCATTTATATACATGAGTATTAACTGATTAGACATTTGAGTAAAAATCAACATAAGATAATGTACATTCAGAAATAATAATACTAGTGTTATCAATCAAGCACAATCAGACGGGAAATAAGTAACTTGTTAGAATGTTATGATGTACGTGAATTGAAATAGAATTTTGAGATTATTTATTATCCTCCTCTGATTTCACTGACTGACTGGTGGTAATAATATCTTCCATATCTCTGGCATTTGCATTGAGTCATTTCTGTTGCATGTGTTGGGTGTGGACTCAATGAACCAGAATTTAGTAATCAATCTCTCTCTCCACCCACTTTGCTATATTACTTCTTAGAATTTTTTAACCCTCCCTCTCCCATCCCATTGTGTGTTTGTGTGTAAATGCATGCAGTGCTGAGCTTTTTTCTAAATGACTTATCTTCTTGGGGTCAACCATTCTTACCTTAGCTAAATTCTATTGTTCCGAAAATCTGACTACCCCCGACCTACTAGTTTCACCTATGTAGTTGACATAACTCACAGTCATTGCAAGGTGTTTTGTAAATTGTATTATTTTGTCTAAGTGGGTCAATCTACAGGGTCCTTCAACCTAAAGAGCTTTTCCTAGCTGAGTGAGTTTGTAGGTTTGAATGCCACGCTAATTCCTGCTTCATTGAGAATCCTACGTAGGGTCTCAGATGTCCTCTCTTTATATGGTATAACAGTAGATGACTTATATTCTCTCTTATTTATGTTATCATTACTAGTTTCACAATTATTTTTATTTTGCTTTTCGACCTTTTTTGATATTCCTAATGAATTTTATAGGATAGTTATTCAACACCAACGCTTTTTCTTCTATCTGTTTCATTTCATCGTTTAGGTCTTTTTTTGTGCTATTTAGTGCTATTACTCGGTTTGTTAGACATGTGGAAAAATTTAAGTATATAAATGAAGTGAAAAGTTGTGTGAATGAGTGACTTGATATGATTATGAGCAGCAATAGTTTGTGCTCGAAACGTTGTCACGGGTTAATACTACTGTAGAAACAGAATATCCATTGAGACGATCGAAAATTGTACATTGCTTGTGCTATGTACTACTTATTGATTAGGATGAATTGTTGACTACTAACTACATCAACCAGTACACTGGCTGTTACCCTGATCTGGGCCGCCAAAAACAGTGAAAAGCCTTTTTTGCTCATCTGCAGTTCGCGCTATCAGTGGCGCACTAAATTTCACTCAGCTCAAAAGGAACGAAATCAGTTCAAACAACCGAAATTCTCGCTATCTACTTAGACAAACTGGTAACGTGCTGAATAAAATTTCCAATTTGTAAAGTACACCATCGGAAATCAAAATTTCACTGGGGTTTTTATTTTTGAATCCGAAATTATTCAAATTACAATATACGATCGAGATGTCTGGAAAAAAACAGAGACTACGGCTTGCTAGTGAGACACAGATTAACTTCATAGGACAATCTACAGGACACTTATTGCTACATTTTACGCCAAGATTGATAATAAAATTTAATTTAATTTTAGATTTTCCCGTCGATTGATTGAACCGAAGTGTTTGGTCTCAGGTTGACATGTCGGCTTCTTGAGGACTGAGTTCGAGGCTTGGTGAGAAAATCATCACTCACTGGAAAATGCAGGTACATCTAGATGACGAGTCTTAAATAGGACGAAATGCGCATCCTGCATTCCCCTGCTAGTCACCATCCACCAATTAAATTGATAATAAAAGTTATACTCAAGACTATTAATGCATTATTATTCATTGTTTAAGCCTCTTCTACAAAATTCAACCACTATTTATATATGGCCAAAAGATTCTACACATCTATAATCATTTATTCCTTGATTCCCAAAAGAGAACTCAGGACTTCAACAGTATGTCTCAGCTTTGTTCTATCCTCTGTAGTCCACTTTAGAGGACCCTACTACTATCCATAATTTGTTATCTCTTCCGCCCAAGATCTTCCCAGTGTCAACCTTCGACAAAGATCCAACTCGTTGTCCATTATGCAATTTTCACTCGGACACTGGTGTCGCACCTGATGTAATCCGATAGTCTCCCTAACATCCGTCCGATCCATTTCCATTTTATTTTGTATATTTGTTGAACAATATGTTCTTGGTTAGTTTGTTGACTACCAGAGTTTCTTGTTGCTTATTTCATCTGGCCGGCCGGCCAGATGATCTTCAATATGCAGTGAGTGAAGTGAGCACCTACTGATAAAAGTCGCGCACTTACAGAAGACTTCCAAATTGATTTCAGGGTGATTTTTTATGAATAAAAATTATCATAAAACACTGGTTATTATTTGGTTAGAGAACCACTGGAAGAGCTGCAGGGAGTACTGGACAGCTGTTTCGTTAGCCTATTTTTGGACTATTCATCAGCATGCTTCATCCACCACGGTTCGAACCCATGACCTTCTGGTTACAAGGCAAGCGAGTTCGTAGACCAGTAAGCCACTGAGACCCTATGCAGTGGTCAGGGTTTGAAGTCTAACTTCTGCCAATTCACGACATGGAGCGACCACTAGCCAATGTCTTCGGCAAGGATTTACACCCACACCCTACCTGCTGTACCCTACTGGTCACGAGTTCTCAAGAGAATATTTGAATAGCAATCTGATGTTCACTGGTGAGTGGCCCATATTTATGTAGGTAGTTAACTGCATTCTATTGGAAGTAGTGACTGGTAGGGTACAGAAGATAGAGTATGAGGACAAATACTCGCCGAAGACAGTGGCTAGTTGTCACGCTATATCATGAATTCGCAGAAGTTGGAATTCATGCACTGGCCATTGAGGAGTCGGGTCACAGTGGTTTAATGGTCTACTAACTCGCTAGTCTTGTAACCAGAAGGTCCTGGATTTGAACCCCTGTGGTGGTTTCGTACTGCTGAAGAGTCCCAAACTTGGATGAGGCAGCTGTCCAGTACTCCCAGGTTTGTCGATGGTCCTCTAACTGATGTCAGCTCATGATGAAATTTAGTCACCAATCAATCAAATCCCTACAAACCAATACTTGAATGTTTATTATTTTTACTATTATGTTCCACGTTATAAAGTAGATCGCTAACAAGATTCAGCAAACTGCACAACATACCGTAACACAGAGTTGATCATGCTGAGAAAAGGATAACAACTTGTAAGTAGCCGTGAATCCCACTGAGTGTTCTTGAGTGGGGTGAGGGAACCCACTGCAACGGTGATGTGCCGTCGAGGTAGTCAATATATATTCTACTCGAAAACCCGAAAACTTAGTAATAATAATAATAAAATTTGAAAGAAAACAAAAATCAACTCACCCTAAAAAGAACATGGAAACAAATACTAATGGCATTGAACGTAGATACAATATTCCTGTGAAAACAGCCATCCATATTAAACTGAGTATATAAATAGCACAGGTTACTAGTCTGTAGGGCAAAAAAAAAATAACAGAAGAAAATCAAATCAATAAAATGTGAGTAACATAAGATGAGGTGTGCGTATTAGTAATATTTACCTACAAAAAAGAAAGTCAACTCTGACTGCGGATTGACTGATATCAGCTAGAGAAACACTAGACAGCTGTTTCGTCCTCGTTTTGATCTCTTCAACATTAAGCGTAGAACGTAGGACAATGAAGTTACAATACTGGCTTGTCAACAACTTGACTATGGGGCCTACTTTATCTCTCTTTAACAAATTCACGGTACCTTCCGTTTGTAATATAAAAATATTTAGAAATTAGTGAATTCTACACTGTCTTTGGCAAAGTTAAACTTTAAGCACCAATAGCTACCGCCGGAGTGTGACCATACCAATGACCTTGAACGAGTTGAATGAGTTTCTTCAAGTGAGTTCAAGCCTTCGTTCCACTTAATTTGCGTGAAATGCCTGCTGTAGCGAACTTACTCCCGAAATTTGGTGTAAACCAAGTTTTCCAGTACTGCTTAGATGTGGGAAAGAATTCACTCCTGTGAAGGTATCATGGGCATAAAAAGCTCCAGTAGATCACTCGATGGACATGTTCATCGTTGTGAAATTTGTTTGAGATGAGTTAGTGTAAGGGAAGACAAGCTGATGACGATACTATATTTCATAGGAACACTGTCATTAACCCAGAGTTTTGTATACTTGTAATTACTGGGTTTTAAAACAGCCTGCGACAGCTACAGTCGATGATGACACGCACAATAGTCTCATTTCAGCCATTTAATAGTGTGCCAGCACTGCAGAGATATTGCATCTTGGAAAATAAAGAGAGTTAGTTCTTTCTTTATCCGGAAGAGAAGGTGAAACAATTCTGATGAAGAGAAAATACAACTGTGCTAGTGAAAAATACAAATAAGGTACGATGCCACTTTACGGAAAGCCAACTGCTTTAATACCCATAAAATAATAGAAGAGATTTGTAGCTCGGGTGGATGATTTTGAATTAGTTGTAAATCTCTGAGCTGGTTGATTTATTTGCGAAACTTTCCTCGTCCCCCTGATAGACAACATCTCCCTTCAGCGCGGGTCTTAGTATAAAGGGAACTTATTTAAATTCTTCATGACTGATGATATAATTGTGTCTCCTGGCAACCGTCTTCTTGGCTGCTAGTTGATTTACGTCTCTGCTGATCATTTCTATTGATTTGGGGTTTGAACTTTTTTGTCACGTGATTTACATTTTATTAAATGGTAAATTTGTTCGTTAGTCGCTGATTCAATTGAGCACCGGGCCTCTTGGAGTCTCTGGCATAACAATCTGGTGTTTCGTCTATTTGAAATTTTCACATTGTCCCAATCAAATCGGTGTCCATAATTATCTACATGCATTGATACTAAAGAATACATATAAATCGTGTCTTTTTACAGCTAATTTGTGTTCCTGGATTCTGATTCGAAGGGGACGCCCACTCTGACCGATGTAATGTCTGTTACAGTTTAATACAATTTATTTTGTAAATGGTATTAATTTTATCTTCTTTTTCTGTTGGATGTTTTGGTTTGCACAATATTGAGTGAAGTGATTCTGCTGGCTGGCTTGTGTGCTATATCTGTTTCAAACGGTTTTAATATTCTAGCTGTTATTTCGGAGATATTTTTTATGTATCGTAGGATGAATTTATACACCCATTATCACTCAGTTGGTGAAACGAAGATCGATAATATACACAGATGAATGGAAAGGATATAATCGTTGTCGTTCTCAGGATATGTATTCACTATAGAATAAACCACACTAGTGATTTTGCAGGTCCTCTAAGGATTCAGGGAAAGATTTTAAACAGGACTAGAGCCATTAACGGATCTCAAAAGTACGTTATTTACAGTCACACACATGAATTCATCTATAGAATGTGGTTTGACGTCTCTCTTGACACTCCTATGGAAAAGTGGGAGTCATTTTTTTCACATTTCAGAGATAGGAATCCTGTGTAACATTTTGATGTCCCTTTCATACATTATTTCCATAAATATATGTACTGGTTATTGCCCAGAAATGACTGTTTTCTTGTGATTGATGCGTTCAAGATTATTCGCTAATCGGTAGTTACTAGTGCTTAAAGTTTGAATTCCCCCAAACTTCGCCATCTCCTATATTTCTGCATGAAATCTCCAATTCATTAATATACAGAGTTATTTAATCGATTTCATTGCCCTGCTAAAACTGAGTGTTCCAAGGTCATTGGAGAAGCTTGCACCTGCCAGAAATAAAGTGATTCTTCTCCTTAATTTAGCATTAGTCTTCATTATCTGAAGGTCATACATACTACCCTCATTTCGATCGATAAATGCGTAGTGATTTATTTTAAAAAGAGCGCGTGTCCACAATTGGCGGGCAATTCAAGGTCGCATTTAGATGATTAAAACAACACGAAATAGAGTGAACTTGGCATATCATTTTCAACTGTAAAAATTACGCTGACACAATGACCTAATCAGCAAACCATCAGTTAGTTTAAACCACAATGTGAAGTGTAAATTTTGTGAAAAAATAAACAATGGTCAATACTTTCTGTTCTCTTTACCAAGCCTACTTTTTAAAAAAAATGTTCATTAATCTTGTTTATTTAAAAAAAATTAGAAAACACACTTTGTGGCTATAAAATAGCCTTTCTCTCTAAATATTTTTATTTATATGTTTATTTTTTTCTTTGGTTTACAAGTTCATGTTTATTATTATTATTAGCGTGCAATGTTTTTAAGAATTCCAAGGTTAAACAAATTAGTGTTTGCAAAAATGTTCAACATAACTTTAATGGCATAAAAGAATTTTTAGTCTGTTGATTGATGCTTTGGACTAATTGGCATAGTTTTGAGTTAGAAGACTACTTACTGTTCATGTGATAAGTGTTAGCTAAAGGTGAAATGCTGACGTGTATGGTAAAGCAGACTCCAGATTAGCATTTCAGCACTCTTCTAGTTGAGCTATGAGATCTCTACACCCACTGTTTTAGTCATCATTCATTGCTTCATTACATATGCTTCCATTTCATAATTCTGAAACGGACCCTCTGGTTCCCCTTGTGTGTGTGATTTCATTCAGTAGTCTCCCCAGCGTGTGTCTGATATATATTCACTTCCTTTATCCTATTCATTGGGAAAAAACTTCTTGATTTGTTCGCTGCCAACGTTCTTTGTTGCTTACGCTTTCTGGTGAGCCATTTCACCTTCGATAATGGAGTCAGTGAAGGGGGCAGCTGTTGATTCAAATCCATAGCCTGTTGGAAATGTTTTAGGAGATGTGAGTGACAAATTTTCAAACCATATAGAAGTAAATTAGCGCTGGAGAAGTGGATCTTGTTCCTCAAGCTGAATGCAGAAGAATTTCACACTGATTTAAGATTAATAAACGCTTTTCCGATACTGGTTGGCTGGCCTTGACATCTTCATTCATGTCGCCTGTAGTTGAAAATACGTTTCATGGCCAGGTGAGTGGAAGATTTATTTATTTATTTTATTTATTTTGATTTACAGCTTGATTCCACACCGTATTTTCAGTACAAGTATGGAATTCTCAGCATGGATATCGGTAGCCCAAATTCAGGCCGACCATAGATATCGGGTGTGCGCCGGCAGGGGATCGAACCCCGGACCATGTGCATGGTCGACGAGAGTCCTAACCACTGTGCCACCGACGCACACAACTTTTGATAGGACACTAGTCAATAACTAGTGTTGTGTGTGTCTAGTCCTTCATTCGGTGCAGACTGAATTCCATCAGTCAAGTTTGCAATGTGGCTACCAACAAGCTCGGTGGCTCGTCATCACGGTGCACTGTGAATTGTTGATATTAGATGGTTGAAGACAGTCGGCAGGAAGCCTTGCACCTAGGTGTCGTGCTACAGGAGGTCAATTGCGAGGCTGAAAGCTCAGTGGTGATGTCTCTGACTGAAGGCGGCACTGGGTGACGCGGTTTCAAATCTCAGAAGAGACATGGGTTCTTCGAGGTTGCAGATACGACTTGCTGACTGGTGAGTGCCAACTAGCACGAAACCTACGTCGTCGAAGGCTTCCAGCAGACTGTCTCCATCCATCTAATACCGACAAACAGCTAACTTCTTTTAGATTCCAACCGTTGATGGTGACTGAGGCTAGTTGTTATATGTATCTAGGTATCTTCACCACCTACCTCTGCCTTCTTCACCTAGTATGCTGATCAATGGATAGGTGTGAATCATTAAGTTGTGCGACATCTAGGCAATACATGTACTAACTGTAGTGAAATGATAAAATGCACTGCCACTGGTAGAGTACCAAGGTGGCAATCCGAATGTCTTCTGTTTGAATCCCATTGCAACCCAAAATTTAATAGAAGTGCTACGTTTGTAGATTTGTATTATGTGGTCAGATAACATTTGGAGTAGTCATTGTATAGTTAGTCTGAATATTCAACAGTTATTTATTTCCAACATCCTTGATGAAGATACCGAACATGTAGATAAATCATTCAGTTCACTAATGGGATGTGAGACCTCTTTTTATACTCTTATTTCTTGATAAAATATTAATAGACAAAGACAAGTAGTTCAGCGAAGAGTCTCTTTTCGGCGAATTCATTTTCATAGCTGTACAATCGCAAATATATATGGTTGTTTTGTATGTGTGTGTACATTAAATTTGTCAAACGAAAATACAATTAGTAAGTTCAGGTGACTGCTTCATGGCAAGCCTCGAGAACGGCCCACTCAAATCAACTATTGACAATTTCCAACTGTATGTTAGATATGTGGACGAAATCTTCATTATCTGTGATGACGGCCACGATCTCAATCAGTTACTGCAAATATTCAACAAATGCCATCCAGCTACAAAGTTCACTCTTGAAATTGAAAACGAATCTAAAATCCCTTTTCTTGATGTTGAACTTACAAGGAGAGCTGACGGAACTTTAAGAAGGTCCATCCATAGAAAACCCACATGGAACGGCCAACTGACAAGCTTCTACAGCTGGGTACCAATCAGTCGGAAAAGAAACTTAATTAGATCTCTTGCCACTCGCGTCCGACGCATCTGCAGCTCTGATACCATGGAAGAAGAACTACACTTCCTGAAAGAAATCTTCATACAAAACGGTTATCCATCAAGATTCGTAGACAAAAACATCAAACAGAAAATCCAAAAGCAAGAGACACCATCCGTGCCAAAAAAGATACTTTATATGAACCTTGACTTCAAAGGTGACCTACTCAGTGATGTCCTTAGAAGGAGAATTTCGACTTCTTTAAGAAGAACTTTCTTTGCGGCAACATTGAGAGTAGTCTTCTCTAGTCACCCGCTGATCTGCAGAAGCCCAAAAGACAAGATCCCTTCTATGTGTATATATCAGTTCACCTGTTGCTGTGGAGCCAGGTACATTGGTCGTTCAACGCGTATCCTGTCAAAAAGGGTCAAAGAACACTATCCAGCGTGGCTACAGAAAGGAAGTAATGGCTGCATAAGGAGTGCGATAATCGAACACCTCGTCAACACTGGTCATTCCATCTCAACAAACGCCTCCTTCAAAGTAATCTACAAAGTGAAGAACAACCTTCCAAAGACAGTACGATTCCGTCTTCTTTGCATCGCAGAAGCCCTAGCCATTAAGCTAGAGGAACCAGAACTGTGCATACAAAAGAAAATTATTCAACCACTTCTACTCCCATAGTAACAACTGTGTTGATTTGACTTAACTTTTCTCTGTTTGTTTGATTTGACTTGACTTTTGTTTGTATGCTTATTTTTCTACTTAAAACCCTTGTGTAATTCCGTATATTTTGTTTCCATGTACACCCTGAGTACAACTCTTTCATTAAACTATTCATGTTATTACGCAACTCTTCTTTAACAGTCGATTGTGACAACTCATCACTTTTGTTACTACTCTCTTATATCAACATCCAATTCATCTGAACTTACTAATTGTATTTTCGTTTGACAAATTTAATGTACACACACATACAAAACAACCATATATATTTGCGATTGTACAGCTATGAAAATGAATTCGCTGAAAAGAGACTCTTCGCTGAACTACTTGTCTTTGTCTATTAATGTTCGAATGGGAATTTTTCATGATAAAATATTCATGATTCATTCATGTTCGTCGTCCGTAGGTTGACCGCCAAATAAAAAAACTTGAGTATTTGATTTCAATGAGCATATAAAAATAAACCTATGACATTGATTAACTCCACAACCAGCACCAATCATCATTAGTGGGAGAGATTTGACAGAGATGACTTCCTGCCTTCACTTGTCTGGCTGGGAAGCATGGTTTCAACCACTGGCACATGGCACGAATGAAGATGTCGAAAGCAACCAGATAGAATCGGAAAGGCAAGATACGCCTTCATAAACCTGAAACCAGTTGGGAAATCTTCTGCTCTCACTCGGCTGCATGAAGAACAAGATTCGGATTTCTCAGTGTGAAGTCAGACAGTCAGTCATTTCTTCTATACTGGTCAGAAACTTGGCGTGTACATCACGAGAAGTATTTCCAGCAGGTTAGTACAAACTTATATCCACAGCTGCCGCCTTCGCTGGCTGGCTTCATACTGAATATCAAATAGCCTACCGGCTGGCTGGCCAGAAATAATTAGCAACGAGAAACTCTTCAGTGGAACGAAGCAACAGCCAAAGTCCGAGCATATGTTGAGGTTGCCATCAAATGATATCACGCACAATTTAGGCTATCGGTTGATTGGAATCTGAATGAGAAGGGACGAGTGTGTTTGTGGTGTGAGGGTGACATGGAGGAGATCCTGCTGGGGAGGAGGAGATGATAGATTATAGGCAATCGCTGACTCAGCTGAAGAGGACGGCAGAGAAAAGAAGGAAGTGGAGATGTGTTGTTGAAGCCGTATGTTCCACTCGGAACCCAAAAGAATAATAATCGAATAATAATAATAATCCAAAGATCAATATACCCATTACAGTCCCACAGGAGTGACATCGCGGACAATATTACTGTCAGTCTCTGCAGAACTGAGTGATACTCGTATGAATCTCTTTCGAAACTCGCCAAAGAGTGGCGATATGTACGAAATATGAGTTCGAGACTCTCTATCGCTTGCCTAAAAAGATCTTATAACAGTTTTCAGTCAAAAAATATTGAGCAAAGAATGTCCTTTTCGATAATTTCCTCCTCTGCCTCTACAATTATATATACATATGCTTATACACACAGAATATTCTAGAATAGTCGCCATTACCAATATTGCTGTTTTTAAATACTGTCGATTTGCTAATTAAGATCAATGGAATTACAGATGCATAAATTATAATAATAAGTCTAAAAATGTAATACCAAATAGAATAAGAAATAAAATTAAGGAAATTTCCACAAAAAATTTAGAATAATTAAAATCTTGATGGCCAGTGGGGTAAGGACAGTGTCTGAACCAAAATCTTCTTTTGGATACATACATAAGTTAGGTTTCCTAATGTAGATCCCAACAGTCAGCCTCAGCAGTGTGTAATAGACGAACTCTTAAGGTGAGGTTACGATTACTCAGTATGCTGTAGATGACTTTGAAAGCTGCCTCGTTAACATCATCACTTTTGTGTTCTGTATCCACAAGATTAGGTAGAATACATCTATGAATGGATTTTGTTTGTCCTTTACTTCACCACTGTGCAGGATGATGTTCCGAAATCTGACAATAAAAGACGCGCCTAATTATACGGCCTATGTAACTAACTGATTCACTCCACAGGAGCAGTCAAATTGGTAGATACACGTAGAAGAGGCGAAATTAGGCAGTTAATCTTTAACTCTCGGACGCACTGAATTCTCACTGATGTTATCCCCGAGGAGCTGAAGTTTGTGTGTGCCAAGGCAAACTTCGCAAGAAAACAAATCGAAGAATCACCACATAATACTACTCAAACGGACTCAAATGAAAGTAAAGAAAAGTAGAGCGGTTACATCAAAACTATTTCAGATGGAGAGTAATTTGTTGAAGTGATGTTCATCGTCGTATTTCCGAACATCATCCATCATGGTTAAGTAAGGGACAAACAAGATCTATTCGTAGTTCTATTTTAGCACACCTTGTTGATACTGAGCACAAAGTTGATGTTAATACTGCATTTAAAATTATTTATCGCATTCCTACTAATCTTAACTTTGCTCTACGAGTTCATCTTCTACAGACAGCTGAGGCAATCGGAATCCACCTGAAGAAGCCAAGCCTATGTGTACAGAAGAAATTTGTACAGCCACTTTCCTTACCGTGGCCATCGTTACAAGACAGGACTACGTCGCCCCCCTCCCCCTAAACCTATAAAAATTATAATTGTCCAAATTATTTTATTTTTATTTTGACCATTTCATCTTTATTTACGTGTTATCCTTGTAAAATTAATTTATTCTAACCATTTCTACCTTTTAAATCTGTATTGATTTTCTTCGTTAATTATCAACCCATTGACATTTTGACACTGTTTAATTATTGTTAACAAACATATCGTCACTTGTTTGGTAAACTGTTGTGTATTGTAATAAAAATGCTATACAGAATATATTAGAGTAGAGTCAGAGATGAGGATCTAATTGAGAAGTAAATGTTTCTTCGCTCAATCTTTCTGTTTTCCAAATGTCTAAATGGGGATTTTTTCTATATTGAAGTGATGTTTTCTCAGAAATCATAGAATCATTTCATGAAAATACTAAAATTTTTCTTAGGGGTAGCCATCTTTCAAACAAAATAGCAGTGAGTGGTTTTGTGGCGAATGTTTGACTTGTGAGATTTATTCTGTATTGCTGTCAGAATTGTGACGTTACAATTTAAGATGATGGTATGCCATGACTTTAAGCATCTCATGAAGGATGTGTCAATTAGTGAATTCGCCTCTTCGTTCCATTCGGTTTTCTGCAATCATTTTCGACTGGCTCCATAACTTCCCACCAGTCAGCATTTCCTCCTGACACGATTTTCTCCCTATGTCACTCCTTTAAATGTCTAATTTGTCGCTTTCTGTTCAGCATTCACACAACTGATGAGTGTATGATTTGTCACCTGAATATCTTAGGAGAGTTAATATTAAAACCCATCTCTAACTCCTGCATTATTTTTGTTGTGCCGTAGATTATTGATTCATTTGGTTGCAGAATTCCGGCCTCCTTACTGGTTGTCTGATTCTCAGCGTCATTGAACGAATATAGGGTAGGTGTCGATGAGAGTCTGCAGTAACCTGTTGAAAATACTAATAATGACGAGCACATCGAGTGTTTGAAGCATTTTTTTTTCTTCACGTTCCCCAGTGAAACATAGGGCTTCACGCTAGTGGCTTGAAGTTTCTGTAGCAGTGTTTATTTTACAGGATGTGGCTGCTAGCCTCATGCCAAACCTTTCCTCTTCACCAGCATTATTTCTGGCTTAGCGAGGTAAAGGAGTGCGTTAGCGGCCGGGGATCGAACCCCGGATCATGTGCATGGTTGGCGAGCGTCCTAACCGCTATGCCACAGACGCACAAACTATATTGTAGCAGTTATCTGACTGATAGAAATTGGATCGTCATTTGGGCTCACTGCTATCATCCGGATCACCACACTGATTTCAGATAGATGGGCACCTTGAACAACATAAATAAATGAAGGTTGTTGATAATCCAGGCGTCGGTAGTCTAAGGATAGAATGCTCACCAACCAAGCCGCGCGTATTCCGATTACGACTTTCAGCTCATGCACCTATACAGCCTAGCTTAGTTTCCTGGATAACAGTAAGCCAGGGAAAGGAATACAGTTAGATGTATGAAGCTGTCAAAAACAACATCACCACTGCTTGACGCTTGAATTCCAGTATTCCAATTAGAATGTATGGGAATGGGAAAAACGTATCATTATGCTATCTAGAATCCTGATAACTTCAAATTAAGTCGACTTCAAGTGCATGAGTGACAACATACAGTCAGGGTGTGAATGTCACATATACTGTTAATGAAATAAATTTTATATCAAAAAGATGAAAATGTTCAGCTTACTTGAATTTTTTTGTCTTATCCAATATAACACCGCCTAAAATTGATCCAAAGATACCCGCGACAATCATTGTAAAACCAGCCCATCCAAATAGACTAGAATCCTGTTTTGGATATAAGTGAGGGAGAGGATCGCAGAGGGGGGGGGGCGGTAAGAGGAAAAAGGAAGAAACAGAATCAGTTAAAACCATAGTAAAGTGTGGAATATTCCCATATTATGAATTAAAAGTCAGTTGGAACGAAGAATATTCTTTTCAATAATTTCTCCTCTTCAGGTTCTTACAATTATAAAATGCAATAATAATAATACGGGTTCGAGAACATTTACCAGCTTGGTTCAGCAGGGGGGGCGAAATTAAGTGCATAAAAAGCTCGATCCTGTCACACTTGGTCAATACTGGACATCATATCGATGTCAACACAGCATTCAGGGTTATATATAGCGAATTCCGAAGTCGTTATCACGTACAGTTCGCTTACGTCTCCTACACATAGCTGAAGCTGTTGCAATAAGATCGAATAAACCGGAACTTTGTATCCAAAAGGAACATGTCCAGACGCTGTTCCTACCGTGGCCAAATTTGTATTAACGTTTCTTCTTCTCACCAAGAGTGCTCCTCCCCCTTAACCCTCTTGGTTTTTTTCCTTTGCTTATTATTACAAATAATATTATTACAATCATTATTATTATTATTACTCGTCATCATTTATGCCCTTCATGCAAACATTCTCTCAATACTATCGAATTTTCCATTTATACTATCCGGACTTATTATTAGTGATATTATCTCTTTTCTCAATATATATGCCTCCACCTATTTCATTTCACATATTCGTTATTTCATTATGAACGTCTCATTGCAGTCTTACTATCTCCTGTTTAACACAGACCACTTTGTACTAGCCACTCACCTGACGCCTTCTATAACCTTGAACTGACTTGTCAATTTTCCTACCCAACACTCCACAAATCTATTATGACTAATCACCACCACTGTTGTCTCCCATTTTACAATATTTTGTAATCGATTTCAGCCAACTAGCACGTTTGTCACATAAATACGACTATTTATTTTGACACCCTATAACTAATCTGTTATTCTACATTAAAAAATGTATCCGCCGCATAACTGGCCATTATTATTGTGACGACAACAAATAGTATATTTTATAATTGTGTGAACCTGAAGAGAAATTATTGAAAAGAATATTCTTTGTTCAGATTGAACTTTCATTTATGCTGTAGCAAGCCTGTGTATGCATGCATAAAATGAGCGTTATTACAAAAAAGGATCGTATGATCGGATGATTGTAAAATTTCATCATCATCATTTTCTCACCTTGATCTTGGTTAAAACGCCAGTCAATTAGAATATTTATTTTTCTCTAGCCTAACCTAATTGCCTACCAATCAGAACAGTCTATTTCCACTGCCCTGGGCCAATTTTAATGTGCTTTTTCGCTATAAAATTGTTTCCTAGAAGGCACAGGCCAGTCTCTGTCTTTTGGTATTTACGTGGCTCAGGGAAGCGGAAGGTACCATGGACGAACAGGTGGTGCATTTAGCGCATATCAGGTGAGTTGTACACTGCGTCAGGATCATAATACCCACGCATACGTTCACTGGGGGTCATAACAAATGTCGACGCGAGCATATCAGTTGGCGACAAGTTCACTCCAGCTGGTGACACAGATCATAACATGCGGAAAATGATATCAAAAAGAATCCAGGCAAACAGACTACACACACTACTTCAAATGCATCAGCAGAAAACAAAAACACAGTTAGGAGGACTCTAGAAAATCGCCTTCTTGCTACTTTCAATTATAAGTTACCACGAAATGTTACTTAAAGACACGCATACTTCTCAGTGAGTGCATGATTTAACTTTTATGTGTGGTACTTAAAGATGGACAATTCTACAAGGTGAAAAATAAAAAAAATAATAAAAATTGAACTCACAGTAAAATATTCCAAAAGGATATTGTTTAATAATGTACCCACTGCATAATAAACACCAGTAATTATACCTGAACAAAGAGAGAGAAAACAGTGATATTAAGAGAAGTGAAACACTCTGACTGCAACTGTCATTTAGTAACATAAAAGCATTGAAAACCCTACAAACCAACAATAAATTAATTAATCTTATACTCAACGTAATTCAACAACTAGCTATATGACAGTACCACATATCAGGTTGCCTAGAAAGGAAAACTCAGAGAGGCGTGTGAAGTGAATGCAGAATGGAGTAAGACAAGGCTGGCTGCCTATTATCATCCACGATGATATTCTATATTGTGGTAGACTGGATTATGCGTCAGACTGACCACCGGGAGTGAGCAGGCAGGGATACGCTGCACTGACGGATAAGATGACTCCATCTGGGAAGATCTGGATTTTGCGTGTGGATGACTTATGTCATCTAATGTCACACGAGCTCGAAGAGTTGCAGGTAGACAAAAAACCAAAAAACTGGCTGAAAAGGTTGGCTGGCTGGCAGCAAAGACAGGTGGGATTCTAGTGAACATTGAGAAGGTGGAGGCGGATGTGATGAAGATAACCAACCAACAGCAATGGCGACAACAATCAGCATCAATCACCATCAGTGGGATGGCACGGATGAAGAAGTCGAAAGCAGATAGCCAGAATCGGAAAGTCAAGATACGCCTTCATCAACCTGAGACCAGTTTGCAAATTTTCTGCACTGACTCAGCTGCATGAAGAACAAGATTCGGATTTTCGATTCAAATGTGAAATCAGTCAGTCAGTTCTTCTATACGGGTCAGAAACGTGAATTGCGCGTATGTCACGAAAAGCATTTTCAAAAGCCAATAACAGACTTTTATCAACAGCTTCCATCTTCACTGGCTGGCTGGCTGGCTCCATACTGAAGATCAAATAGCTGGCCAGTTACAATTAGCAACAAGAAATTCTGCAGTGAAACAAACCAATAGGCGAGAGCCGAACACTCAACAAATGTGTAGGAGAAAGCCGAGAGGGATCAGTTGAACGTACGTTGAGGATGTCGTCGAATGACATCGCGCGCACTGTAGGTCATTGCTCGAGTGGAATACAAATGAGAAGTGAGAAGTGGGTGGTCAGTGCGAGAATGACATGGAAGAGATCATGGCAAGGAGGAGGATGAGATGATAGATTATGGGCAGTCGTGGAGCCAGCCAGCTGTAGAGGACAACAGAAAATAGAAGAAAGTGTAGATGTTTTGTTGAAGCTGTATGTTCTAGTTAAAGCCCAAATAAGTAATAATAATACTCACTAGTGAGTGACTATAGGATCACGTTGCCTGGAGTTCTAGTCAGAAGTAATAACCAGTGGGCCCCTTCAAGTTAGGTATGAGGAGAAATACTAAAGGATGACATTGGCTGAATGTATAATAATAATAATAATTTGCTTTATTCCAGAAACAGTACTAGTGGTACAGTGTGGAATTTTCAGCACATATCTACAATATTTGCATCTAATTTTATCTAACGTTTTAAAGGAGTATTTTCAAAAAATAAATAAATATAAAGACAACAACAGCAAAAAAACAAACACAAAAAACACAAAATAATTTTTAAAAAATGCGAAAAAATATCAAGAAGTAGAAAGGAAAATAAACAGCACATAATAATATCTCAGTGTTGGGTAGTGGAAGCTATGGTGTGATTTTGGATGGTGACAGTAAAGCTATAATCATACAAGAAGTTATGAAATGATATTTAAGAATGTTTATCGCCAATAATGATCAGTTAATTTGGTTGAAACAACTCTAAACAATCATAAAATAACATTTCAGGGTTGTTTTTTTTATTTTCAGGTCTAATGAAGTGTTTGTAGTGGTAGTGTGAGTAATCCTGCATAATACAAAATTTTTAGGTGGTGATAATGGCGTTCACAACCAATGATTGTCGGTTAATATTCCCGAAAAAAATAAAAAATAAGAAAAAAACAACCACAAAAACTAACAATTACATGATGGTTAATGACAGGACAATTTTGTACTACTGATAGTGCTAATATAGTCGGAACCAGTAGATACACAAAAGAAGGAATACAGTAGAGTACAAGAAGTAGGCCAATGTTAATTATTTAGGTAGCTAAGTATGTGCATGTGGGTGTGTGTGGCAAGTTGTCAGATGTGAGATTTCGTGGGCCATTGGATTCCTTCCCAGTGACTGGCCTTCTAACCTCAATTACGTGAAATCAATTCCTCGGGAGTGTGTGCCTAGTAGGACATAACATCTGTCTTCAATAGCTCTCTAATCAATATCATTTCCTGGTGTAACATGAAATCAATCAAATACCGCCAAACAAACACTTGGAATTTAATTTTAATAGTCACTAGTGAGTCACTTAAGGATCAAGTCGTCTGAATTCCTAGGAGGCACTTATAACTCCTGGCGTCCACGAAGTTGGCTATGAGAAGAGATACCCATTGTTGACATTGGTTAGTAAAGAGGCGACACATCACCACTCGAAAGAATGAAGATATCATCCGGCAGTGGACTCTTTTCTGGTGGTCTAATGGCCAAAGGCTCGCTACATAATTTCAAGGTGCTGGGTAAAATCTTTAGTGTTCAACTGTGGATACTTACTGGTGGGGACTCCCCAAGTTTTTGATGAAAAAGTTATACATTACATCAGTTAATGATCCAAAGTAAAATATTTAAATTATTCCTTGAATTTTATGATACGGTTAGAGAATTAACCGTCTTTGGCAAATTTATAAAACCACAAAAAAAAATCACAAAACCAATTAGTTCATAAGGCAAAACACAGTGATATTTTGTTCAGTGAATGAAAATATCTCTTTTCAACAACTGTATTTTCAAGTTAACTGTACAGTCGTATTTATATTACGCAAAAAGAAGGCATTAATAAGTGGCACTAGAAATTGCTCAGTCAATATTGCATATATGATAAGAATAAAGATAATTCAAAGGATCTATTAACGCTGCGACGTAGAGTTGAAGCGGATAATTTACAAAACTTTTAAAGATTATTAAACGTAGGTGAACTGGTAAAGAGATTTTAAAATTTTAGGTCAAGTGTTGTCCAAAAAGTGAATAGTACTATGATGATAAGAATGAAGACGGCGAAGATGAAGTGAAGTGGAGTGAATTCAAGTGGTAAAATAAAAATAAAATAAAAGAACATAACAAGGTAAAGAAAGGGGTTTAACAAAACGTTCCTCAACAAATAGTTTAGGTTTCTGTATGATAGAGAAGATTTGTAGCTCAGGTGGATGATTTTGATATGGTTGTGTTCTCTGAGCTGGACAGTTAATTTGCGAAGCTTTCATCGCCCTACTAGGCGACATCTTCAGCGCATACTTCAATTTGAAGTGAGCTTTCAGATTTCTCCACGAGTTTATTAGTCATCTCTCCCGGTGGGTGACCTTGGACGTGATCTCAGAAATCACTACAAGACTCTTCAAACCTTTAGGAATTGACATCGTACACAAACCAACAAAGTCACTTCACTCAATTCTATGTCAACCAAAAGACTCAACAGCGAAGGAAGATAAAACCAACATCATCTACAAAATAGATTGTATCAACTGCGAAAAACACTACATTGGCCAAAGTGGACGTCCCCTTCGTCTTCGTATCAACGAACATAAGCTAGCTGTCAAAAGACATGATATCCACTCCCTCATATCATATACAAAAAGGACATCAGTTCGACTGGGACAACGTTCAAATATTAGAGAGAGGAAACAACAAGAATGCTACAGAATTTTTAGAAGCTTGGCATTCCAGTGAATCATCAATCAATAGACACATCGAGATGGACAAAATTTATCAACCGATAAGAAAGAAACCTCACACACAAAGGGTCAAAGTTCAAGTCAAAGAAACAATGATTTACAATACAAATAGCCTAGAAGGTGTGAAAACACACAAAAAAACCATCACGTCCAAGGTCACCCACCAGGAGAGATGATTAATAAACTCGTGGAGAAATCTGAAAGCTCACTTCAAATTGAAGTATGCGCTGAAGATGTCGCCTAGTAGGGCGATGAAAGCTTCGCAAATTAACTGTCCAGCTCAGAGAACACAACCATATCAAAATTAGGTTTCTGTCCATGTATAGCTAGAGCTTCGGCTATGCATAAGTGGAGGAAACGTTAGTTTTTGGAGTGATTGGATTTGGTTCTGTAAATAACTTTAATGGATAAATCACGTGGAACTGAATGACCTGACTCCAAAAGATGTTCACAGATTGAAGACTTTGTCATCCTTTGCTCACCTTTCACTAACCAAACCGGGTAGTGTTCAGCTACGTGCTTACAACGTTCAATGTAATCAGCTCCAAACAAGCATGTGAATGAGTATATGCACACAGAGGTGGACATAAGCGGTAGTTATTCCTAAACGCATTGTCGAATCATGTTTCGGCTGGTAAATACTAAATCTAAGTCAGCTGCATAAAAACACCATCTAATACATTTAGATAAACAACTTTTAATGACTTCAGCGATAATGTCACCTTTGGACGCCAAACTCATAAATAGTGTCTTCTCTTTGCACTGTGATTTGGCTGGGGACAGTTTTTTTGTTGATGTTCCTGTCTATAAACCTTCTAGGATATCCATTTTTTAAGAGAGTTGTGCGATGGCTTTCTAGTTCCATGTCGACCATATCTATAGAGCAAATTTTCCGAATTCCTGAGCATAGAGACCGGATAAGACGTCTCTTCCTACCTAGAGGTGCTCAACTGTTAAAGTTAGTGTTCTGCCCCGTAAATATTAGCTTTCGATAACGTGCCATCCTCTCTTGTATCTAGCATCAAATCTAAGAAGTGAAATGCGGAATTCTATCCTTCTTCGATAGTGAAAAGCATAGATGAGTGAGAAGCATTAAATTTTTTAAGAAGCTCGATAGTTGAACAACTTAAAGAAGTCTTGTTGGAAGCGATTTAATCACTGACGTCGGCAGGAGAAACAGTGAAGACAGGACTTAAAGTGAAACATGAGAAGACAAAGATAATGAAGATTCATATCCAACAAATACTAATCACTTTCATTGAAACAGATTTGAAGGAGGTCAACCCCTTGATTTATTCAAGCAACATTATTACACCTACAAGAGGCGTATGAGAGTAAATGTCAAGAGATACACAGAGGTTTATTACTCTGAAATACGTGTATAAACCTACGGTACTCAGCATATGAAATTATTATTTTTATAATTGTTTCCTTAAATTCCCATAGGAACATAGGCTTCAGCCGCACGTCTCCATTGCGTTCGGTTTTCTGCCAACGTTTTCATCATCTGGCTCCACGTCTGCACACATGCTTTCATCTCCTCTTCACATGACCTCCTCCATATCACTCTCGTTCTGACGACCAACTCGCAGCTTTCCATTCAGTTTCAACTCGAGCGATGGCCTGGAGTGTGATCTCACTCACTTGATGGTTTATGTTCCCAGAGTATGGCCAATCCACCTCCATTTCTTCCTGCATATTCGTCGCACAATCGGTTCCTGCTGGTTTCGTTCCCTCCCAGAGATCCCTGTTGCTGATCTTTTCTGGCCGGCCATCTGATCTTGAGTAGTAGTGAGTGAAGACAGCTGTTGATGAAGGTCTGTAGTTCGTTTGAAGTGGCCTTCGTGACGCCACGCCACGTTTCTGATCCGTACATTTAGTAGCACTGACTTCACATTGGAGATGAACTCCGCATCTTATTTTTCATGCTGAGTGCTGTTGATCTCTACACAAACTTGAGAGTAATGGAAGACTGTTTTGCTTTCTCGATCCTCACTTTGATATCCTCGTCAGTTCCGTTCGCCTGTAGTTGAAACGATGATTCCAAGGTCGATATGTTGCTTCTTTCACATCTCTTCCACTTATGCTGATTGCTGTCTGTTTTTGCTGTTGCTGTTGCCCAGGAATCTTCATCACCTCTGTTTTCCCTATGTTCACCTGAAGTCCTTTCTATCTTTGATGCTTCTTCTGCCAACTTGTTGCTTTTCGCTTGCATATCTTCCAGTTTGTGGGAAATCAGACATATATCATCGGCGAAGTTCAGATCCTCCAAGTTTTTCGTGAGTCCATTTTATGCCTGTTTCCTCATTGCCCACTGTTTGTCGCATTATCCAGCCTACCGCAGTCACGAAAATCATTGGCGATAGTAGGCAGCCAGCTTGTCTTACTCCTGTCCTCACTTCGAAGGATTCCGTAAGTTTCCCGTTGTGGATTACTTGGCATGCAGCATTGTCGTACAACTGTTGGGTGAGGTGTATAATTATTGGCGGCACCATAAACATAAGCAATTCGATCTGAATTTTTCAACGCCAATGTCAAGACTGTCAGTTTTTGTATACACGGCGGAGAAGTGCTACGCTTTGTAATAAAAGCATTTCAAAAAAGCCTTAAACTTGTATTAGTGGCTGCCTTTTTTCCGTACTGAAGGTCAGATAACCAGAAATGATCAATAACAAGGAAGTCTGGAAGGCAGGAAATCAACCAACCAAAAACCTGCTACGGAAAAATATCTACAGAAACAAATTCAGTTGTAATGGACACATTCTTAAGAGACTGGTGATTGACATCTCCCAGAAGGGGAAATGACAAGGTGGGTATGATTCGGAGGGGATTGTGTAAGGTGGAGATGACAGCTTACGGACATTCTAGAAGCCAGTTAAAGACTACTGTAGAAAACAGAATAAAGCCCTATTTTCCAGTTGACAGCCCAGAGAATAATAAATAATACTAATAATTAGCCCTCCGACGTTAATAAATTCTCATCCAGGGATGTAGCGCAGTTGGTTAGCGTGTATTTTTCATTCAATTCTTGAATAATAACAATTGTAATTACAATATTGCTACATTAGAACCTGAACTTGATCATATGTGCATGCAAACACATTTTGAATACAAAAATCATTACAATTAGAAACGAATCAGTGAACTTTGATCAACACAGTGCTAGCAAGATTGTTACAAACTACTTAATTATTATTATTATTATAATCCATCGGGGTCAAAGTCCGACTTAAAATTCTTTACTAGTTGGTTACATACTCAAGTATGAAAATGCAATTTCAATGTGTCAACTATTTAGTTGTTGTATTGTTATCAGTATAATTAATCCATAGTGCGCGTTTCGTCCTACAGAGGACTCGTCTACTGCATGCATCTGCATCTCTAGGGTGAGGCTGTAGGCTTCACAGATTAAGACATGAAACTCCAGGATGATTAGAATTTCGCCAATACTGGTAAAGCATAATTCCTTACTTGGCAGTAGATATAGTGTTAAAAATTGACAATGTTTTCAGTATATTGTCATATCAGTATATTCACACGACTTCCTAGCCTGGTTTATATACCTTTGCCTTCTTGATAACCCGCCGAGAAGATGGGTCAGTGAAACAATCTGTCTACAGAAAGTCCACATGGTCGGGACAGTATCTAAATTATCATAGTTTCTGTTCGCTACAGTATAAAAATGCGTTGGTTAAGTGTTTGTTCAAATACATTCACTGTATATGTACAGCCGACACAACTGAAGAAGAAACCTAACACCTCACTGAAATATTGTTAGATAACAATTACCCACTGTGATTCATTAAGCGTTACAGAAGTGTCAACCAAAGAGCTCTACTAATCCAATCAGCTCCCGAAAAGGACCTTTATATATTTTTGCCATTCTGGGGTGATCAACAAAGTCTGGTCACTAAACAAAGACTCAAGGCGGTAATTAATAGAACTTATTATACAGCTAAACGAGAACTATGCTGTCCTGTAAACCTTCATAGCATCCGAATGATAGTGTCACATCCCATTGTATTTATCAGCTTAAATGTATGTATGGACACACATACACAAGAAGGAACCATCGGTCTCTACAGGTTAGGCCTACAGAACATATCCCAAAGTGGCTGTAACAACAAATGATCCCGGAAATAGATGTCCTACAATATCTATAGCTAAGAACATTATAGAGACAGGTCATAAAAGGTTGATTTCAGTAATGTCTTTAAGACCATATATACAACAAGGTTGGGTCACATACTTAAATTCGTTGAAGCCTTGGCCAAAAATGGCCTAAACTTGCCTTTTATATAACTGGGTGTGACAAGTAAGTGTGTGTGTGGTCAGAATGTCCGAAATGTGTTGCGCGAATACATTAAACATGTTTCAGATGAACTACGTCTTCTTATTGTGTTGTCGAAACTCTTTCTGTTTGTTTTGATAACCATTTTTGAATAAATCTGGAATGTGTGTTGGTTGGGTGGTGATTCGATGTACAGAGTTTCCACAATTGAGTACAATGAAACAATGGATTTATCTTATTTCAAAGAGCTACAGGAAAAAGTCAACAAACTGGTACAAAAAGCAGGCAGCAGAGACAGGATGTCAAGTGAACCAACAACAACGATGACAACAATATAAGCACCAGTCGGTGCAGATAAGGATTTCAAAATCCTCCAGAAATTTGGAATGGCAAGTCACACCATTGGCACTTTGAAATCAATTCGGAAATCTTCTGCACAGAGTATAAACAAAAAAAATTCGAATTTGTAGCGACAATGTTAAGTCATATGAAAAAGAGAAGACGTTCAGTGAAGAGACTCTTTTCGACAGCGAATTCATTCACATAGCTGTACAATCGCATTTATATATAATTATTTTTGTGTCTGTATGTACATGAGGTTTGTCAAGTTTAAATAATTAATTACGTAATACAAGAATGATCAAATATAGAAACAAGGTTAATTAGATAGCAGCTAAAGTAATATTGAGTTAGTAAGTTAGATGACGTAATATAATTGATTAAAATGTTTCATCTTAGGTTATGATAGCAACGGAGTTGATTCCAGGTGCAAACTAAGTAGAGGTGAGGTACAGAATAGTACCATTTAATTCAGGACTAAAATTGAGCAAATAAATTGGATAACGTAACATAAATGACTAGAAATTGAGCTGTGGTCAAGTCAGCAACAGTGGTAATGAGGTGTAGAAATTAAATCGAGTGAAGGCTGAGAATAGGAAATTTGAAAATGTAAAATATTACAATTGAAAAAACAAAATAATACTAATGAAGAGACAAAAAGAAATAGAATTGTAAGTGTAGTGATTGAACGAACTTCATCTGTATGCCGAGTTCAGGACTAAGCAAGTGAAATGCCATTGATTCTGCTGTATAAAGAACTTTACTTCATACGCTTTTAAGAAAACTGCTTCGTATTCTGTATTGTCTGTCCCATCTCTACTTAGTCTCTCTCTACCTGTAATTACCTCTGTTGCGATCATGACCTAGGTTGAAACATTTTAGTCAATTATATTACGTCATCTAACTTACTAACTCAATCTTACTTTAGCTGCTATCTAATTAACCTTGTTTCTATATTAAATCATTCTTGTATTACCTAATTAATTGTGTAAACTTGACAAACCTCATGTATACACATATAGACACAAAGATAATTATAGATATAAATGCGATTCTACCAGACCCTTGTTCGAGTAGAATCCGATTAAGGAAACGATAATTTAAGTATTGGTATAAAGTTGAAATAGAGGAGATCGTCTGATGAGAAGGATGAGTAGGAGAGGGGAGTAAGATGAGAGCCCATGGGTAAACGTAGGACTACTGGATAAAGAGGACCGCACAGAAAAGGACAAATTGGGAATATCCTGTTGAAAACCTATGCTCCATTCAAAACTCAAGCGAACCACAAAGTGTAATGTTCGACAATAATTGGTAATGAACACGGTAGAAATGGATAGAAGTGACAATTTTGTGGAGTAATGATGTTTGTGCATTTGAAAATTGTGATAACTTTACGCTTCGACTTATCCATATACATACTCTGATCATTACCCTAATTATTACTGAATAAAGCGAGAACAACAGTAGTTTGTGCAGAATAAAATGTTACCGTCGTTGTTTATTTCGTTGGCTTCTCATCAGATCAGCTACTTATAGCCCAAATTCATTACTAAGCATATCTGCAGAAACAATTTCGGTTGCAGGATTTCATTATGAGCTGACATCAGTTAGAGAATTATTGGAAAACTAGCCACAGGGAGCACTGAGCAGCTGTTTCGTCAGCCTAGTTTGGAACTTTGCTTCAGCAGGACGCAACCATCACCGGGGTTCGAACCCAGCGCCTTCTGATTACGTTACAAAGCGAACGATCTCGTAGACCATTAAGCCAATGGGATACGATCCAATTGCCTATGAAAATTCATTTGATGCTCACTAGCGAATGGGCTTACTCAGGCAATGACTTGAGGTCTTAGTGGGAAGGCGTGACCAGTAGGGTAGAGCAGATTGAATGGGGGGCAGTAACTTATCAAAGAAGAAATTGCGAAATGGTCGCCCTATGTCATGAATTGTCAGTGTTATATAATACTGTGAAACTTTATCAAAACCAATTTTACCCGTAATGGAGTAATACCATTTAATCGCAGAAAAACCTGTTGTTCTTGCTTTATTCAAATTCACTAAAGGGAATAAATGCATGAAATTTAATAACTATGGTTGTTGGTCGGACATTTCATTTCTCCAAAGAAATTAAAAACTATGCTAAGATTGTAACAAACTGTTAATTTACAGTATTCAAAAGTTGATGCAGCTGACTAAAAGATGCTGACTGTTGAAAGGGATATATCCATTTATTTCATTTTAAATACTTTGATGTTTTCATCTCCACCCACTAACCCATATTTAACCTGGTGTAGGAGGACGAGGAGATACATAGAATAATTCATCTTGAGACGATCGCCTGAAAGCTAGCCTAGCTACAGAAAGAGGGAACAGGTTTTGATCGCGAGCTGACATGAGTGTCAGAGGGATTCACCAAATCAGACAGAAGGACAGTGTTACTGACCAATGACATTGGAGCTGGTGATTGCGCTATACATATCACACATATTGGTAGAAGTTGAAATGTATAAGCCCTGAGATAGGATTCCAGAAGCCAGAACGACCTGGGTTCAAACCCAAGTGGATGAGTACTGATGAAGAGTCGCAAAATAGGCTGAGTTAACTGCCCAATACTCTCTGGCTGTTTCCCAATGGTTCTCCAACTCATGATGAAAGTCTGCCACCTATGAAATTCCTACAAACCATCACTTGAGGTTGACAGAGAGAGGGAGAGTTAAATGTAAGACTAGCAATGTCATCCATTAGAAACAACACCACTGTTGCTAATGAAACGTCAAAGATCCAATCCTATTAAATGCAAAATATGACAACCAACTGTTCAACATGGATTCTAACTTCGACTTCTGTTTGTTTTCAGTAGGGAATGATGTGATATGAGTGAAAGAACTGATTGGATTATAATTCAAATAAATGGAAAATTAGAAGTATAAAAATAGAGACTAGTTAGATTTGAACATATGGCTTCCAGCTTCAGCTTCAGTAGCACTGGCGTTTTGTTTTTACTTGATGGGATTTCTAACCACACACACTCAGTCATCCCTCTTTACCGATCTTACTATTGGCTAAGTGAGATTCAAGGGTGCGTCAGCCAGAAATCGAAATCCACTAACAACACTAAACTAGGCGAGTTTTGATAGTGCATTGGTTGGGAATCGAACTTTGGACCACATGAGTGGCTACTTAGCATCGTACACTTGAATCATCAACTCACGCAGGCCCTAATAATGACGTCGGTTAACCCGTAACTCAATGAAGCGAAAGATTCCAGATATTTTGATTGATTCTCGATACTCCATTGTATAATCAATAAGATTCAAAAGGTAGAATATCATTGATCGACATCATTCTCAGCGTCAGTGGCACATCCGTAGAATGCTCGCCATCAGAGTCAATTTTTGAACCACTGACTAACGGCAGTTAATTATCAGGGAAGGTGAATTCCATTTACACTACACAAATGAAGATCAAGTTAATGTAGAGAGATCCAGGAGTACGAACACACCAATGACCTTAAGCGCATACCGCTCATTGGATAACGGGACCTGGTATTATTATAGCGCCACACTGTGAACTCTGTGAACAAAGTGAGATGAAAATTTCATCCTGATTGAGCTTTTAAGTGCTGCTTCAATAATGTGTATGATAAATTCTTAGGCCTACGATCAACGTTATTATTATTATTATGTTCCCTTACGTTCCCAGTGGAACATAAGGCTTCAAACTAGAGCTTGAAAGTTACGGTAGCAGTGGTATTTATTTTTACGGGATGGAGTTGCTAGCCAGCCTCATGCCCAACCTTCCCTCTTTACCAGTCTTATTATTACTGGTATTATTGGCCGGGAATTGAACCCCAAGCCACCTGCATGGTTGGCGAGCATTCTACCACTGTGCCACCGACGCTCATGATCAAGATTAGGATTGGTAAATAGTTGTCGATCCACGTACTGAAACGACAGCTTTTGGGAAGACTGAAAAATAGGCTAGTAGGGATAAGTGGGTGACAAAATGAAGTCTTCCTCAGTTACTTCAATAGATAAATGCGTAGATAAAATCGTGGAGCCTAAAAACTAATATGTCTCATTATAAGTGGGAGACACTTTTAAGTCATGTTAGGGGAAAATATTCTTTTGTGTGTGTGCATGTGTGTGTACATTAGGTTTGTCAAATAAAAGTAAAATCTAAAATTAGTTTGGGTTACTGCTTACGTCATCAAAATGTTTCTAAAATGTAATAAATAACCGGAATTGTAGCTACGAGAGTGGTGAAGATGGGTAATTACCAACAAGAGTTGCGTGATATGATATAGGATGTTAATGGAGACATGTGTCCAAAAATAAATTACGTAGTAGGTAGAAAGAGTGAATAAAGAGTTGGTCAAGAAGAAGATATTACTAAAATGGCATACAAAAATTCAAAAAACAAAATATTATCAACAAAGTCGTAGAAATTGGAATTATACTCAAAGTAGAAGGAGTGGGTGGAGAAGTTTCTTCTGTGTGCATAAATCAAGGTTTTCTATCCGGATCATTAGGGCTTCAGCAATGCATACTAAGTGACTTGCAACCATTGCGTCAATTTGAATTCATATCAAATCCCTATTATTATTAGTATCATCATACCCTTGGGTTCTGACTGAAACATACGGCTTCAACAACACATTTACACTTTCTCCTATTTTCTGCTCTCCTCTGGACCTGGCTGGCTTCACGTTCGCCCATAATCAACTCCTCCCCATTCCACAACACGATATGCTCCATGTCATTCTTGCACCGACCAATCACCCGTCGCTTCCCATTTGGATTCCACTCGATCAATAGCCTGCATTTCGTGCGATGTCATTCGAAAGAATCCTCAACGGATGCCCGACCCAACCATCTGCACTCACTCCGACATATTTGTTGAACAATCGGCCGTCGCTTGTTGGTTTGTTCCACTGCATAGTTTCTTGTTGCTAACTCTTTCTGGCTTGACGGCCGGTGGGCTGTTTGATCTTGAGTATGGAGTTAGTCAGTGGAGTTGGCAGTTGTTGATAAGAGTCTGAAGTGATCTGCTCGAAGGCGTTTTCATGACGCACGCGCCATCCAAGTTTCTGACCCGTATAGGAGAAATGCCTGACTGACTGACTTCACAGTAGTGCTAAACAGAATCCAAATCTTGTTCTTCATGCAGCTGAGTCAGTGCAGAAGATTACCAAACTGAGGTAAGGTTAATGAAGGTGGATCTCGCCTTTCAGATTTTGGCTGACTTTGACATCTCCAAGCATTGAAGACAGGAAGTCACCTCTGTCAAATCTCTCCAGTTGATGGTGATTAGTGCTGTTGGTTGTCGCTGTGCAGCGTATCTCTGTCTTCTCGCTCACGATACAGTGTGACTCATAATCATCCAGTTCACCACAATTAAAAAAATATCATCGTGGGTGATTAAGTAGGTAGGTAGCCAGTATTGTGTTACTCCACTCTGTTTTCATTTTGAACGCCTCTCTGAGTTTTCTGTTGTGGATCAGCTGACACGTGGTGTGGTGAGAGCAAGCTGCTAGCCGATTGATAGACATTGATCTACGCTGATTGGTAGAAATTATTCTAGGCTGATTCAACAACCGATCACAGCTGACCTAGACGTGGACAAATATGATTCGCAGACAAGTGGCTCGCATTTCCGAGAAATATCGAAAACGACAAAGCAGAAGACTGCGTTTGTTTAGAAACAACCAATCAGAAGACCGCCTTCTTTCTGCGGGCAGAAGCCTATTAATGTACGTAAAATACATATAAATACCTGTTGATTTTCGTAGTAAAACTGATCTGTTGCCTGGCCCTTGTCTTCTGTTGTTACAGTGGCAGGAATTGTCGTATAGCCTGGAAGAGGAATTTATCGAAAAGAATATTCTTTGCTTGATTATTTTGTGTTTTATAGATGTCTGAATGAATATTTTTTCAGTATAGCTAGTTGTTGAATTAGACTGATAAAGACAACGCCTTCCCGCCAATGAAATTCAATTACCAAATTAAACTCAATGTAAAAAAAAGATTTTGAAGATACTAAAAAAGTGTTTTTTGTGTATCGCTAAGTGATATGAATTCTTTGAAATACGGCGGTTTACCAAAATCCATGCACTCTACATGTATAAACATCAATAAACGTATGTAGTATATATATAATTATATATATATATATATATAGGGTTATAAAATGTATGAAAGTGTTACCATGACAGAGCAAAATGATATTTGCTATATAAAATTTCATAAAACTCAGATGGCATTTGGTTTATTAGCCGTTTAGTCATGTGATGAGTAAGCTTTCGTTTTTCAGATGTTGTCACCCAACTATATACCCTGCACATAATACATGTTGTAATATCAACTGACAAATGAATAGGTAGGTATTAAAGGAAATATAACCATGTCATAGTGCTACGGTGGCACAGTGATGGAGTGTTCGCCAACCACGCATCTAGACCAGGGTTCGATCCCCATGCGACACACTCCTTCACCTCGCTAAACTAGTTATAAGACTACCAAAGTGAGAAGGTTCGACATGAGACCAGCAACTCCATCCCGTAAAAATTAACACCACTTCTACAGAAGCTTCAAAGCTGTTGCTTGAAGGATTATATTCCACTGGGAACGTAAAGGAATTTAAAAAAAAACCCATGTCACATAGTATGTCAACCTCGCCTAGCTCAATAGTTTTCTAACCGGTCTCAAGTCGGGGAAAAGAGTGGGGGTTGGGTGTTAGAAAAGCGACTCCACCGAGTAAAATCAACTAAACTGCTACAGAAACTTCAATGCGCAAGAAATAATAAAAAAACCGTTTTTCAGGGAGATGAAATGACGTTGTGACCTGGTGAAAGTCTTCGGGAAGCCATATGTCAGCCGATGTGCTTTCTCTTTATGAAAGCGAGAACAAGCATCGGAACATGAGATGTTCAAACGATTTCTGAAGCCTGGAAGGTTGTTCAGATAGTGAAAGAAATGAGAAAATATGGCCTTAGAAATTCGAAGAATCTGCGAGAGCAGGTGGAATGGATGTGCACTGCCGAATTTCTAAATTGGAGAGTTAGTAATCTACTCCGGTCACCCAGAAAACAACCACGAGCACAATGAGGCAGTAAGTGGCTATCTTAATGTCACCAACATTAGCCGAAGTGGGAACGAATCACCTCTTGCAGGATAAAGAAAGCAAGATTCAACTCAAAAGGAAGGGAGGATACAATCATCCAATGCTACAGGTCTACAAACAACTCAGAACATGAGAAGAAAGAAGATTTCAATAGACAACTGTAAACAGGACTGGATAACATCCCAAATGGAGAGATCAGAATCCTTATTGGCGATATGAATGCGAAACTACCAGGAGCAGACAATCCAAAAAGACAAATCATCATGGGTCGAGAGACCCTCGACGAACTGATTGATAACGGAGAGCATGCCTTAAATGACTTGATGATTGGAGGTGGCGTGTACATACAGGAACAAGGATATACACAAGGCGACATGGATTTCACCAAAAGCCAGATAGACTCCATCTCTCAGTCTCAAGGATATGCGCCACTTTAAATTTCATGAAAATCAGACAGCATTTCGTTTATTAATGGTTTAGTCATTTGATGAGTAAGCTTCCGTTTTCCAGTTGTTGTCGCTCGACTATACACCCTGCACATAATATTATGTGTCGTGTATACATGTTACAACAGAGATAGGCAGTTGAATAGGCAGGAATTAAATAAAGTATAACTATGTCACATGGTATGGTTATTATCGTCTCACGTAATACGCAGAAAGAAATATCGAATAAAGTCGCCTAATACAAAATTCTCTGTTAACATTGGACTTCACGGTTTCTGCACTAACGACATAACAGAATATCTCCTTATTATTCCTTCGGGTTTATCCAGTTAAAAGATGAAGCTTCAGCTACAGATCTACGTTTCACCCACTTCTGTGCAACCCTCTGTTATCTAGCCACATGATTATGCATGAGCCTTCATTTCCTGTTCACATAATCTCCTCCGTTTCCCGCCGCCCTCCGCCTCGAACGTTAAACTAATTATTCTGCCTCATCTCTAGGTCCAACCTCACACGTGATGTCATTCAATTGCCTGCTCAACATACGTCCAACCCATCAGTATTTAATTTGGTACATTTTCAAGGGCGACAGGTGAAAAAAGTGGTTTCCATCAAATTTCTCTCGTTGATAGTCATTGGTGCTTGTTGTTTGACACCTGACTGAAGTCACTCGTGAAGTCCAAATCTTCTTGTTAGGATGAATTATCTTTGCTAGGCTTGAAGTTATGACTGATGCATGAGCTGACATAATAACCTGATTGGACAATTTTTGATTGATTTAATTTAGGAGGGCTTTCAAGGTCATGCAATCAATCAGATATCGATTATTGTTTAAATTTCCATTGACACGAAAACGATATTACATACTCTGTTGCAGTGTGAATAATAAAGGTTATTGTTGTCACCGGCGTTGTTGTCTCAGTTAAATCTGACTTCTTTGTCCACCTCAGTGTGGAACGGATGCAAATAGCCAACAGTGGACAAAAACAGTTACACTCCGTTACAACATATTTGGCGACGAGGTTAATCAAGTCAGTTGGAGCCATAATACATTTTGGAGACAGCTTTATTCAGTTCAGTGCTGGCATAATATATTTTGGCGACTAACACAAACCGAAATTTTTGTATAATTCATTACAGTACCAAGTCATTAATTTTCAACGGGATGTTTTTGTGGTGTCCTTCCGTTTGCTGAGCAAGTCTAGTTGCTATTACAACAGAGCAACGGAAGTTGTATGCAGTCTTCCAAAGTTAAACTAATCGAAGTGCTTCACTGATAAGTTTTATCTTTGCGGTCATCTAGTCATTCCACTCCTGAGATTACTGATCCTAATACGCAAATTACTTCACGAGTAACGCTGTAGTAGGCCTTTTCAAAGTCAATGAAGTTGAGGTAGATATTTAACTGTCATTCTATGCTAAGTTCGATGATGGCACTTAGCTCAGTGATTCGTTCCGCATAAAATAGAATATACAAGAATACAGTATCGGCACGGATATTCATTCCTTCCAGGTTGCAGATACATCCTGCTGCTAACGAATGCCGACAAGCGGCGCATCCCGCGGAGTGCCTCCAAACATCTAACATACATATATATACATATGTACGACTGAGGGGGATGAATTAAGGCAAGTGTTAAAAGAAAAAGTTTTCAAATTTCGAACATAATGAAGAATGAATTCATTTGAGCCACCTTGAACAATTTTGAGTGATTTCACCAGGAGAAAAGTAACGGAAAATAAGACGGCAAGAGTACAAATTCTGTAATGACAATAGATACCCGCACTTCTGATATCAGTCCAACTTGCCAGCTGCTGAAGATTTTCAAGTCAACATAACACAGATACTCAATACAACCTGGTTTTCCATGCTTCCTTATTCGAGGTTGGTGAGTGTGGAAATCTGTCGTAGAGTGTAAGAACCCTAGAATATGAGATAGTCATTTTTAAGCCTTGAAATTCTTTAAGAAAGCTTTAGTTGAATTAGAAAATATTCTATTTGAAACAAGTGGTAATTCATTGAAAGACTTTCATGCTACGACGCAAGCATGTTGACTATTCAACCGGCGAGTTGGAATATAATCACCCGAGAATTCTGATCTCTGTCAATCTCCACTCAACGACACCAGTGACTTGGTAGACCGTACTGGCAACACAACTTTAGGATGTTTATATATTTCGTAATCACTGACTACTGAGTAGTGAGTTAACCTTCAAGCTTTGGGCTTCAAGCATTTCGATTGATGAGACGTTAGATTCCTAACTCGTTTTCTTAACAGTCAACAGACACACAACTTAACGCGAAGATGTTGGTTCCGATTGCTGATATAGTGTCATAGATGCCCACTACTGAACAGACTAATCCCGCCAAGAAACACAGACACCCAGTGCACTTAGGTTTTCAATGCTTCTCTGAATTGGGTGTCAACTCCCAAAGAAGTCAAACCCTGAAATCAATCAGTCAGACTTCTACAGTACATCCAATATATCATAAAGGTGTTTATTTTGGCTTCCGTTCAAGAATTGACCTTGAACTTTATTTATTTGATTCACCAAAACTCATTAACGTTGATCAATGCTATATTGAACACATTGAACAATACGTTTACAGTGTATGCGCACAATTCAAACAAGCACGCACACGCATACATACAAACATACATAATAGCTAACTAACTAATTAATTAAGTAACTCATGTACTTTGAAATACTTTCATAATAAATAATGAAAACATCAGAAATATGTGACTAATAGTCAGTCAGTTTGTAAAAGAATTTCTCTTAATTAGTGACCTACACACACAAGATCATGGCGGTTTTGTTTTTCTGACACCATCTGAAGTAGTTTTATGCTGGAGAAGTGATAATGAATTGAAGACTTAGATAGCGACGGGATTCAAGCCCACTACTCATTAGGCTCTAAATCAAGTTTACATCTTGTAATTTACACAGAAGGTGTAGCAATGGGATGGATCACCAATATCCCCTATCGTAGCAGATATATTTATGGACAGCTGGGAAAATATTGCTCTTAATACATTTAATCCTACTCCAAAAATATGGTGGAGATATGTAGATGACACTTTCACAGTGTTAAAAGCAGAACATATCTCTAGCTTATAAGACACATATAAACTCACTAGTAGAGGGAATAAAATTCACATTTGAATCGGAAAATGAACAAGGAGAATTAGCTATGTTAGATTGTAAAATAAAACGAATAGAAGAAGGTAAACTACACACTAGTGTTTATAGAAAACCAACGCATTCTAATAGATATTCAGACTTTAATTCATCTCATCCGTTAACTGTTAAGGCAGGCTTAGTTAAGTGCCTAACAAACCGAGCAATAGCACTAAGTAGCACAAGAAAAGACCTAAATGATGAAATAAAACAGACAGAAGAGGACGTTGGTGTTAAATAACTATCCTATAAAATTCATTAGAAAGATCGAAAAAGGCCAAAAGCAAATAAAAAATAATTGTGAAACCAGAAATGATAACATAAATAAGAGAGAATATAAGTCATCTACTGTTATACCATATAAGGAGGGGACATCTGATGCCCTACGTAGGATTCTTAATAAAGCAGGAATTAGAGGGTGGCATTCAAACCTACAAACTCACTCAGCTAGGAAAAGCTCTTTTGGGGTTGAAGGACCCTGTACATTGACCCACTTAGACAAAATAATACAATTTACAAAATACCTTGCAATGACTGTGAGTTATGTCAACTACATAGGTGAAACTAGTAGGTCGGGGGTAGTCAGATTGTCGGAACAATAGAATTTAGCTAAGGTAAGAATGGTTGACCCCGAGAAGATAAGTCATTTAGAAAAAAGCTCAGCACTGCATTGCACTGCATGCATTAACACACAACCACACAATAGGGTGGGAGAGGGTTAAAATTCTAAGAAGTAATATAGGTAGGTGGAGAGAGAGATTGATTACTGAATCCTGGTTCATTGAGTCTACACCCAACACATGCAACAGAAATGACTCAATGCAAATACCAGAGATATGGAAGATATTATTACCACCAGAGGATAATAAATAATCTTAAAATTCTATTTCAATTCAAGTACATCACAACATTCTAACAAGTTACTTATTTCCCGTCTGATTGTGCTTGATTGATAACACTTGTATTATTATTTCTGAATGTACATTATCTTATGTTGATTTTTACTCAAATGTCTAATCAGTTAATACTCATGTATATAAATGCAGCAAGAAAGTTGTGTGAGTGACTTGATATGATTATGAGTGGCAGTAGTTTGTGCTCGAAACGTGGTCATCAGTAGTAAATATTACTGTATAACACTACACTGTGTGATTTATCAAAATAAAATCTTATCCATAATGGAGTTATACTCTACCACAGTGCCTAAGTCTTACACTTATATCAACAGAGCCTTTTTCTTCATTTGATTAGAGAAATAATTCAGACTAGAATATATAAGATCTGGTTGATATCATGAATAACAGTTAAGAAGTGAAATATGAACTATTGAGGCTACATACTACTGATTGACTAATGGGAGTAGTTTGAAGTCACTCAAACCAACCAGTATTGCTTACTAGACAGTGGTGAGCAATACTGACATTATGCTAACATATATTCTAGTGGGAAGCCATGGCCAGTAGGGTACAGCAGGTTGAAGATGAGGCTATGTCGTGAATCGGCAGAAGTTAGAATTCATGGGCTGGCCATTGGATCGGGTCACAGTGAGTGGCTCAATGGTTTACGAGCTGGCTCGCCTTGTAATCAGAAAGTCCTGGGTTCGAACCCCAGTGCATTGGGTGAGTACTGATGAAGAGTCCCACACTAGGACGAAACAGCTGTCCAGTACTCCTTGTGGCTGGTTTTCCAATGGTTTTCTAACCAATGTCAGCTCATGATGAAATCCTGTAACGAGTATAAATGTGATTGTGCAGCTAGCTGTGTGAATGAATTCACCGAAAACAGTCTCTTCACTGAATGTCTTCTCACAAGATAATTAAATGAAAAAGACTTTTAAAAAACCAAATAGTTCACAGTCAAACAAAAAAGGTAAATTACTTACCATAACTTAAAAATAATAGTACAAATCCTACATTAGTGAATAAACGTTTCAAAGCGGCTAGAATTGTAGCATTTTTACCATATTGTTGTAGGGATTCATATGAAGGATTCTCTTTACTATTATCGGCATACATTTTGTCGCCATGTTGACCAAGAGCAATATGAACAACAAAATTATCCGTCATCAGTTGATCAGCAGTATCACCATTCTTAGATGCTACTTTGGCGGGAGTCGCATTCGTTGTTGTTGTTGTCGAATTGATATTGGCTATTTCATTTAAAGGTGATGAGATATGATTGGCTTCAGGTGATTTTGTATAACCATTCGAATGAAAGACGTCTGATTTATCCTCGAGTTTTAGTTTCTGTTTATCTGGTTGTGTAGCAGAACGTTTGTACTGGGCTAAACTTGGTTCTGTAGGCGGTTTTGCTTTAAAGACTTGAAGAAGAGATAAAATAAAAGAGAGATAGAATTACATTTCGGGTCACATTTTTTTATAAAAACAATCAACTCACTACTTAGAGATAAACTTTATCGGGTTACTACCCCCCCTATTAGACTGAATTAGGAAAAACAATACGATTTCTTACATGTCATATAATGACTATGTGACGAATCCACACAACTGTGTTTCTTGATACATTCTGTCAGAAATCAGCCAGTGGTCCAAGGAAAACGGTCTTACCTTAAACCCCTCCAAATGCCAAACAGTCAATTTCACCTTTAGGCATAAATCCGACCTAAACAAACTGGTTGGCTCTCACGAGGTGTGCAACATAGATGGCACTGAAATAGAAACCAAGTCGGAAATTAAATACCTAGGCGTCATTCTATCCGCTGATCTCTCCTGGTCATCTCATATCTTGGCGATTTCTAAGAAAATATTCCGTCTTACCTTCTACATCAAGAAGTTAAGACATTCTGGTATAACCCAACCCTTACTCCTACAATTCGTTAACTCCCGCATTCTGCCTATTATTCTCTATTGTTCCCCCTTAGTTTTTCCAGGGCTACTGAAGAAAGACTATAACATATTACGCAGGATGTTAAAGGTTGTCAGCAGGGTAAGCAACGTGCCACTTAACCAGCTTGTTAATATTCTGGCTGACAGGCACATGGACTCATGTGAAAAATGGGCCAAATCCATTTTATCTAACTCACACCACCCTCTTCACTCACAACTCTCCCCTATGCATCTCATCAGGCAAAACCAGAAGCCTATATATAGAAACTATATGCTCGCACCAGCAAGCAAGTACAAAAACTCAACCATACCCTACTTAGCTCGTGTTCTGTGCGATAAAGAAAGCATTAGGCGTGACACCTATAATTCATTAAATAGTCAGTAGAACAACTGGATCTCATCTTTCCAACTCATACACTTTAGAGGTACAACATTTTCTTTCTTTCTTTTCCTTTTCTCTCTCTTTTTTCTGTTATGTGCTGCTTTGTTTCTATCTTCCGCTTACGCCAGTAAATATGATAGCACCTACTTTCCTAACACCTTCAAACACTGTTCAGCTTTGGCTTTGCTACCGACATGCCAATATGTTGTTGTAATAATGAACTGAGATTTCCTTAATCTATGTAGAATTCTATTTATTGATAATGTACTAACTGGATGCAATACTGTAGTAAAAATGCTGAGAATTCCATTCTGTATCACAAGTACTGTTTTTTGGAATAAAGCAAATTATTATTATTATTTGAACAGAACAAGAAGAACATGTTGAGCAGGGATAAAATGACGTCGTTATATATATATATCTTTCAGATCATTTCCCTGATCCCAGAATTTTACCGACTACAGATGGATGGATGGATGGATACAGAGATATATTCATGATGGAGAATTTTGAAATAGACTAAACGTGAATTTCAACGGTTTTTGTCCAATTTAGGCTACAAAAAAGGTTTCACGACGGGAATGTTCTACTGCACTGAAGAGCATTGTCGTGAAAGACTTCACGGTGCGCTTGTTGTCTTTAGAAAGTGTTTTTACGAAACAATAGATATCCTCATAAATTCATTGATAAACACAATAGGATACCAGTTATTAGGAAGACATCTAATTTTAGTAGAAAAGAAATCTATCTTCCCTAATTCTGCATTCATTTGAATTTATCTAGCTGCCAGAATAGTCACAGTTTTAGCAAATGAAATACTCATTGAGACAGTCTAAGGTTGGTATGTGCGTCGATGGCATAGCGGTTAGGATGCTCGCCAACCATGCACATGGTCGGCGTCAGTCTCATAATCTGAAGGTCGTGAGTTCGAGTCTCACCTGGGGCATGATTTTGTGCGTCGGTGGCATAGTGGTTAGGACGCTCGCCGACCATGCACATGGTCCGGGGTTCGATCCCCGGCCGACGCACTCCTTTACCTCGCTAAGCCAGAAATAAGGCTGGTGAAGAGTAAAGGTTGGGCATGAGGCTAGCAACCCCATCCTGTAAAATAAGCACTGCTACAGAAACTTCAAGCCTCTAGCTTGAAGCCCTATGTTCCACTGGGGAACGTGAAGGAAAAAAAAAAAAAAAAAAAAAAAAAATCCCCCCGCCCTCTTAAATGTTATTTCCACTTGTATACACCTATTTACGTGTATTTGCTAAAGCACATACATCAGACGAACAGGAAGAATGACTTGCGAGAGTATTTCCAGAAACGCGTCTGAAAGGTGCAAAAGTTGACAGCACTATTATCACCGAACACTTACTTGTAAGCTAGTGGTTATGACATAGATGCATTAAAATACTTTGATATAACTATAGATTCAAGACAGCTCCAAGTTGTTATGTATCACTAAAGCGATTGAGATTAAACGAATATTCAGCGTAAATGTAGAACTTGGGTTGGGCGCTGTGGTTGAATGTGTAATTCCATATTAGATAAGTTTATTTTAAAATACCAAACACGGATGCAGTATTAACAACTGGATGACAAGGTGGTTGTGAGCAAAAATTATTGCTGTTCATAGTCATATCAATTTTAGTCACACGGTTTCATAATTTATCTTATATTTTATTGGTTGGAAGATTTCATCATGAGCTGACATTATTTAGAGAACCACTGGAAAACCTGGGAGTACTGGACAGCTGTTTCGTCCTAGTTTGGGACTCTTCACCAGCACGCACCCACCGCCAAGGTTTGAACCCAGGACTTTCTGGTTACAAGGCGATCTCGTAGACCATTGAGCCACTGGGACCCGATCCAATCGCCAGCCTATGAATTCTGACATCTGCCATTTCCCGACATAGCTCGACCAATTCACAATGTCTTTTTCGATGAGTGAGTTACTGTCTCACGTTCAACCTGCTGTACCCTACTGGTCCCGACTTCCCACTAGAACCTTAGGTTAACTACCTAAATACGACCAGTCACTAGTGAGCATCAGATGAATTTTCAAATATTGATTTTTGTAGGGATTCTGTTAGATTGGTTGGAGGATTTCATTATGACCTGACATCATTTATGTCATGAATTGGTAGAAGTTAGATTTGGTGGGCTGAACATTGGATTGGTGGGTCCCAATGGCTTAATGGTCCACGAGATTACTCGCCTTGTAACAAGAAGGTCCTGGGTTCGAACCCTGGCGGTGGGTGCCTGCTGATCAAGAGTATTAAACTAGGACGAAACAGCTGACTGTCTAGTAGTCCCTGTGGCTGGTTTTTCCAATGGTTCTCTAACTAACTGATGTCTTCTCATGATGAAATCCACCAACCAATCGAACTAAAATGTTTACAAAAGCCAATACTTGAAAATTATATATATATATATTCTCTCTTTCTGTCTACCCAACTTCCCTTTGTTGTTTGTTATCATTTTCTATCTCTCCTGTGTAGGTTCTAAATCATCCCGATTGCACTCCAATTAAACCAAAACATCAACCAACTATCTCAGTGATAAACTTTGTCGGTTTTTATGGACCAAATAGATCCAATTAAGAAAAAAAAGTAATATAATTTACTAAATACCATGTGATGACTGTTAGTGAGGTCAGTTACATAGGTCAAAACTTAGAGATTGCGGTCAACTAGATGATTAATTTGAGTATAAAAATTCAGCTAAACCTAGAATGCTTGAACATGATAAGTGAAATACCCTAGAAAAAAAAACACAGCTCAGCCATTGCACTGCATCCACTTGCATGTAATCATACAATAGGATGGGTTGAACAGGATGCGTGTATTAGAAAGTCATATAGTTGGATGAAGAGCCAGAGAGAGAGAGAGAGGTTAATCACTGAAGCTTTGTTTATCGATTTAACATCGTACAACATGCAATCGGAATGACGCAACAGCTATACAGCTATATACCATTAATTTTTTTATTTTGGTTACAGCTTGATGACACACCGTATTTTCAGTACAAGTATGGAATTTTCAGCATGGATATCGGTAGCCCAAATTTTTCAGGCCGACCATAGATATCGGGTGTGCGTCGGCAGGGAATCGAACCTCGAACCATGTGCATGATCGGCGAGAGCCACCGACGCACACACAAGTGAGGTCAGCTCACTAAGCAAGTCTTCAATTTGATGAACTTTAACCTTCTTGAGTTGCAATGTTGACATATAAGCTAACACTGTTTATTAGATATTTTTGTTTCCTGTCGTCTCTCACCCCCCTTTTTTCATAGTTTGATAGCATATAAATTGATGGTGACTTAAACTAAAAATTGTAATGCTTATATTCCGGATGCGTTCATCTTATAATGTTTTCTTTATTACCTTTCAAACATTGAAGTATGAAATGTCATTATTTATAACCATTGTAATTTCAGGTAGTTTGCAGCAGCTGATGAGGGGAACCTGTGAAATAGAATGATGATATCATTTTATACTGCAAATCTGGTCTTTCTTTCTCTAAAGAAGAAAATTCTTGCACTGAAGCGCAAAATAGCCGTCCGTATGAGAACCATTACCTTTCAGATGTTGAGATCGTGCTGCTTTGCTTAATTTCAATGTCAACTTCTTAATGGAACAAAATTCAATCAGTGAAACATTGAAAAAAAGAAGCTATTAGAAGACAATCTCTTCAGAAGGCTATACTCATGAACCGATCAAGGATTAAACCAGGCGAATAAATGAGAAGACACTGCAACTCACCAACGAGTTTATTGGAACTTAGTAATAATAATAATAATTTGCTTTATTCCAAAAAACAGTACTTGTGATACAGAATGGAATTCTCAGCATTTTTTTTTAAATACAGTATTGCATCCAGTTAGTACATTATCAATAAATAGAATTCTACATAGATTAAGGAAATCTCAGTTCATTATTACAACAACACACTGGTATGTCGGTAGCAAAGGTAAAGCTGAACAGTGTTTGAAGGTGTTAGAAAAGTAGGTGATATCATATTTACTGGCGTAAGCGGAAGAAAGAAACAAAACAGCACATAACAGAAAAAAAGAGAGAGAGAAGAGGAAAAGAAAGAAAGAAAATGTTGTACCTATTGGTGAAGTGGGTTGGAAAGATGAGATCCAGTTGTTCTACTGACTATTTAATGAATTATAGGTGTCACGCCTAATGCTTTCTTTATTGCACAGAACACGAGCTAAGTAGGGTATGGTTGAGTTTTTGTACTTGCTGGTGCGAGCATATAGTTTTCTATATAGGCTTCCGGTTTTGCCTGATGAGATGCAAGGGTAGGGGAGAGTTGTGAGTGAAGAGGGTGGTGTGAGTTAGATAAGATGGATTTGGCCCATTTTTCACATGAGTCCATATGCCTGTCGACCAGAATATTAACAAGCTGGTTAAGTGGCATGTTGCTTATCCTGCTGACAACATTTATCATTCTGCATAATATGTTATAGTCTTTCTTCAGTAGCCGGGGCAAAACTAAGGAGGAACAATAGAGAATAATAGGCAGAATGGGAGAGTTAACGAATTGTAGGAGTAAGGGTTGGGTTATACCAGAATGTTTCAACTTCTTGATGTAGAAGGTAAGACGGAATATTTTCTTAGAAATCGCCAAGATATGACACGACCAGGAGAGATCAGGAGATAGAATGACGCCTAGGTGTTTAATTTACGATTTGGTATCCCGTAAATCAAAATATTTGGTAATTTCCAAAGTTCCTTGTATCTCGGCTGTCGCACTCAGGGAACAGATGTTAATGTGTTCAACGTCTAGTGAGGTCATCGATGCGCCTTGCTCTTTAGTTCACAAATAGGAGGAAGCAACTCTCTGGAGAAAGAGAGTTCTATGTCTCTCCAGTTGATATAGATGCCTCCAGATGAAGAAATGTTTCAGTAAACTTGGTGCCCACAGTCCTAATCTTTCCTCAGTCTAACCCTGATCTATCCCTAAATTAATCTTGATCCAGTCCTATCTTTAAACATTTACTCACGTAAACATCGAACTAACCAGATATCCAGTTTGATATTCTCACATTTATTTCAACACTGCCACAAGAATATATATTATTGATTGATTTAAAGACATTCATGAGTTTCTACACCTGATTTTGTCTGTTGTTCAACTCCATCCACTTTGTTGGGGGTGGTCTTGCCTAGTTCAGTGTTGTATTCTAACAGTGAAATGTTTTAGTACACACTGTACATACTTATCTATGTGAAACAGAGTTTTGAGTTAGCACATATCCCTTTCAGATGTTTCTCTGTCCTCTGTCAATGAGTACTTCGACTCACGATGATTGAAAACCATTCATTCAGCATGCAAAGATATATCAAGTAATAATAGTCTGTAAATTACAAGTATTTTGGTGTGGTAGGACTTATAATACTCATAACATTTGGGAAGGTGTAGACATGTCCGGACATGACACTAAGAACCACCAATGTCTGTTGACTGTTACTGACGGAGTAGCCTCTGTATTAACTTCAGCACTAAATGATATGGATTCCCTTGACGTTGCAGATACGCTTTAGCTGACGAGTAACAATATTCCCAAAATCTAGACTTAGAACTAACTGCCAACTGACTCCAGTCACTTAAGGTCAAATCGAAATCCACTACGATGGTAAATCATTTAGCTTGGTAACCATAAAGTGGACTTAACTGACATATGCTTGGTAGCAATGAAATATGGGATGAGAATTTCATCCTAATTGGCACTTGTCATCTGGATTAGCTAGAATTACCCGTGAGTGACAGGGCCTAGTCGATCACGCCATGACGTGTGAAACGATTAGTGCTGGATCTGTACTTGCCTCTGCTCTATCTCACATGTGAATTGCTATAATAGGGTGAGCAATATTGAGGTTAGGCTTTGGTCGAGTGTTGGATAAGTAGGAGGGGTAATCAATCGACGAGGCTGTGGAGTTACATCGATTGAGATGGTTAGGACATGTGTTACGTATGCATGCCTAGCCATCACCTTCCTCGACAATGGGTAATGTTAGCTGTCATAGGATGGATCAGGCCGTAGAAGAGTTAACTAGTGGTGGTCAAACTAAAACGTGTGACTTCATCAGCCAACGAAATCCACAACAGTTCGTTTAAGCCACGTAGGGAGGTGTAGACTGCCTTCCTGGTTGGGGTCCTCGGGACAGTAAAAACCAATGACGACTGGAGACAACTGGTGATATTACTGGCTCAAAATCGTTCTCAGTAGCTGGCACAGATGCATCCACACTCCTTGTGACTTATAATATCCAATAAAACAATGCGGTTCTGCCATATTACTATTCTTTTCGCCTCATATCTCTGTTTACTGTCCCTGTTTTGCATTTCGTTTTACTCTTCTTTGCTTTTTGTGCTCAGTGCAAATTTTCACGTTGAAACCAGTCAGTCAGTCAGTCAGCTGGGTCCATATCTCAACAAGAACACGATCACGCACTCGGAATGCAGGTACATGAAGCTGAAGAGTCATAAACAGGCCGAAATGTACATCCTGAACTCTATTACTAATCACCATCAAACAGATATTAATTCTCTTGTTAACTAACAGCTACGAAGTGGCGAAATGTCATCAAACAAGCACGCACACATGCACGCACAAACACACACGCACGCTATTTCACTCCAATACGGATCAATTAACAGGGAATATAAACAACAGGAAAAAGTAAATTAAAATAAATTCATCCAGGTGTTTTGTTGTTTATTACACTGCATTATTATTTCTTCTTCTTTTTCTATTTCTTTTCCTCACCTAATTTGTATGCGTAAATTTTGTAGAACAAAATAACATTTAATTATGCCGATAATCTTTTGATTAGATAAAACACCCTTGAGAATTAGGCCCTTTTCCTCCTCCCCTTTGGACAAAGCAGTTGTTGTTGTTGTTGCTGTTTAACGATGAGGAAAACTGTAGATTCTATATGGGGTATATGCATATATGTTATATATATATCTGAGATGTACTTTTTGATACCTGAAGGCAATTTCACTGCCTATTCATACACAAACAGAATCAGTTGATTCGATGTAATTCATTTGTTCCCCCCCCCCCCCCAACAGACACACGAACACACGCACACACACACACACCTATGTACAGACGCATACAATGAGGAGATTAGTTTGTTGTATCTTGTGACTAATGTCTTTAAATCTTAATTAGATTTGTTTTCATTTTTTCTTTGAGAGAAATTTATCCGACGAGGGAGAGAATGAACACTCTTCATTGAAGGTATTGTGGGTTTTTTCTTTCTTTCATGGATTAGAGCTTCTTTTGCTCGTTTGTTTGTTTGTTTGTGTGTTCGTGCAAATTACTAAATGATCTAGTATTGAGACATTTCGACTAAAGTATTCACAATCCCCTATTCATTCTGAGTAAATTCGAAACAGAAATCCTAGCGAAGGATGTGTTCGAGGTGAGAGAAGACAGGAGAGTAAGACGACAAGGCCAACTAGTATAAATGATGCTCTTTACATAGGGCTCAAGCCAGAGGCTTGAAGTTCTTTAGGTGTTTATTTTTACAGGATGAGGTTGCTAGCCTCATGCCCAACCTTTCCCTTTACCAGCTTTATTTCTGGCTTAGAGAGGTAAAGGAGTGCGTTGGCCGGGGATCGACCCCGGACCATGTGCATGGTCGTGCTCATTTCTTAACTATGCTAGACTAAATCATGTGACATACCTTTGGGGGGGAAGAAGAGATTGGCATATATTCGACTAGCTAAAGGACCCTAGAATATCTGGATTTCATAGGTGATCAACGTCACATGTCCTACAAACTTGAAGAAATAAAGAAGCAAAAATCAATAAGTTGGAGGAAGAGGAAGTGAACAGAAGACTTTTAGTGAACATAGAGAAGAAAACTACAAATTAACAAAAAAGAAACGAACATCAAATGCCACAAACACGATAAGTCTATGGGAGATCGCCTTGATCGCTCGCCTTCCTACGTAGCATGGTGTTCAAATACAGGTGGAACAGATGAAGATATCAGCGCCGACTAGAATTCTCTTAGGATAGTCATGCATTACTGTGAGACCAGTATGACAGTCTACGGTACCCAGTACAAGGACAAACATCCGAATATTGGGACACTAATGTCAAGTCAGTTAGTGGTTTTGTATGGTTCAGAGACTTGTTACACGCGTCACCGAAAGCAGTCTTTATCAGCACCTTCACCCTTTCAATCAATACTTTAGATCATATGGCGGCCAGGAAAAGATGTTTTGGTTAGACGCTAGTAACTAATGGGATGTGTCTAGTCATTTCTTTGATGCAGACTGAATTCTATCAGTCAGGTTTGCAATGTGGACACTATTCTAGGTAGCTCGCCATCACAGTGCACATCACACTAGTGTCCAATGAAAATATCCACTACAGTCCTACAGCAGGCCAATCGTGAGCCCGAATAGCTCAGTGGTAACGCCTCTGATTGCAGTGCTCACTGGGTGACGCGGGTTCGAATCTCAGAAAAAATATGAGTTGTTCCTTCAAGGTTGCAGATACGCCTAACTAGTACGAAACCTAGGTTGGAGGCTTCCTGTGGCCGACTGCCTCCAACCATCTTATATCAGGAAAAGATGTAGAAGGAAGAATGAACTCTGCAAATGAACCAATCTAGAATGTATACGGAAGGATACTGAGATAGATTGGATATACGGTTAGGAGGCCACTGAGTGGAATCAAACACCAGGCAAGGCGTCAAGTGGAATCCGAATGGGAAGCGACGAGTTAAACATTTGGAGAGTGACATGAAGAATATCATGTGAAGAGGAAATTATCGATTTATATCACGATTATACTCTCATTATTGACCGATTCAGTCTATTTTATAAAGTGGACTGTAGGTTAATTATTTCACTTATACAAACTTGATACTGTCTAAAGGTTGACCCCATAAACTCTAACAAACTGAGCTTGGTTCATATCCGGATATCACATTACTTAAATGAAAGAATTTGAACACACTTTTAGACGTCGTAGATTGTAAAATGTGCAGTGCACACTACTTATTTATATGAGTTGTAAGTAATATATGCGTAGAATCTACGTTTTTATGAACACTTTCCATAAACTGAGATTCATACTGTGTTTTTTTTGGAGTTTCTATTGTTTAAATAATTCTGCCGCATAATTTTAATAAATCCCGGGTATCATACTGGACACCTTAAGACACCAGGAACTAGCAAGATACTCACTGAATGAAGTAAAATACGAGGCTTTCTCATTGGTGCAGAATGATACATTGGTACATCTCACATAGGTGAAGGCCAACAAGTTGATAGAGGAATCAGCGGGAGTACAAAATCTAAAGAGGTCAACACCTTCACTTATCTTAGGCAACATCCCTTCAGCTAAACTCGCCACAGGTGAAGATGACAAGGTAAGAATGAGAAAGGCAAAATAAATCTCAAGTTATAGTATGGAAGTTCAGCACACTCAGCACAAGGAAAAAGAAGTATACTTTCGACGATGATGTCTAATCATTCAGGGCTTCTTTATGGTTCAGGGACTTGGCATATGGGTAGTGGTAGGCTTTTTTGTCGTTCTGAGGTGGTTTATGAAAAGCTGCATTCAGTCTATACTGAGGATCAGATGGTCCGACGGAAGGGATTCGCAGCAGAGAATTCTGGCATGCAACCAACCACCCAAAAACTCATAACCTAACAAATCTATTGAAAGATATGGAGATGGGTCGGACAGACACTGAGTACACCGCCGAGTGACACTGCGTGGCCCCTCGTTGCTCGAGTGGAATCTGAATTGGAAACAGCTAGTTAGGCTTTCATCCGAGGATGACATAGAGGCGATCATGAGAAGAGCGAATGAGTGCTTATGGGCAATCTTGGAACCATTTAAAGACCATTTCAGGGAAAAGAGTGGAGTGGAGATGTGTTGCTGAAGCCTTATATTCCTCCTGGAACCTAAGAGAGTAATAATATTTAAAATAATAATCAAAATGTAGTTGACACCCTACTTATCCCGTTCTTCCTTGTTCTTCTCTTTCGATTGACAATGAGCAGTACACAAGTATATCACACGAAAGCTAAGAGTTCAGGATTTCTTAACGTTAACTATTTAAAGCAAGACAGAACGGGCAGCGAGGACACAGGAATAAAAATGGACCCACACAAAAAACTTGGAAGATCTGGACTTCGCCAATGATATAAGTCTGATTTCTCACAAACTGGAAGATATGCAAGTGAAAAGAAACAAGTTGGAAGAAGAAGCATCAAAGATAGGACTGACTTCAGGTGAACATAGAGAATGCAGAGGTAGGTGATGAAGATTCCTGGCTAACAGCAACTGCAGCAACAATAAAAGGCAACAATCAGCATAAATGGGAGTAGTCTGAAAGAAGCAATCTTTTTTACCTACATACTTAAGTGGGAAGCACAGTGTTCAACTACAGGCGGAACTGACGAGGATATCAAAGTGAGGATCGGGAAAGTAAGGCAAACTTTCATTACTCTCAAGTCTGTGTAGAGATCAACAGCACTCCGCATGCAAAATTAGATGTGGATTTTCAACTCGAATGTGAAGTCAGTGCTACTCACTGTAAGGATCAGAGACTTGGCGCCACGCCACGTAACAAAGGGCACTTCAAACAAACTACAGACCGTCATCAACAGCTGTCCTCGCTCACTACTACTCAAGATCAGATGGCCGGCCAGAAAACATCAGCAATAGGGATCTCTGGCAATGAACGAACCAACCCAGCAGGAACCAATTGTGCAACAAATATGCAGGAAATAATAAAAGTGGACTGGTCGAGCTCTCGAATGGAACCCTAATGGGTAGTGGCGAGTTGGTCGTCAGTGCAAGACTGACGTGGAGGAGGTCATGTGATGAGGAGATGAGGGCATGTGGGTAGACGTGGAGCCAGGTGATGAAAACGTTGGCAGAGAACCGAATGCAATGGAGACATGCGACTAAAGCCCTCTGCTCCTCTAGGAACTAAAAGAGATAATAATAGTAAATAATATATCATAACTATTTATCACATGTGTCAATTAGCAAATGATTGACAACTCAAGAATTCTAAAAATCCAGTGCCATGCCAGTTGAGTCGTTTAGACAGAAAAAGAAAATTGAGAAAACATTAAAATTTGTGCTGTTGTCAATAAGCAAGCTCATTACATACACAGATAATCAATCACATGATAAAAAATGTGACATATGACTAACCTACTTTCTTATGCGCTAAAATGTTGCTTTTGTAATTTGATTTCTTGAGTTTTATGCACTCTGTTTATGTGTGTATGTGTGTGTGTGTGTCAATAACAAATCTTATCTGTCTAGTAATGATTTGCCTTCTTCTATTCATATGTAGAACTTCATTAAAACTATTGAAAAGCGTTAAGCATTGGCTTGTAATTTCATGGAATTACCACTAGGCCCAGTCCCTTAGAGGATCTTTTTCTTGGCGAAACTAGAGAATGGTTCTCTTAAAGATGTATTATATATAATCTTGATTTCTATTGCCAACAATGTTGATGAAACATTTATTGTTGTGAAGAAAGAAAGTGAGACTAAGGACATATTGGATAAATTCAGTAGGGCACATTCCAGCATAAGCTTCATTAAGGAAGAAGAAGATGAAAATGACTCTATCCCCTTTCTGGACGTCCTAATGACTAAACATGGGCAGACGGAACAATATGTAGACGATCACACAGAAAACCTACTTCCACTAGACGCCTTTCACAAGTTTCATACCTCTTAAATACATGCGTGGTGCGTCGGTGGCACAGCGGTTAGGACGCTTACCGACCATGCACATGGTCCGGGGTTCGATCCCCGGCCGATGCGCTCCTTTACCTCACTAAGCCAGAAATAAAAAGCTTGTAAAGAGGAAAGGTTAGGCATGAGGCTAGCAACCCCATCCTGTAAAACTTCCTGAAAACTTCCATCAATATATTGAGTATATTTTCTCTTATTCGATGTGTTTAAATCTTTATAAAGTCTGGCCTCTAATAGTATTATATATATATTCTGTCAAACTTGAGAAAAAGCCTAATTTCGGTTGTCAGGGTATCCTACTATATGAGATGACCGTTCATGAGTGGGTGCGTGTCCTTGGTTCATAAAATGTAGTCTAGAAGTTTTTATAATTGTCATTCAACCAAATGTCGTCGTGTATTTGTCGAAGGAGACAAAGAAATGCTATCAAAATGGATTGGCTTGTGCTTCAAGTCAGATAGAACTGCATCAAACGACCTATTGTCTTCTTCTTCTTTCTTTTTCCTTCATGTTCCCCAGTGGAACATAGGGCTCCAAGCTAGCGGCTTGAAGTTTCTGTAGTAGTGTTTATTTTACAGGATGGGGTTGCTAGCCTCATGCCCAACCTTTCCTCTTTACCAGCATTATTTCTTGCTCAACGAGGTAAAGGAGTGTGTCGGCCGGGAATCGAACCACGGACCATGTGCATGGTCCGCGAGCGTCCTAACCGCTATACCGCCGACGCACGACCTATTGCCAGTTAATATTATATCTGAAGATCTTGGATGAAGGAAAAATATCACGCAACAAAAACTCCGCTGAAAATTCTTTACATTCTTTAAACACCGTACAGAATAAAGCTATTATTATTATTATTATTATTTAAGTGATCCCTAATATGATCCAGATTTTCATTTGATTCTCGATTACCTCTCATTACAGCATTAATGATGGTTTCCCAGTCTAGTCGCTTTATCAGATCGTCTTATGTGAACATGGTATCACCTACAAATAGAATTATTTCACTAAAGAAAGAACGAACTCTTTTTATTTCGTGGATTCTTTCCAACTGTCAATTATATGTTACAAAATTGTGTCTGAACATACTTTTTACAATTACAAAACAGTACGCTCCTTTACCCAGTCAAAAGTAGTCAAAAGTATCCTGCTCTGTAGGTCAACTCTAACTGCATTTACCAGTTCATCTGAACTTGTAACAGTAATACATAAGAAGGACTGAGAGGAGAGCATCTACTAGATTCTCTGAACATATCCCCGAGAAGTCTACGTTTGAAAGGTAGCTGAATATATATTCTCCAGTGCAATCGGCAGACACTGGAAATAAGTCAGGCTTTCAAAAAAATCAATACATGCAAAGAAAAGCATGGTTACTTCGGTTCGTAGAAGTCATTGTCATCAACAGATTTAAACCTAACCTATGCATACAGAAAAAGAGCTCAATTAATTAACGGGGTTTTATCAACATGGGAATCGGTTAAGAGTGGCGTTCCTCAGGGTACAATTCTAGGCCCACTTCTTTTCCTGATTTATTTTCATGAGATTCCATCGGTAGTTAGGTCATCCTGCTTACTGTTTGCTGATGACATCAAGATATGGAGGGCTTTACTCGATGACAGTGATCAACTTTCTTTGCAGGAAGATTTAAACTTGTTAAGTGATTGGTGTAAGCACTGGGCCTTGGAGATTAACTTAAGCAAGAGTGTAGTTATGCATGTATCTCATAGTCACGTGCACAATTACTGAATGAATGGCATTACTCTCCCAGTGGTCACTGAGTACAAGGACTTGGGAGTGGTTGTGCAGCATGACTTGAAAACAGCAACAAACTGTAGAGCTGCAGCCACTAAGGGTTTTCGAATATTATGGGCCATACGCAAGGCTTTTGCGAATTTTGACGCTGAAATATTTCGTATATTATATCCGACTTATATCAGACCTCATTTGGAATATGGGATCCAGGCAGCGAGCGAAATAGACTTATTAGAAAGGGTGCAAAGAGTAGGAACTAAGCTAATAAAGGGTTTCTCAACTCTCTCATATGAGGAGAGGTTAAGTCGACTGGGTTTATTTCCACTGTCATACAGACGACTTAGGGGTGACCTAATACTAGCATACCGTATCCTAAGAAATGATTTTGGAGCAAATTTATCTAATTTATTTCTTCCTTCTAGCACCAACCAATTGCGAGGACATCACCTCAAGGTTCAAAAACCACGGTCGAATCGTCTGCGTTTGGAGATCCCTTTTTCGCATCGAATTGTGAACCATTGGAACTCCCTACCGGAACACGTCGTATCAGCACCATCCGTTGATTCATTCAAGGCGAGACTGGACCTCCTGTGTGTAACAAATCGAAAGGATTAACACAGGCGTATGGCCTACTATCCTAAATAAATTGTAAACTGTAATCTCTCAATACCCTGCCAACGATAAATATTTTAATCGTGTGCCTTTTTATTTTATTCTGTTGCATAGCATTCTACTTAATCTTGATTTTGATTTTCCCTCACTTACTGACTGAGTTGAGCTCAGTAGTAAGGCTCCAAATCTACTAACTTAAATTAAATTATTTTATCTATTTGATAATTTTACTTTCCTGTTCACTACCACCCTCCTAAACTCCCCACGATAATATGTACAAATTCATTCTGTTGTTCTATCTTGTTATTTATCTCTTATCCATCCTTGTTTCCAACAGAACTTCTGAATTCCACCCCTTTGTCTAATTACTACATAAATGGTTACTCTCTTTTAACACTTAATAATTTTCTGCTTACATCATCTTTGAAATTATGTCGCCTACACTACTTTCTATCTATAAGTTGAAATCACTGTAAAAAGGGTATGTTCAGACACGATTTTGTAACATCGAATTGATTTATTTAGGGTGTAGACAGTTGAAGAGAATCAGTCGACGAAAAAAAAGGAAGCAGCACTGGGTGAAGCGGGTTCGAATCTCAGACGGAAGGGACATGAGTTGTTCCTTCAAGACTGCAGATACGCCTATCTGGTTGATGAGTGCCAACTAGCACGAAACCTAGGTCAGTTGTCTGGGCTTCCTGTGGCCGATTGCCACCAACCATCTTTTATATCATCCAAAAGAGCCCGTATTATCAAAACTGTAAATATGTGTCCGCTCTTTCTTTATTCAAACTAATAAATAATGAGAAGTATTTGGCTGTATGAAACAATTATTTCAGATGACCAACTCAGAGGTGAAAGAAAACAGTAGAGTTTTACATAAATTTGAACAGCATTGATAACACATAGAAAATCTCACGTAAAACATTATAGGTCACATCTTCATATACACTTTCTATTGAGATGTGTTTTGCTTCATGTAAGTCATACGAAAGGTTATAGGCCAGGCCTTAGTGATTGACATTTTCAAATATGTTTGATTCGTTTAACATCTATATACGTGAACTTAAAACCTTAACTGTAGCCGATATATATATATATACGTTAATAATTGATGGCTGCCAGTAAACACAATGATTTAATATTAACCATAAGTGTACCACGATGGCGAATTGTCTATCTTGTTGACTTCATTACAAAGCTTACTGGTACTAGACGATTGATGGCAACTAGCACAGTAAGGCGTATTTACAGCTTGAAAGGAAATGATGTCTACTTGGAAGTTCGAGCTTACAGCATTCAGTCAGAAAGGTTACCTACCATTGACCTACTTGGCCACATGATTGATGTCCTGTCAGTCGATAATTAAGACAAGACACACTAGTTAACACCTCCCCTCCTAGTGGTCAATCAGAATAGATCTAGGCTATCTCTTCTCGAAACTTTCAACGCAGCAAACGCATCAATAAAATTGACCCTCGAACATGGATCAAACACAAGACTACTACATCTGAAGATCAATATACCGCAAACCAAATGTGAACTGGACAGTTTATCAAATTCCAGAGCTTTGTCCCATTGATCCGAAAGGAAAACTTAGCACGTACCTCATGCTCAAGGATTAGAAAAGTTTGTTCGGAAGACAAAACTGACAATGAATTGAAATCATTACGCGAAGCCCTCTACTGGAGAGCGAGTATTCATCCAGACTCATAGACAAAAAACATGAAGGAATAGCTTCCGTCGCCGAAAATCACAACTTTTCTTAAGAAAACTCCCTTCATGAAACTAGAATTAAACGGCAACATTAATGCAAAAATTCTTGGAAACCGCCCTTTCAGGCAACCACCTGATGCCTCCAACTCTTCAGCAGACAGTTAATCCAGTTTAACGTGAAGAATAAGATTCCCATTTTGGCCACCTCTGTGTATATTTTTCTAAGTTCACTCGTTCGTGTGGAACAAAGTATATCGGCCGTACACAACGGGTAGTCCGCAAACGTATTCTGCAACACTGTCCAGCCAGGGGAGAAAAGAAGAGTATCAGTAGCTCTATCCTCGAACACCTTGTTAACTCTGGACATTGAGTACCCCAACATGACTGGTTTGACAGTATTACACGGAGTTTCTCAACATCGCAGGACAGAACTTCGAATACAGCATTTACACATAGCTGAATCATTGGCTAATCCGAATTTGAAACCGAAACTCTGCGTTCAGAAGTACTAGTACCTATGGCCAGACTAACGTTCTTACCATAATTTTGCTTCATTTATTATGTGAGTTTAATATCATTATTATTATTTTCGTCATCCTTATTTTATCATCACTCTACTATTATTACTAATAAAATTGCATATCCATATAGATCTAAAAAACACAATATCGTCTTTCGACTACTTGTTGTCCACTCTCACAGTTATTAAGTCATCCCAGCTTGTTCCCCTATTTTCTAAGTTCCAGTTGGTCATCCTCTTCTAGACTACAGCCTGCATTACGTAATACAGTCTCCAGGACAAATTCACCATTATCTGGTTTGTCTTATGAACTATTTGTTCAATATATGAATATATGACTGTACAGCTTATGAAAACGAATCATCGAAAGGAAAATTTTCTTCTCTGTTAACGTCTTTTTCGTATATAAAACATGGTAGTCTCCAAGTGATAGATTTCAATCAGTGAAGTGCACCAGGTCGGGATTGAGAGCAAATACTCACCGGTGATAACTGGCTGACGGGCGTGCTAAATATCGTGAGTTGACAGAAGTTATTATTCATGGGTCATTTGATTCCACCTCTCAGTGGTCGAATGCTCTACAAGCTCGCCTTGTAACCTAAATGGCCAGCGTTCAATCCTCGATGTGGTCCTGGATGCATACTGCTGAAAAGTCTCAACAGCCATCCAATACTCCATAGTGGATTCCAATGGTTCTCTGACTCACTCAGGAAATAAAGGACCTTGTGGAGAGCATGAAAAAATAACTTATTCAAGTAATGGTTTGCAGGGATTTAAATTGATTGATTTCAAGATTTCATCATGAGTTGACATCGTTTAGAGAACCATTGGAAAACCAGCTGGGAGCACTGAACGGTCGTTTCGTCACAGTTTGGGACTCTTCAACAATACGCACCCACCCGAAGTTCAAAGCCACCACCTCCCAGTTACAAGTCAAGCTCGTAGACCATTAAGCCGCTGAGACCCAATCCAATGGTCCATGAATTTTATCAGTTCGTGATTTTAAAACGACTAGAACCAGTCAGTGTCATCCGTGACGATTATTCGCCCCACTCTCTCCTGACCTTGACTTCTCAATAGAACTCCAAGCAACTACGTCTAGTAGCCGGGTGCTAACGGGCATCCAATTAATTTTCAAGAGTGCATTTGTATAGAGTGCATACTGTCGATGAGTTCGAAAGCCAGGTGGATGAAATAGCTGTCTAGTAATCCAGTACTGGGGATTTCGATGGTTCTCTAACTGATATCATCAATCCGTGGTCAAAATTGAAACAAATCAAATCCCTACAAACTGACTTTTGGAAAAAATAAATATATAAATCGTATTTTAGACGGTCAGTTAGCTGCTTTGATTCGTCCGTCTCTGATCAAAGTAGGATAAGGCAATATTTGAGGGGTTGAATGGGAAGCATCTGCACTTGCATAATAGAGTATGTCGCTTCACCGTCAATACCCTTCATCTTCTGAAAAGCTGACGGTCAACTAGGTCGTACTATCACTTAGAACAGAAGACGAACATAGTGACTATTAGAAAACAAAAAAGTTATAAGAAGGGGATATCGTTGACAACACAAATAGAAATAATCTTATAAACTTACAAAATATCACCAGGAGAAATGGTAGGGTGTTTAATGCAGCACTGAAATATAATAATATCATTGTGTAATATTTCATATTGGCGAATAGTTGAATAACATCAACAGCTGGATCAAGTATACTTGTTGGATTGCCTGATGATGTATCCGTAATATAAGGCAGCATAGGTACAATAAGTGGAGGTATTAGGAAGCCGACTGCTACACCAATCTGTATTATTTTATAAGCAAAAAAGGGTAGTATAAATGAAAAATTAGATAAATTTAGATAAATGTGAAGGAAATCTATTGATATTCAAGTATTGGTTTGTAGACATTTGATTGACTGGTCACAGGATTTCATCATGATGAGCTGACATTAGTTACAGAATCATTGAGAAATCATCTGGGAGTACTGAACAGCCAGCTGTTTCGTCCTAGTTTTGGACCTTTCAGTAGTTCGCAGCCACTCACTTCCAGGGTCTGAACCCAAGACCTTTTGGTTACAAGGCGAGCTCGTAGACCATTAAGCCATTGGGACCCGACGAAATGGCTAGCACACGAATTCCAACATCTGCCAATTCACGAAATAACCCGATTCCTAGCCAATGTCATCCGTGGTGGCGAGTATATCTCCTCACGCCTGATATGCTGTACCCTACTTGTTACGACTTCCCACTAGAATCCGGCGGGTACGTACTGATGAAGAGTCCCAAACTAGGACGAAACAGCTGTCCAGTACTCCCAGTTGGTTTTCCAATGTTTCTCCAAACGATGTCAGCTCGTGATGGAATCCCGAAACCAGAAAGTATAGAGTTAGAATTAACGGAAACAAAACAAGTAGTGTACTTCAGCCGGGTCATAGGGCTAAAAATTGTCACCTCACTCTGTTCTACACAGTTAATTTAAGCTTACGCCATGACTGCTTTAATATCTTTCATTTTTTCCAACACAATCTGCTCTACATCATAGTCGTACTAACACCCAACTAGTCTTTTTGCATTCAGGTTCTAATTGAGAACCAACCTCTGCAGCATGATGTTACTCAGCACGGTTGACACAACATGTCATATTTACATAATAATCAGACAAGGTATTCTTGGTTAATTTGTTGCCTGTTGGATTTTCTCATTTTTCTAATCTCATCTGGCTGGCCATCTGATCCTCACCATTAAGTGAAGGCACTGGTGTTATTAAAAGTTGAAAGCCTGTTGCAAATGTTTCTGATGACGAGCGTCACAAGTCGCTGCACGGTACAAAGGTGTTGACTCGACATTAATAATGAAGATCCATATCTTTTTGCTAATGAAGGCCTGATTTGCATTTCTGATCGTACCTACTACAACCTTATCCGTGCCACCTGCCTGTGGCTGAAACAACGCTATCTAGATAAGCGATAAAAGTGACCATCTTCAAATTTCTCCTGTTGATGGTGACTGATGATTGTTGCAGTTGGTTAGGTATCTCTTTCACTTCTTCTTCTTCCTTGTGTTCACATGATGTCGTATCTCCACTATCTGGTTCTTCTTTCAACTTGTTGGTTTTCGATTTTAGATCTTCGAGTTTGTATAATACTATACAAATGGTCGTCCGAAAAATTCAGATACCTTTTTCTCCGTCCAACATATATTTTCAAGTATTGGTTTTGTAGGGATTTAGTTTGATTGAATGGAGGATTTCATCATGAGCTGACATCAGTTACAGAACCATTGGAAAACCTGGAAGTACTAGTAACTGAAAATTCATCTCACGCTAACTAGCGAGTGAACCTATCCAGGCAGTTAACCTGGCGTTCTATTGGGAAGCCATGGCAAGTAGGGTAAAGCAGGTTGAAGGTGAGACAGTAACTCACTCATCGAAGAAGACATTGCGAAGTGGTCACGGTATGTCGTGAATTAGCAGAAGATAGAATTCAAGGACCATTGGATCGGGTCCCAGTGGTTCAGTGGTCTACGAGCTAGCTCGCCTTGTAACCAGAAGGTCCTGGGTTTGAATCCCGGTGGTTGCCTACTGTGAAGAGTCCCAGACTAGGACGAAACAGCTGTCCAGTACTCCCAGGTTTTCCAGTGGTTCTCTAACTGATGTCAGCTCATGATGAAATCTTCCATGCAACATATATTTGTCTTCAAACTCTCCATGGTATGTTCCATGATTAACCTTAAGGCATTGTCTATACTAACCAGCGTCATGTCAATTGATACCGATTGTCTCAGTCCGATAGAAATCACTCAGTTTTGCTTATTCCTTTACGTTTCCAGTGGAACATAGGGCTTCAAGCGACAGACTTGAAGTTTCGGTAGCAGTGGTGTTTATGTTTTTACAGAATAGGATCGCTAGCCTCAAGCCCATCCTTCCCTCTTTGCCAGTCTTATGACTAGTTTAGCGAGGTGAAGGAGTGCATCGGCCAGGGATCGAATCCCGGACCGCATGCGTGATTGGCAAGCATTCTACTGCTGTGCCATCAACGCTCATGATCAAGATTAGGATTATTAAATAGTTGTCAATCCCCGTACTGGAATCAATTTCAGACAAATAGACTCTTGTTTATCTAGCAAAACCATCGAACATAAGCGTTCATATTTGCTTAGCTCATTATCATAGCATCAATCACATTGTCTAGTTGACAATAAATAAGACGCTACGTCTACTGTAGCGAATAAAAGAAGAAAAACTACACGGATACTCCTAACTGCTCAAGCAATTGACTGTCCCCTGGAAGAATAAAGTCTGATGCCAATGTGTTCAAAAAAGGAAGACGATTACTAATCTACTACTTATCAGATTGATAATTACTGAAGGAAAGATGAAGGGAGTAATACTAACAACATTACTTCAAAATATTTTTTTTGCAATTATGAAGATGATAGGTGATAATGTTTAGACAATAGACAGGAGATCACAACCTTTCTCATTATGTTATTGATTCTTTAGATTTTGAGTGAAGCATGAACCTCTATTCCACTTGGTTCTTAGTCCTAATTTTCAGCTTTTATTTTGTCTTCATATGATCACCTCGAATATCATCCATCTAGCACGCAACCTATCGCATCCAATTCCAGTTGAACTTGAGAGATTGGCGTGCGATCCCATTTGAATGTCTTCCCAATGAGAGAGTTTTATGATCTTTGAACGGCCATCTGGTCTTCACTATCGAACGATGTTAGATGCTTATGAAAGTCTGGATTGATATGTTGAAAACGCAAATTAATCGACTTAACATTAGTTAGAGAACCATTGAAATCCAGCAGTGGAGTAGTGGAGAGCTGTTTCATTAGCCTAGTTTGGGAATCATTGGCAGTACGCGCCTACCACAGGGGTTCGAACCCAGGACCTTCCGGTTACAAGGCAAGCTCGTATACCATTCAGCCACTGAGACCCGGTTCAATGGCCCACGAATTATAACTTTTACCAATTCGTGATTTAAGTGCGTGGCTGAATGGTATATGAGCTAGCTCGCCTTGTAACCGGAAGGTTCTGGGTTCAAACCCCTGTGGTGGGTGCGTACAGCCAATGATTCTCAAACTAGGATGGAGGAAACAGCTGTCTAGCACTCCAGTGCTGGTTTTCAATGGTTCTCTAACCAATATCAACCCGAGGTCAAATTCGTAAAAACGAATGTAATCCTTACAAACCAACTATGGAAAACACAAATTTTATCAATAGCTGACTTCTCTGGCTCGATAACGAATGAAGATGAGATGGCTGATAGGGAGGGATAACCTACATAGACTACACTCTGACAGCTAACAAACTAAGCAAGAAACCTATAGCCTGATACATATATGTTACATATCGAAGAAAAGGTAGACTGATAAATTGGATAGATTCTGAGGTGATCACAGAGTGAGAAATGATGAGTTGGGCCTTGCCAAGAGTATGACATAGAGAAGATTCTGTGACAAGCAAGAGACCAAAACCTTATGGAAAGTTGTGCAGCCAGCTAAAACAGAATTCAATGAACAGAGTGAAACGTAGATTTGCTGTAGAAGACCTCTCCTATGTTCTAGTCGGAAGACAACTGCTAACTTCGTGGGACATATGTAAACATTTTATATATTTGTAAAATCTCAGCGAAATCGAGGTAAGAAACTCGACAAACTCACCCTGAACTTCTTCAGGGAAAGAAACTTGGACTGGTCAATACCTACATTTTATAGCTTTTGCCCAACCAGTTACAAACGATGTCTAGTAAAAACGCTCTTCAGCAGAGCCAAAGAAATATATTCAGAAGACAAGATTGAAGAAGAACTTGAGATCATCGAAAAGAACCTTATCAAGAATGGATATCCTCGAAAGTTCATATTAAAATATAGAAATGAAGAAGTACACAAACCGAAACCCGACACCGTTGAAAAGAAACCAGTTTTCATCTGTCTAGCGTACAAAGGGGAAGACTTATCCACAAGAACACAAAAAAGAATCACAGGTGCATTAAAAAGAACGTTTCCAGCCGCCAGACTGATCCTACTTCACAACACTGTGTGCTCGCTAACCCAGTCAAAAGTAGATGAGTACCCTACTCACGTCAACTCCAACTGCATTTACCAATTCACGTGCACCTGCGGAAGCAAGTACATAGGAAGGACTGAGAGGACAGCATCTACTAGATTTTCTGAGCACATTTCTAAGAGTCTTCGTACAAAAGGAAGAAAAGTGTTATCAAGTGCAATCGCCAGACATCTAATTGACACAGGACACACAGTAGAAATCAGCCAAGCCTTCAAAATAATCAATACACAAAGAAACCCACGGCTACTTCGCTTCGCAGAAGCCATTGCTATCAAGAGATTTCGACCAGACCTTTGTATACAGAAAGATAGTGTGATTAATCTTTCACTACTTTGGTAACCCTAACTCTATTTTATTTTATTTTTGTTTTGCCTTTCTGTCAGTATGCCTGTGTGTTTGTCTTGTTACGTACCATTCTATTCAATTTTGACCTTCAAGTTTCTAAATCTACTTAACTGTTTGTCTGTTTAAGTTATAAATGTTACTTCACTATTCACTCCCACCCTCTTAAACGCTCCACCACAAGATGTGTAAATTTACTTTGTTCTCTGACCCTGACCCTGTAATATGCCTCTAACCAATCTGTGTTGTTTTCCAATAGAAATCTGAACTCTTACCCCTCATATCTAATTCCACTATATATAATTAGTTGTTTTTTGACACCGAATAACCTGTCTACCTACATCAAATTCTGGAAATATGTTCCTTATGCCTTCTATCTATAACTCAAAGTATTTATGAAAAAGTATGTTCCACAACTTTCTTGAAACCTATAATTTGATTTTGTTTAGGATGTATGCAGTTGATGAGAATCCACGAAATAAAACGAGCTCGTATTATCCTGCAAACATGTTCATTCTTTCTCTTTTCAAACTAATAAAGGGAACCAGTTGCATGAAATTCTTCAGGGAAAATAATCAAGATCAAAATAACAAAGGTATATATGTGGTGAGAGCTGTCTGCTAGCCACAATTGGTAGACAGCAATTTTCGTCAGTGTTTACGTCCCAATCTTGGTCATGAGAAAATACAAGAACAAAGCCTAACCTAGAGGAACTCAACAACCAATCACATCAGACTTTGCGTGGGCGGATACGATTCGCAAATATATCACTGGACTGTTTAAGAAACACCGGGAAATACGAGCCAGGGTGATGCAAACTGCTTCCAAAGTTGGAAGAACCCTACATGGTTACCGTTAGATGGGGTTACGTATATACTATCAGAAATTTAAACAAAGAGAAGTGGGTGAACGTCAGCGAGCTCCGGAACTCGATACAGCAAGACAAGCTAACAAAGCTGCCAGAACCAAGAAGATTGAACCGACTTCAGTCGAAAGGTTTTGACTCGGGGACGAGTGTCGTGGTGTGATATAGACAATGTGTTCCAACGGAATGTTATTGTCACATATTCCCACAATTAATACATCATTACTAACAGAAGACTATTTGTTTATTTGAACATTCTATTTCATGCCGTTTAATGTAAGCTAAAATCACAGGCTCAGTGATTGGTTAACGAATGTAAATTGTATAGATATAAATAGCTGTTTGATCACTTGAAAATATACCTTGGCTTTCGTGTCTTGCCTTCACATAAATTCAAACTCATCATTTTGTGTGTGTGTGTGTGTGTTTGTGTGAATGACTGTGCAAACAGTTATTACAATTGCACTTATTGTAACATGTTACCCTTTGACAATGTAAAAGCTTTTTCGGCAGGTATTCAAAATTGAATAGCGCACTTTTAGATCTGAAGAATTTTGTATTTTTTGATGTAGAAAATCAAGCGTGAAACTTATATATATATATGTAACAGAGTTATGCCTCCATGCATGAAATTAATTCACTCCTTTCGAGCTCAAATATCAAATGGAACATTCTTTTTAAAGAGAGTTTTGTGAGTAGATAATCAGTACATGGTGAGCTAGATATATCGAGGACTGGTTTAAGTGGCAAACCATTTTTGTGAATCTTTCGTAAGCCGTACAACTTGGGTATCACCATGCCTACAGGGCAAAGTCACACGTCTCAGGAGTGCGAACGCTCCAGTGACCTTGAACGCATGCTAGTCGTTGGCTAACGGTACCTGTCATTATCATAGCTGAAATATCAATGCTATTCACCAACTAAGCAGTAAATTTCACTCAGATCACGTCTTTAAATACTGTTTAGAAAATGTGTTAATAGCTCGTTTGGGTTAGGATAAGGGTTAAGGGGTGGACCAACGTGAAGAACCTAGAAGACCTGAATTTCGCAGATGATTTATATTTGATGTCACACAAAATAGAAGAATTACAAGCGAAAACCGACAAAGTGGTCGAAGAAGCAGCAAAGACAGGACTCCAGGTGAACATAGACAAGACAGAGGTTATGAAAATAAAGAAACCAACAACAACAACAGCAACAACAACATCCAGCGCCAATCACCACCAACGGAAGGGATTTGAAAGAGGTTACTTCATTCACTTATCTAGGGAGCATTGTCTCAACTACAGGAGGAATGGACGAGGATGTCAAACCGAGAATCGGGAAGGCGAGAAACACATTCATCAACCTGAAACTAATCTAGAAATCGTCGTCACTCAGCATCAACAACAAAATTCGGATTTTCAATACAAACGTCAAGTCAGTCAGTTCTTCTTTACGAATCGGAAACTTGGTAGGTCACCAAGAATATTTCCAACAGCCTGTTGCAGACCTTTAACAACAACTGTCTTCGTTCTGTACTGAAGATCAGATGGCCGGAAAGAATCACCAACAAGAAACTATGGGAACAAACAAAACAAGAACCAATCGCTCAACAAATATGCAAGAGAAAGTGGAGATGGATTGAACACTCGCTGAGGAGGCCGCTGGGTGACATCACGCGTCAGGCCAGTGCTCGAGTGGAACCCGAAAGGGAAGCGACCAGTGTGATTTCCAAGGGTGACATGAAGGAGATCGTGTGAAGAGGAGCTGAAGCAGTGTGAACTAACATGGATGCAGGTGAAAGGTACAGCAAAAGACAGAAGCAAGTGGAGGTGTGCAGTTGAAGCCCTATGTTCCACTAGGAACCCAAGGGAACAATAATAATTATTATTGGTGTGAGGGTTAGGATCAGGTTCATAAGTTAAGATTAGGGTTGGACTGACGATTTTGATAACGGTTGTAATTAAGGTTAGTGTTAAGTCTATGGTTGGGGTCAAGATTAAAGCTAGGGATAGATTTATAGTTGATGTCATTTATTTTAATTTGTTTTCTTATGCACATTTGCCTGGTAAGTATGCTTACGACTATAGTCATCGATCCTCTTACTGGAAATCATAGTAATTCAATCGAGGGCTTTTGGGGAAGACTGCGCAACAGGATAAGAGAGATAAACAATTCACAAAAACAGCTTATATCTAGTCACTTCGGTAAATACATTTTAAAAAAACTGGTCTAACTTGGCAACTGATACTCCTCATTATAACTGGGACGTATTTTTAAGTTATGTCAGAGAAAGGCGCCCTGTTTAATGTGTTTCAATGCATTTTCTTGTAAACGTATTTCACTTTTTATGCAAAAGTTCCTCATTTTTATAATTGGTCCGCTCAAGGCCACCCGTGCGTTCGCATCCTTGGGACGCTATTGTTGAACTTTGCCTCCTACAGGTTTTAGTGTTTTCCATACAAGGCAGGTGAATTATGGCCTTGTTGTTTCACATTTTTTAAAGACTCTGTCAACTGTCTCTCAGTCCACTCCGTTGTATCTGTGTTGGTTGTTAGTTTCTGAAATCGGCATGCATGACTAATTAATGTCCCCATTTTGCTAGGGTAATCACCATCAACGGGAGGGATTTGAAAGAGGTTACTTCATTCATTTATTTAGGGAGCATTGTCTCAACTACAGGAAGAACGGACGAGGATGTCAAATCGAGAATCGGGAAGGCGAGAAACACATTCATCAACCTGAAACCAATCTGGAAATCTTCGTCACTCAGAATCAACAACCAAAATTCGGATTTTCAATACAAACGTCAAGTCAGTCAGTTTTTCTATACGTGTGGATCAGAAACTTGGCGGGTCACAAAGAATATTTCCAACAGCCTGTTGCAGACATTTATCAACAACTGTCTTCGCTGGCTCTATACTGAAGATCAGATGGCCGGAAAGAATCACCAACAAGAAACTATGGGAACAAACAAAACAAGAATCAATCGCCCAACAAATATGCAGGAGGAAGAAGTGGAGATGGATTGAACACTCGCTGAGGAGGCCGCTGAGTGACATCGCGCGTCAGGCCATAGCTCGAGTAGTACCCGAAAGGGAAGCGGCGAGTGGGACGTCCAAGAGTGACATGGAGGAGATCGTGTGAAGAAGAGTTGAAACAGTATGGACTAACATGGATGCGGGGGAAAAGTACACCAGAAGACAGAAGCAAGTGGAGGCGTACAGTTAAAGCCCTATAATCCACTAGGAACCCAAGGAAACAATAATAATAATCAGACTTATCCATGATAACGACTCCTGAGCCTTTGTCAGGTCTGGAGATCACTATATTCTCTTGATGCCTTTTTGATTAAAATACCATTTGTATTACTTCCACTATTCATGTATTTGTAACAACAGTCAACCAAAGTTGCGTTAAATCTGTTGATCTGATGAAGGAGTAAAGTCTGCAGTCTGACCTGACAAAGGCTCAGGAGCCCTAATCATGCATAAGTCATATTACCTTGGCAAAATGGAGACTTTATTAAGTGATGCATGCGGATTTCAGAAACTAACAACCAACACAGATACAACGGAGTGGACTGAGGGACAGTTGACAGACCATTTAATAAAGTTGAAACAACAAAGCCATAATTCACCTGCCTTGTATGGAAAACACTAAAACCTGTAGGCACGATGATATACCCAGGTTGAATGGCTTACGAAAGATTCACAAAAACGGCTTGCCATTTAGACCAGTCCATAATAAATATATGTATCTATTTTCTAAATAAAAGCAGTATTACGGGCAGACAGTAAGGCATACGCTAGGCTGTATAAGCTTCACATGTAATTTTACATGAAGGCTGTTTTTTGTGTAACCCAACTTGGTTGATTGATGAAGTAGACAGAGTGAAATTTGAAGCCGGTAACCACCCAACCATTAGTTAGCAGTTAAGCTGCTAGATGGTTGGAGGCAGGCGTCGGGAAGTCCTGTCTGTATCTAGGTTTCGTGCCTGTTCTAAGGCGTATCTGCCACTTTGAAGGAACAACTCATTTCCCTTCTGAGATTTGAACTCATTTTCATCTAGTGGCGTCTGCAGTCAGAGATGTTACCAATGAACTCTACTGAGGTTCTCAACGAACCTAATCTGTAGGAATGTATTGGATACTTTGACTGGACACTAGCTAGTATCAGGCATCTAGTCCTCTGGAGTTGGTGAAGACTGAATTCTATCAGTCACGTCTCTGATTGGAGTCAGCACGCGGACATGAGCTCCTTCAAGATTGCAGATATGCCAACAAGCATAAAACCTAGGTCTAGACAAGTCTTCCTGTTGACTGCATTTAGGGTTAGAGTTGGCGTTAGGGTTAGGGTCTAGGTTAGGATAAGATTTACGGTTAGAATGAGAGTTAGGATTGGGTTAATGATGAGAGTCAGGGTGGGATTTTATTATCTGTATTGCTTGGATCCCTATTCTGTAACTTCGCCCCATTAAATCTTCATTTTTCCTTGTAGCAATTTATTCTTTCTCTTCAACAATTCTGTTTATCATAATTTCTTTTCATTTCAATAAGTTTATCCACCTGATGAGTCATAAATTGGACGAAACTCGCTGAATTCTTATTCTTTCTCTGGTTACTATCAGTCCAATTCAGTCGGCGCGAAGACGAAAGACTAGAAGCTTGATATTGGTAAGTGGCTAGTGACCAGCCTATGTATCTATTTAGTCCTAAGGGAGGTAAACCGTGAGCTCGAAAATCCCAGTAGTAACGTCCTTGACTGTAGGACTGGTTGACGCTGGTTCGAATCTCAGAGAGGGAATGCATTTCTCTAAGACTGCTCAGTAATTATGTCCTTTGGTCGATAGTTGGATAACCTGTCTGTCTGCACTAAAGGTCAAGTATATTTGCAAATACCATCCGAGTCTTTTATATTTATGCTGAGATTTCACAAGTAATAAGTTTAAAAAAACACAAGCATATACTCATGACGTCATAGACTACTGATTGACTGAGATGAGTAGTAGTTTGACAACCACTCACATCAACCAGCAGTACTTATTATCCAGCCAGATCGAAGTGATCCAAACACCGGATGGCCATTCAGCTAGTTCAGTCAGAACCGACGTGCTTGGCTTGACTTTGCTCAAAAGTCCGAATTAGTTCAAACGAGTCGATTTCCGAGCCAGCTGTTTGAACTTAGTCAAAAAACTGTTACATTGCTGATCAGCTCGGTGCCAAATAGGAGAAACGACTATCCGGTGTTTTGATCACTTCGGTGAAGCTGGCTAACAAACCCTACTGGTTGTTGTAAGTGGTAACCAATTACTCATATAAATCAGTCAGTATCATTACTATTAATCCCCTGGGTTCCAAGTGTTGAACACACAGCTTCACCAGCACATCTTCACTTTGTCCTATTCTCTCTGAGGTCCTCTTCACTGTGTCACTCTCAGACCCACTTCCAACTTGCCGTCTCCTAGCTGGAGCGCAATGTGTTACCCAACGGTCTTCACAGCTTTTATCCAATACATCTCGATTCTCTTCAGCATAATTGTTGAACGAAAGGCTGTTTACTTGTTCGTTCCCAGAGTTTCTTGTTGTTAATTCTTTCTAGCTGGCTGGCTGGCTGGCCATTTGATCTTCAGTATGGAGCCAACCAGCGAAGGTGACAGCTGTTGATAAAAGTCTGCAGTAGCCTGTTTCAAATGCCTATGGTTACATGTCAGGTCTGTGATCCATATTTAAACTGTTGAAGTACAAGTACAATCTATTTGATCTATTCCACAGTGCTCAAACTTTTTATTAACATTAATGTATGGAAGAACTTACTGACTGTTAAGAATTTGCATTGTATTCTAGATTCTACTAATTCAGAAGATTTCCAAACTGATTTCCGTGGTTTGATAAGTGTTTGCCTTACCTTTCTCATCCTGGCTTTGACATTCTTATCCGTGCCTGTAGTTGAAACGATGCTGCTTAGAAGGAAGTGAAGGAAGTGACTGACTTCGTTGAAAATTTATTCCATTGGTAGTGAGTGACTAATGTTTGTCTTTGTTGGTTGGTGATCAGTGGCTGTCTTCATCACCTAAGTCTTCTCTATTTCTTTTTTTATTCCTGTACCTTCGCAGTGGAACATAGGGCTTCAAGCGACAGGCTTGAAGTTTCGGTAGCAGTGGTGTTTATTTTTTTTACAAGATGGGGTTGCTAGCCTCATGCTAAACCTTCCCTCTTTATCAGTCTTATAACTGGCTTAGCGAGGTAAAGGTGTGCGTCGGTCGGCTGGAGATCGAACCCCGGACCACATGCGTGGTTTGGTGAGCGTTCTACCGCTGTGCCACCGACGCCCGACTTCTCTATATTTACTTGAAATCTTGTCTTCACTGTACGCATCTTCTGCCAACTTGTTGGTTTGAAATGAAATACAATAGAGAAACTAGACTCTTAGTCTCAGTCTATGGAAATATGTGTGGGCGGACTGGATGAAGCAATTAATTTTCATTCCGTTGATTAGATAATAATAATAATAAGGTGAGTATTGTAGTAACTTCCTTTTTCAGATATTTAGGTTAGGTGTGGCTTTAAAAGGGTGAGTAGTTTAGGCAGATAAAAGTACCTACCTACGTATTACCTACGCAACTTGGAGTCTCCCCCTTTTACCATTAGCTTTGTTATTACTATTATTATTATTTTTATTATCTATTTAATTTTTACCCAACAGATGCCTATTATCAAAGACAAGATATACACAAAATAATACTGAAGAGACAACGTTTTTTTCCTCGCGTGATGAATAGCTTTATATATAAACGTTTGTAGATTTAAAACACAGAATAACGGTCAAGTAGATAGGTAGGTAGATAGATAGCTAAATTACCACATTTATGTATACAGTCAATTCAAAAAGTAAAATACTTTCTCTCAACTATAATGAACCACACCCAGTGTAACACTGAGGTCAATAAGACCACCTGGTTAACTCCAATGGCTGGTCAGGATAACCAAACAACTGCTCAACAGGTCGTAAATTAGCTTTTTCAGTTCCATTAGTATATCTGTTTTACATAAAACAATGTTATGATGTCGCCAGTATTATATTTCGCAATAAAAGTGACACTGAAGCTGGGTGTGTCGAGTTAGACACAGAGGCGTTGTTTAAAAATGCCGCTTGCCTACACCAGAAATAGTATACGATAGGTATGATGCAGAACTCCGCCAGACAGGAAGAAGCTGGATTTCAGGCAAATTATGTGTGAATCAAATTGTAACTCTGCGCATGATCATCACAGAACAAATCATGGAATGGAAGTCAAAACTCTACCTCAACAACTTCATTGACTTCGAAAAGACCATCGACTGACAGCTTTGACCGGAAGGTAATTTGGGAACTACTTCAACACTACGGTGTGCAGTACCAAAGTTTTTATCAACCTCATTCAACAGCTGGCTATGTGACAATGTCACGTGTCAGCTGGTCTGTAACGGAAAACTCATACGGGCATTCGAAGTGGTCACAGGAGTAAGACAAGGCTGCTTGCCTATTATCATCCACGATGATATTTTTAATTGTAGTAGACTGTATTATGCGTCACAATGTGTACGCGGAATAAGAAGGCAGGCATACGCTGCATTAAACGATAAGAAGAATCCATCTAGAAGATCTGGATTTCGCATGTGGATGATTTATGGTCAGTGTTCCACGAACTTGGAGGTAGGCGGAAACCAACAAAATGACAGAAGAGGCTGGCTGTCAGCGAAGACCGGTGGACTTCAGGTGAACATAGAGAAGGTGGAAACGGACGGGATGAAGATAACAAACCAACCGACTGCAACAGCAACAACAACCAGCAACAATCACCATCGAAGGGAGAGATTTGACAGAGGTCACTTCCTTCATTCACTCATCTGGCCAGGAATCACTGTTGAAGATGTTGAAAGCAACCATTCAGAGTCGTAAAGGCGAGATGCACCTTCATCAACGTGAAACCAGTAGGGAAAGTTTCTGAATTGACTCAGCTGCATGAAGAAAAGGATTCGGATTTTCAACACAAATGTTAGTGAAGTCAGTCAGTTAGTTCTTCTTTACGGTTCAGAAAAATGCACTGCACGTATGTCATGAGAAGGATTTCCAACAGCCAGCTACAGACTTTTATCCGTGGTTGCTGAATTCGCTGGTTAGCTCTATACTGGCTACCTGGCCAGAAAGAATTAGCAATAAGAAACTCTGCGGTAGAACAAACTAACAGGCGAGGACCGATCGCTCAACAAATATGTTGGATAAAATGGAGATGGATGGAATGGTCGGGCATACGTTGAGATGGCTGTTGAATGACATAGCGCTCAATGTGGGCCATCGATCGAGTAGAATCTCAATGGGAAGCGACGAGTGGGTGGGTGGTGTGAGAATGACATGGAGGAGATCGTGTGGAGGGGGGAAGAGGAGATGAGAGATTATAGGCAATCGTGGAGACAGTCAGATGAAGAGGACAAGAGAAAATAGAAGAAAGTGGAGGTGTATTTTTGACGGTGTATGTTCCATTGGGAACCCAACGGAATAATAAATAAAATAAATAATACATGTTTCCTTAGTCTGCTCTAATTAAGCAAGAACACACAACGATATGAGCCGGAAAGTGTATTTCGCACAATAATGAATAATTAAAAATATGACCAAAGATATGTCAGTTAGTCTGTAATCATGATTAGTAAAATTGTGGGCGTTATTTTATGTGGGCCAGATTCTGATTGGTTTATTTTCCGACTGGTCATTGACCAGCATAACAAAACCGGGCTGAAGAACTATGTATTTAAGTCATTTTTATTTTTCCTGTTCACTGACTGGTACAAATAATAACTGAAACCTGTTAAATAGGCGGTAGTTCTTCTGGCTAAAGTAGTCTGTTACATAACACTTTGTTTTCCTAAACAATGCGTGCTGGCTGCGTTTGAATCTTGGTGTGGACATCATCAGCCACTCACTCAATATTTAGGGACTGCTGGCACATCTGGCTGACGTGTCTGCTACAAAATGGACGAAATCCCCATCCTGGATTCCACTGCTAAATTATCATTTACTAAATAGAACAAAATTCAGATTGTCAATACAAACGTCAAGTCAATTTTCCTATACGGATCAGAAACTTGGCGGGTCACAAAGAATATTTCCAACAGCCTGTTGCAGACCTTTATCAACAGCTGTCTCTGCTCTGTACTGAAGATCAGATGGCCGGAAAGAATCACCAACAAGAAACTATGGGAACAAACAAAACAAGAACTAATCACTCAACAAATATGCAGGAGAAAGTGGAGATGGATTGGACACTCGCTGAAGGGTGACATCACGCGTCAGGCCAGTGCTCGAGTGGAATCCGAAAGGGAAGCGGTGAGTGGGACGTCCAAGGGTGACATGGAGGAGATCGTGTGAAAAGGAGCTGAAACAGTATGGACTAACATGGATGCAGGTGAAAGGTAGAGCAGAAGACAGAAGCAAGTGGAGACGTGCAGTTGAAGTCCTATGTTCCACTAGGAACCCAACGGAACAATAATAATAAATAGACTGAAGATTGTTGTAGCTGCACCTGAAAACTGTTCAGACGACATTGTTTTTAGGATTCTAGTATAAATATTATCATTGTTTTACTCTTCAGTAAGTGACTGGTTTCAAAATGGCATTTGACTGTATACTGAAGAGAAACTGTTATTTATGAGGTCAACGTCAAGGCGAAACCATAGATCAAACGTCTTAAAGTCCAGTGATAATCAGATTCGTTCTTCACAAGCTAATGGACGTACCCAGTTGAAATAGTCTCAAGTGAAGAAAAAAACAGGTGTCAAATAAACTGATGAATAAAGCTTGAAACTGGTGGAGTTCTACACACAACGACATTCTTTCAAAAAGAAAAGACTACAATGTCCGTACTGTTTTAGACAGATTTGAAGCTAGGTAATGGAGAAATTTATCTAAGGAGATGAGTTGAAAATACTACCGGAACTGTTGACTATAACATTAATAAAAAGGAATTAAAGGCATTTGCTGTTTCTTTTTTTTTGACTGCAGCTTGATTCCACACCGTATTTTTGGTGCAGGTATGGAATTTTCAGCATGTGATATCGGCAGCCCAAATTTTGCAGGCCGACCATAGACATAAGGTGAGCATCGGCAGGGGATCGAACTCCGGATCATGTGCATGGTCAGCGAGAGTCCTAATCACTGTGCCACCGACGCATAGGGAAAGGACATGCTTAACCCCACATATAGGATTTTCAAGAAGGCGGAAATTAAAGTAGCATTTAAACCAACAAACTCATTCAGCGACAAGATCTGTAGGCTAGAGAAGCCTATCGATTTAATTCAACAAAAAATATTTTATTCTCTTCAAAATACCTTGCTATCACTGTGTGGTCCCTGGCATATGTAAAACCAGTAGATTGAGGGGGTCGTCGTCAGATTATCCTAGCACATAAATTTAGCTAAGTGTAGAATGATTAACTCTGAGTAGATAAAAACTTTAGAGAAAGACTCAGTAGTCTCAGTGCATGTATCAGTACACAATCACACACACACAATAGGGTGACACAGAGTCAGGCGGAAAGAGAGACTGATCACTGAATCTTTTTGTTGATCCAGTCTATACTTAACACGTGCGACTGGAATGATGCACGGATGATTTGTGGCCCAAGTGGTCTATTGGATAACGCTTTAGTGCGTCGGTGGCATAGCGGTTAGGATGCTTGCCGACCATGCATATGGTCCGGGGTTCGATCCCTGGCCGACGCACTCCTTTACCTCGCTAAGCCAGAAATAAAGCTGGTAAACGGGAAAGGTTGGGCATGAGGTTAGCGACCTCATCCTGTAAAAATAAACACTGCTAAAGAAACTTCAAGCCTCTAGGTTGAAGCCCTATGTTCCACTGGGGAACGTGAAGGAATAATAAAAATAATAATATACGGATGATTTATGTTTGATGTCATACCAAATCGAAGACTCACAAGAGAAAACCGACAAACTGGTCGAAGAAGCACCCAGAAAAGACAGGACTCCAGGTGAACATAGACTAGACGGAGGTTATGAAAATAACCAACCAACCAACAACAACCACAAAAGCAGCTGCAACATTCAGCGCGAATCACCATCAATGGGAGGGATTTGAAAGAGGTTACTTCATTCAATTATCTAGAGAGCATTGTCTCAACTACAGGAGGAACGGACGAGGATGTCAAATCGAAAATCGGAAAGGCGAGAAACACATTCATCAATCTGAAACCAATCTGGAAATCTTCGTCACTCAACTTAGCATCAACAACAAAATTCGGATTTTCAATACAAACGTTAAGTCAGTCAGTTCTTCTATACGGATCAGAAACTTGGCGGGTCACAAAGAATATTTCCAAAAGCCTATTGCAGACCTTTATCAACAACTGTCTTCGTTCTATACTGAAGAATCACCAACAAGAAACTATGGGAACAAACAAAACAAGAACTAATCACTCAACAAATATGCAGGAGAAAGTGGAGATGGATTGGACACTCGCTGAGTAGGTCGCTGGGTGACATCGCCCGTCAGGCCAGCGCTCGAGTGGAACCCGAAAGGGAAGCGACGAGTGGGACGTCCAAGGGTGACATGGAGGAGATCGTGTGAAGAGGAGTTGAAACAGTCTGGACTAACATGAATGCAGGTGAAAAGTAGAGCAGAAGACAGAAGCAAGTGGAGACGTGCAGTTGAAGCCCTATGTTCCACTAGGAACCCAAGGGAACAATAATGTATAATAATAATAAAATCGAGAGATGAGAAATAATGGAATTATACAAACGAAGTTCTGGAGTTATGTGAGTTTCTTGATATGATGATTATGAGTAGCAATATTTATTTTTTTATTTGTTTTTATTTTGATTTACAGCTTGATTCCACACCGTATTTTCAGTACAAGTGTGGAATTTTCAGCATGGATATCGGTAGCCCAAATTCAGGCCGACTATTGATATCAGGTGTGCATTGGCAGAGGATTGAAAACCCTGGACCATGTGCATGGTCGGCGAGAGTCCTAACCGCTGTGCCACCAACGCACTGACTTAGTCATTTGAGCACTTAACTACCAAAAAGTCTGCGACAGGCTGTTGGAAATGTTTCCAGTGAAGTGTTCACCACATCTCTGAATTTTATATAGAAGCGCTGATTGACTTAATATTAGTGGTAAGAATTCCTGTTTCTTTCATTAGGTTGATGGCTTAACTGAATCTCCACACTGATTTCAGAGTAATTTCAGAGACCTGTCTTACTTCTCCAACCCGATCCAGGCTGGCTTTAAAATCCTTACTTATCGGCAGTACGCACCCACTGGGATTCGAACACAGGACCTCCCAGTCACAAAGAGGCTCGTTTGCCATTAAACCACTAGGACCCGACTAGATAGCCAGCCCATGAATAATAAATTCTACCAGTTCGTGATTATAGCGTGGCCACCAATCAGTGTCATCGGCGGGAAATCCATCCTCACTCCTTATTGGATGGACCATCCTGGTCAAGACTTTCCACTCACTAAAACTCCAGACAACTTCGTCCTGTAGCCAATCACTAGAGAGAATCAAATTAACCTTCAAGAATTGGTTTGTAGGTATTCTATTTGTTTCAGGTTGTACACGTATTGATATCAGTTAGAGAACTATTGAAAACCAGCAGGGAGTACTGGACATCTCTCTTGTCCTTCTTAGGGACTGTTCAGCAGTTAGAAACCCATGATATCCCGTTGTCAAGCGTCGAACCTACCACCAAGTTGGGCACGAGGATGACATTGGCCGGCGATCACGCTATGTCGCGAATGGGCAGAAGTTAGAAGTGTTGGGTCATTGCTTTTTTCCTGTTTTTAATTCCCTTACATTCCCAGTGGAACATAGGTCTTCAAGCGACAGGCTTTAATTTTCCTTAGCAGTGGTGTTTATTTTTTTACAGGACTGGTTGCTAGTCTCATGCTCAACCAGTTTTATTACTGGCTTAGCGAGGTAAAGGAGTGCGTCTAGTGTTCGGGGATCGAACCCCTGACCAAATGCATGGTCGGCGAGAATCTTACCTCTGTGCCACCGACGCCATTGCAATTATCCATAATGCCTGCATACCCAATGAGCTCAGAGTGTAACTAGAAGTTCCTGGGCTGGATCCCTGACCATGTGGTCATGAATACGTACTGACAAGGAGCCTTAAACTAGGACGAAACATTTGTCCAGTAATCCAGTACTGGTTTTCAGTGGTTCTCTAACTGAGGTTAGCCAACTCCCCTATCAAAATTGACATATTCTGTTTGTTTAATTTGATGCTCGCTAGTGACTTGCTACAGGTTGGAGCTTCCTGGAGTTCTAGTGAGAAGTCGTGACCAGTGAGGTCCAATTAGAAGTTACGTGTGTGGATGGATGTCCCACCAACGACAATAGTTGGGGTCGCGCTAAAATCACGAATTGATAGAAGTTAGAATTCATGAGCCATTGAATCGGGTTCCAGTGGCTGAATGGTATACGAGCTTACCTTGTAACCGGAAGGTCCTGGGTTCGAATCCCAGTGGGTGCGTACTACCGATGGTTCCCAAAACTAGGATGAAACAGCAGCTGTCCAGTATTCCCTGGTTTTCAATGGTTCTCTAACTGATATCAGTCCGTGATCAACTCGTAAAAACATAACAAACCCTTACAAACCAAACTATAGAAGATAATTTGTTGTTGTTGTTTTTTCTAAAAACATTTTTGTACAGAAAAGTAAACACCTCTCTACTAAATAGAGTAATGCCTAATTGTTGAACTGATAGTGCACTTCTGATCTGTCTGTCATCTTACATGTGTGCGTGTGTGTGTGTCCTATGCGTTTTTTTCTGTTCGTCTGTTTATCATTTCCGTGTCCTTCATGTTGATAAATAAACATTTCAGGTAAAGGTCAGTCTCACAAATTAATAATAACTTGAAGCAGAGCGCATACAAATTGTACTTTGATAAAGTACACGGAGGCGAAAATGTTTAATGCAGTCAAACGAAGACTTATTTTACCATTCTAGCCAGAGTTCTCATAAATCATTTGGCAGGACATTAAGCTAGTAACAATCACGAGGTTACTGGTTGAAATCCTGCAGAAAAAACTAGGTCTCCATTTCGCCTCCAATCCCCGTGTATATTACATATACTTGATAAAAGAAATCCCGATTAAGGCTGGTTTTTTGAATCCACAAGCCACTGATGTTAAGTCAGGTGTCTGAATCGATCAATCACAGGTGCAAGTACAATATAAGAAGCATGAGATCCACCACAGGGGGTTCCCACCCACTCGCAAAACTCAACATATAAATGACCTGTTATTGCCTAAGGGACTGTAGACTCTGGCAAGTAAAACTAATCCATTGCCTTGACGCGGTGAGGATATTTTTTTAAACTGGTAGATTTAGACCACCAGGTAAGAGATTTGGTTGACTCTGGCTTGAAACCTATGGGGTACATGATGTGCAGAAGTTGAAGAGAATGAAATGGCGTATGAGAAAGCAGCTGGTGACATCCTTCTACTACTTGGAGGATCAGAATTCAAGTTATTGGGCTCAACGAGTGATCCGTTTTCATAGTAATTATCTCATATGTCACTGAAGTCAAACAGTGGAGAGAAGAAAAGCAACTCTACTCACTTATACTCTCTGCCAAATAAACCTAATTAGTTTTAATATATGTGTAAAACTTGGGCACTGTGGTAGTAAGCAATTCCATATTAGTTTGGTTATCAGATGTATCACACAGTGAAACAGTATTATTTACTGGATGACAGTGTTTCGAACAAAATTTATTGTTCATAATCATATCAACTGCAATCACACGACGTTGACACTTCAGTTTTATAGTTTGAAATTAGTTTTAGTTAGTTTTGAAATGATAGAGAAAACTTGTAGCTCAGCTGTATGATTTTGGAGAGGCTGTGTTCTCTGAGCAAGACAAACGCAGGTATACAGGAAATCAGTCTACAGAGACCTAAAAATGTACTCAACTACAACAGCTTTCATTGCTCTCAAGTCTGTTTGAAGGTCAACAGCACTCAGCATGAAAAATAAGGTCCAGATTTTCAACTCCAATGTGAAGTCAGTCACTGCTACTATACGGATCAGAGACTTGGCGCGTCATAAAGAGCACCTCAAACAAACTACAGACCTTCATTAACAGCTGTCTTCGCTCAATACTCAAGATCAGATGGCCAGAAAAGATCAGCAACAGAGATCTCTGGGAGCGAACCAACACAGGAACCGATTGTGAAACAAATAGGCAGGAAGAAATGGAGATGGATTGGCTGGTCATACTCTGAGGGAACCATCAAGTGACATCATTAGACAAGCCATTGCTCGAGTGGAACCTGAAAGGGAAGCGGCGAGTTGGTCGTCAGTGCAAGGGTGACTTGGAGGAGGTCATGTGAAGAGGAGATGAAAACGTGTGGGCAGACTTGGAGCCAGGTGAAGACTCTAGCAGAGAACCGAACGCAATGGAGACGCCGGCTGAACCCTATGTTCCTCTAGGAATTAAAGGAAATAATAATAAATATAACAGCAATGATCCAATATTACACCGAAAGACACTGTATACATACATTATTCAACAGAGTCAAAACACATATTGAAGATCTAACTCTTTTCCCAAAATGTCAGGGCTACAGAGATGTGCCGATACGAATGGCAGGCGATTTAATTGGATTTCGTTTTCCTTTAACAGGTACTTAATTGTAGAGACTTGTCAGTCAGCTATTCCATTTAGGTTTTCCTAAGGAGAGACCTTCGGAATACTTCTTACGTAAAAAAGCGAGGCAGTATCTAGTTCAACACTCAAAATATGAAACCTTTGAAAATCAACGAGTATTTTTTAATTTTTTAATTTTATTATAGCTTGATTCCACACAGTATATTGGTACAAGTATGAAATTTTCAGCATGTGATATCGGTAGCCCAAATTTAGCAGGCCGACTATAGATATCAGGTGTGCGTAGGCGGGGGGTCGAACCTCGGACCATGTGCATGGTCGGCGAGAGTCCTAACCGCTGTGCCACCGAGTACGTGGAGCTTTGATAATACATACCCATGAATTCACCGTTAGGAGTCGAACCCGGGAAATTCAGGCTGCAAGACAAGCTCGTTAACCATTCAGCTACCTGGAACGGAGTCCGATGTCTCATGAATCCTAAAGATCTTTAACGCCACCAGTAACCGATTTAACTGGCGAACATCGGCCCTTATACTCAACATGGTGAAACTAACTGCCCATGAATTCTGACTAAAAAATCGCCAATTGACAGAGTGTAGAATAAGGTCACTCGCCTGGTTTCTAGTTGCCGATTATTATGTGTATATGTTGTCTTCTATTCTGACGAAAATATAATAAGACGTCAGCATTTCGTTTATTTCACTTACACAATAAGAAATCTAACAATTTCGCAAAACGGAAAGAGAAGATAGGGCTTCAGATGAACACAGACAAGAAAGGCGTGATAAAGTTACCCAACTAACGATAACAGACATCGATCACAATCACAGGGAGAAATTAAATACCCTGCCGAGTAGCCTCATTCAAAACCTGTTTGGATGGGATCCGTAGATCAAGAAACAGGCGTTTACCACTCTGAAATCAGTTTGGAGATTCACAGTACACTGTACGAAGAAAAACGGCCAGATTTTCAATATTTTCAATATCAAGCCAGTCAGTGCCTCTACATGTTTCAGATAACTAGCGTGTACATCAAGAAATGAATTTCCAATAGGCCACTGTAGAAGTTCAGTAACGTCTGCTTTCACTCGATAGGCAAAATCAAATGGCCGACCAGAAAGGATAAGCGAGCAATAAAAGGACTCTAGCAACGAGTCAGAACAGAACTTATCGGCCAACAAATATGTCGACAGAAGTGAAGATTGATTCGGCATACGCTAAGAAAACCATCAAGGTAACATCACAAGCCAAGCCCCAAACAGTGGGGCTAGAATAAAATACAGCGAGTTGGATGTGGTTTCGAGACTGACATTGAGTTGGTTGCGTAAACACGAAGCAAAAACTTGGGGGTGGTTGTGCGGCCATTTGGAACTGATTGCAGAGAAATTGAGTTCACTTTGAGATGTGCAGCTGAAGCCCTACCTTCCACTTGTCAATGAAAGAATCAAAATTAATAATATTGATAATGACAAGCAGCCTTAATAGAACTCAGAAGTGACCAGTTTATAAGGTGGTCAAGTGAACAGAATGGTAATCACGTATAAGCCAGAGAACCATAAAATTCAGTGGAGTATGGTGCGCCTAGACTTAACTCAATCAACCTTATTCAGCAGCTGTACGACAACGGCAAATGTCAAGTGATCCACAACGGAAAACTCAGCGAGGCGTTTGAAGTAAACACAAGAGTCAGACAAGGGTGCTTATTATCACCAATGATATTCCTAATTGTGGTGGACTGGATTGTGCGTCAGACAGTGGGAAACGAGAAGACAGGGATATCCTGGACCGACGTGAAGAACCTAGAAGACCTGGATTTCGCGCGTGGATGATTTATGTTTGATGTCACACAAAATCGAAGACTTACAAGCGAAAACCGACAAACTGGTCGAAGAAGCAGCCAGAGAAGACAGGACTCCAGGTGAACATAGACAAGACGGAGGTTATGATAATAACCAACCAACAACAACAACAGCATCAACAGCAACATCCAGCGCCAATCACCATCAACGGGAGGGATTTGAAAGAGGTTACTTCATTCACTTATCTAGGGCGCATTGTCTCAGCTACAGGAGGAACGGACGAGGATGTCAACTCGAGAATCAGGAAGGCGAGAAACACATTCATCAACCTGAAACCAATCTGGAAATCTTCGTCACTCAGCATCAACAACAAAACTCGAATTTTCAATACAAACGTCAAGTCAGTCAGTTCTTCTATACGGATCAGAAACTTGACGAGTCAAAAAGAATATTTCCAACAGCCTGTTGCAGACATTTATCAACAACTGTCTTCGTTCTATACTCAAGATCAGATGGTCGGAAAGAACAAGAACCGACAAGAAACTATGGGAACAAACAAAACAAGAACCAACCACCCAACAAATATGCAAGAGAAAGTGGAGATGGATTGGACACTCGCTGAGGAGGCCGCTGAGTGACATCGCGCGTCAGGCCATAGCTCGAATGGAACCCGAAAGGGAAGCGGCGATAGGGACGTCCAAGGTAGACACGGAGGAGATCGTGTGAAGAAGAGTTGAAGCAGTATGGACTAACATGGATGCAAGTGAAAAGTACAGAAGAAGACAGAAGCAAGTGGAGACGTGCAGTTGAAGCCCTATGTTCCACTAGGAACCGAAGGGAACAATAATAAATAATAATAGACTTAACTCAGCGCCAAAACAATGCATTGCAATTATGATGTTGTTTGTGAATGATTCTATTATAGAAATCGAGACTATATCTAATTTACCCCACCCAAAATATAAAACTTTGGATTCTATACAAGAATTACTCTTGCTTACGTGTACTAATCCTTTCATTAATGATAAAATCACGACCATTCTTATATTTATCGTTGAGGATTCTACAAAATATTCTTGTTATAATCTTGGCACTAGTTTAATCAGAATATTTCAGCGTTATCACGATTTCTAAACTGAGCGAGAATCGATGCTTGGAATGCAGTAAACAACCCATAAGGTTGTGTGCAGCTGCATCGATGTAGATGTCTGGGATATGTGTGTAACAACAGAAGACAAGGGCCAGGCAACAGATCGTTTATTACGAAAAATCAACACGTATTTATAGATTTTTATGTACATTATTGTAGGTCAATGTTAGTAGAAAATACAGTCTGTTGATTGGTTGTTTCTCACACAAAGTTAACCTTGCATCTCTTGTGGCTGTGTCAGTTCATCTATATGTTAACTGTATCCGCCTGTCCACCTTGACCTTTGACCTCAATTACTGTCAACCAATTTGGCCAGCAACCATCTCTCACCACAACATGACTAATATTTGATACATAAACATTGACCTCAATTACTGTCCACCACTTGGCTAGTAGACAGCTCTCACCACATGTGTACTATGCAAAATCAAACTGACATTCTCCTCACTCAGAAACACTATCTGAAGTAAGATGAACTGGAAAAAGCTTTGAGGATGTTTGGGTCGAAACATGCTATCAATCTATGAAGTTATTAACTGTTGGTTTGAACTTCTCTTGATGAAGAGGGGGGTATAGACCGCCTGTCTGCCTGCCTACCTGGAGTTCTGCAGATGCCAATCAATAGTCAGTGTTCAGAGATTGGTGATGGCATACGTCAAAATCGTTCCCTCTCATTCTTACCGTTGTCCAGACTACAGAAATCCGCGTTACTATCAATTCGACTGTTCTATCTGCCCTTGTTGTAGTTCCACTGCATTTCTTTTGTCTACTTATGTGTATGTTTTACTTATCAAACTACTGGCAGCAAGAAACATCTCACCATCAGAAAATTCTTCCTACCATAAATATACAAAGAATGTTTCCAGAGTAAGTAAAGTCATTCGGAATGGATTATATTGCACCCATGCAAACGCAGACAGTCGCCCAAAAGTAGAAGAAGAAGAAGACAAGATCAACACCATCTAAAAAATCAATGGCATGAACTGTGAGTTGACCAAACAGTATTCGTCAAAGTGGGCGTCCCCTTCGACTTGAAATCCAAGAATAAAAACTACTTGTCAAAAGACACGACATATATTTTTTCCTATTGATGTATGTAGACAACTGTGGATACTAAGTGGACCGGGGAGCTGTAGAAAATCAAGAAGCCAGATACTCAAGTGAATCAACGATTGACTGGCACATTACTATAGGTAGAATTTATCAACTAATAAAGAATAAGGTAAATGAAAATACAAAAAATTCCAATTCCAATTGGACGAAAACGATCAATTACAGATGTCAAATGAACAATCAATGACGACAGAGGTTGTCACTTCACGTCATTGTCTACAAAAACGATAAAAGCTTGCTCAGAGAACAAAATCACAAGGAAGAAAAATTGTCCACCAATTCGAAATGAGTTTAGAGGATGAGGATGCCTAACAGTAGAATCCAGCTTGATGTGGATTTCGTCCTACTCGGGACTCGTCAACTGGTTGTACTTACTTACAATCCCCAGAAAATGATGGATGATGTTCCCACCAAGTGTCGAATGCAGTAGTCTTCATCTCAAACATCACGGCATTATCCAGTTGACCACTTGGGACACAGGTATTATTCGTGTTGATGAAAATTTTTATTTTTATTTCTACCGTTGACTGGTTGGATCGAAATATTTGACTCCTAGTAGGCGTTAAGAGAGGCCAAATATTTCGGTTCAACCAATCACTAGGGAAAATCAAAATTATCAGGTGCTGATTTACAGGATGGACCACAAACTGACACGACAGTCAGAGAATCATTGGAGAAGCAGCATGGAGTACTGAACAGCTAGTTGTTTCGTCCCAGTTTAAAACTCTTCATCAGCTGTACGCACCCATCAGAGTATGGTGGTTGTTCTAAATAAATATGTACATATATATCACGATTTGGCAGAAGTTGGAGCTCATGAACCACTGACTGAATGGTCCACGAGCTCGCCATGTTACCGGGCGGTCTAGGGTTCGATCTCGGGCGGGGAAATTTCAAACTTACTTTAAAAAAGTGAAATAAAGTTTGGATTCCGACTGAAACATATGGCTTCAACAACACACTTCCACTCTCTGCCCTCTTCTGCTGTCCTCTTCAACTGGCTGGGCCCACAATTGCCTATACTCTATTATCTCCTCCCCATAAAATCTCCTCCATATCACTTTTTCACTGACAACCCACTCGTTGATTACCATTGGGATTACACTAGAGCAATGGCCTGCATTGCGCGCGATTTCGTTCGACAAACTCTTCAATGTGTGCCCAACAAACCCATCTCCATTTTCTCCTACATATTTGTTGAGCAATCGGTTCTCGCTTGTTGGTTTTTTTCCAATGCAGAGTTTCTTATTGCTAATTTTTCTGACCAGTCGGCCGGCCGCCCATTTGTTCTTCAGTATGAAGCCAGCCAGCGAAGTGTGCAGCTGTTGATAACTGTAACTGGCTTTGTCACTGTACAAGTTTCTGACCCGTATAGAAGAACTGACTTACTGACACACTTCACATTTGTGTTCAAAATCTGAATCTTGTTCCACATGCTTAGTGAGAGCAGAAGCTTTCCAAACTGGTTTCAGATTGATGAAGGCGTATCTCGCCTTTCCGATCCACTCCACTGGCTGGTTGGTGTGTTGACATCTTCATCCGTTCCGTGTGTCTCTGGTTGAAACCGTGCAACCTGGCGAGAAAAAAGAAGGGAGGAAGTCACCTCTGTGTGAAATCTCTCCCGTTGATGGTGACTGGTGCTGGTTGTTGTTGCTGTTGCAGTTGGTTAGTTGCTTATCTTCATCACCTTCATCATTTGTATGTTCATTCAGATCCCTGTCATTGCTCTATGACTCTTCAAACAGTTTGTTGGTTTTCGCTTGTAAGTCTTGCGAAATCAAGAACTTCTAGATGTTGTTTTTTCTTATCGGTCAGTGCATCGTATTCCTGTCTTCTCACCTACTTCCTGTACACAGTCTGACACATAATCCAGTAGTTTTTTAAAAAAAATCTATTTATTTTCCCATAAATTCTTATTTTGTTTGTTGTTGTTTATTTCATTACCAGTTCTAACGACCGAATAATAATGTATTGATTATGAAGATGTTTCGCTTTGTTTCAAAATAAAAGCTACTTGAACGAGGAAGTATTTAACAAGAGTGGTGCCGATAAGAGGGAGAAAATATGGAAGACTTTGAAGTCAAAAAAAAATTACTTGGTAATTTTACATAGAATTATAAGTGAACACCTCAACTAGGAAAGAAGGATGGAAGAAAGGAAGGAAAGAAGGAAGGGAGACCGATAGGTAGCGAGGACAGAAGGTAGCTAGGTAGGTAGGTAGGCAGCAGGGAGGGAGAAGGGAAGTTGGTTAGTTAGTTAGCTAGCTAGCTGGTTAGATATAAAAGTAGATAAATAAAACAGACATAAACAATTTGAAATTGCTGCATTTTGTTTCATTTTTACATCAAAACATCCTAGTAGGGAAATGATTAGTCTGTAAAACAAAACGCGGGAACTTTCGAATACATAAATATAAATATTAAAAAAGGGATGAAATCATGAAGGGGAATGAAATGAGATGGGAATGATCAAATAATAAAGTTGAGACGCAATAAGTATATGCATCAGGTTAATATGAATTCATCAGTGTATATTATGTCAATTACAAGTGGATGGCACAGATGAGTTTGTCAAAGAAAGCCATAATTTTGGATTGCCAGACCAGGAAAGATCGTCATCACACTGAAATCATTGTGTGAATATCTCTACATAAGGAATATGATTCGGATTTGTAATCGTAATGTTAAGGCAACCAGTGCTTTCTATGATTTAAAGACTTGGCGAGCATGTCGCGGAAAGCATTTCTAACCGCCTGACTTAAACTCAATAAAGACTGTAGGGAGTGACAAGACTGGAATACGTTAAGTCGATAAGGAGGCGCTAGGAGACAGCAATCAGCATAAATGGGAGGAGTTTGAAAGAAGCAACCTCCTTTACCTACCCGCCTACCTGGGAAGCATCGTTTCAACTACAGGCGGACGGAACTAATGGGGATATCAGAGCTAAGATCAAGAGAGCAAGGCAAGCTTTCATGACTCTCAAGTCGCTGTAAGCAGCAGTTGATGAAAAGGCAACAAAATCAATAAATGATGGCACCATATTACCCTGCACAAACCACTGTTGTTCTTGCATTATTCAAATGCATCAAAATGGGAATACATGCATGATGCGATTACTGTTGCAGATCAATTCTACATAGAAATCTAAACTCAAGCGGATATTCATCACAATGAACTGTAATCATAAGTGCATCATTCTAGACTGTGCTGCACATGTTATGCGTAATATTGCATTTCTAATATGCACTCAAATAATAATGTGCTTCACACATGACACAAACCAGACAAAATTATTCATTACGAGTTCAAACACATACATGACATTATTCAGTTAACTTGATTCTTATTCTTATAAATCAAGTTTTTTTTCAAAGAAGAGGAGGATGCTTTCACTCACTTCATTTCAACATTTTATATAAACAAGTGAAGTACGACACGCAATGAAGTCAATTTTTCAAGAAATTGGCTTCAAGAAGGCGATTTTTTGCCAGGTGAGGCTTTTCCCTACAGATTTGTCTCTCTCTCTCTCTAGATTTTTTTTCAGAAAGACTAACTTCGACGAAAGACAAATGCCTTTCTAGTGAATAGTGAAGTATTTTCAACAGTTGGTTTGTAAGGATTAGATTTGTTCTCTCGAGTTTGACCACGGATTGATATCAGTTAGAGAACTATTGAAAATCAGCACTGCAGTACTGGACAGCTAGCTGTTTCATCCTAGTTTGGGAATCATCGGCAGTACGCACCCACTGCACTGTAGTTCGAACCCAGGACCTTCCGGTTACAAGGCAAGCTCATCGACTATTCAGCCACTGGGAGGGTGGTCAAACTCGTAAAAACAAATGGTGAAGTACGCGAAATCTAGTTCAAGAGCCGCTTGCTGACTGCCTTTAACTGCCTCCCACCTATTCTTAGTATACCATGACAGTGAGTTATACAGTTTGGCGACCTTACTGGCTGTCAAATATCACCGATGATATTCCTGACTGTGGTGGACTTGATCATGCGGCAAATGATGGACAGTGAGAACACAGGAATACATTGGACTGATAAGAAGACCCTAATTTCTTATGTTCCGCAAAGTCGGAAATCTACAGGCGAAAACCAATAAGCTGGAAGAAGAGGTTGGCAGCAAAAAGACAGGAATTCAAGTGAAAATAGAGGGAGGAGAGGGAGAGAGAGGTGATGAGGATGTCTAGCCAACAATAAAAAGAATCAATCACCATCAACAAGAGGAATCTAAAGCATGTCACCTCTATCACTTAACTGATCTGGGCAACATCATTTCAACGACAGGTTCGGGAAGGCAAGGTGAACCTTCATCGCTTTGAAATGAGTTTGGAAATCTGTTTCGATCAGCATAAGGAACAAGATTCAGACTTTTAACACAGTCCTTCTACACGCTTCACAGAATTGATGATCACTTCATGGAAAGCATTTTGAATAGGCTTCAGACTTTTATCAATAGCTGCTTTCGTTCCATGGTCAAGATTAGGTGGAGGGCCAGAAGGCATTGGCGACAAGAAACTCCAGGAATGAACTAATCTTAAAAACCCTATCTAATAGATAAACTGGAGATGTACCGGTTACATTCTGAAGAGACCGTCGAGTGGTATCGCGCATTAGACACTCAAGTGGAACCTGAATGAGAAACGACAGGTTAAGTAGGCATGCATCTAATGGTTACATAGAGGAGATCATGTGAAGGGGAGATGAGAGCTTATGGATAGTTGTGAAGCTAACTAAGGAGGACTTCAGAGGACATCATGAAATGGAGATGTCCTGTTGAAGACGTATGTTCAACTATGAACCAAATGACAATATTAGCATAATAATACTGCATAGTTGGGAAGCCAGACGTCTCAATGTTAATGTTTCAGACTTCAGCACTGGGTGATATAGATATTGGGCATTTTCCCATCGAGGTTTTGAATACAACTAGCTGACAATCTGTCAATTTACTTCGACCGACAAGTCGTACATAAACAGAAAGTTCATCACGATGATAAGTCGCCTAGCTTGGTCGGCCACATTACAAACTTGACTAATAGAGTTGATCTATCACAGACACCAGGAACTAGGCAGTGAATACTGCTCACTCCTAAGTAATGATTTGATAAATTTGCCTAACTATACGATTTTCAATACAAACGTCAAGTCAGTTCTTCTATACGGATCAGAAACTTGGCGGGTCACAAAGAATATTTCCAACAGCCTGTTGCAGACCTTTATTAACAACTGTCTTTGCTCTATACTGAAGATCAGATGGCCGGAAAGAATCACCAACAAGAAACTATGGGAACAAACAAAACAAGAACCAATCGCTCAACAAATATGCAGGAGAAAGTGTAGATGGATTGGACACTCGCTGAGGAGGCCACTGGGTGACATCGCGCGTCAGGCCAGTGCTCGAGTGGAACCCGAAAGGGAAGCGACGAGTGGGACGTCAGTGCAAGGCTGACATGGAGGAGATCGTGTGAAGAGGAGTTGAAACAGTTTGGACTAACATAGATGCAGTTGAAAAGTACAGCAGAAGACAGAAGCAAGTGGAGACGTGTAGTTGAAGCCCTGTTTTCCACTAGGAACCCAAGGGAACAATAATAATAATAACTATACGATTATCCTATTCCCATCTCCTCTCAAATTAATCATGTGCTAACCAGAATTAGACAACTACGTGATGGATTTAAAGTTGTTAAGACACTACAGGCGTCAAATTGATATAAGGGTCAGGTTTCATCACCAGTGGACATCAGCAGCAGAAGTACCAAGAAATGAAAGATCTGCACCACAGGTTCAAGGCATTTGGACCCTATTAAACCTATTTCAGACTGCGTAACTAGACAGTATCACCGTATTGGTATTTAATATCTGCAACTAACACACAATTGAATGAAACATCTATTCTGGCTTAACAAATTCTAAATAACATAAAGAATCTATAAAAATTGTCCATAGTGCGCATTACTATGAGGCGTAGAGTGCCAGGTATGTAAGGGAAGGCAATCGATAAAGCTGTCAAACTTCATCGATTGACACGATTAGAACATGTGTTGTGCACGCCAAGCTAACGTCTTCCTTATCAAACAGTGCTAGCTGACAAGAAGGTGGGAGGGTTTAGGCTGGAAAAGAATCAGTGGCGGTCACTTGACAAGGTCTTAGACATTTGTGTTGAGCCATATTAGGAGCGGTAGACGTTTTGGTTGAGGTTCTCGGAATTCATAGAGCCAATGACTGGTGACCATTGGTGATATGAGTCGGGATCATTCTCATTGTCGTAGAGGTGCATTCACTCCTCTTTGTAATTTCCTATGTGCATGAAACCAACATGTTTTCCCATGCTACCATTCTCTCTCAGCCAGATTTCTTCTCACTACAGTCGTTTGAATCCCTCTTTTCTCCACCTTTGTGTGTGTGGTGCTATATAGAGGGTGACAACTTGAACTGATGTTGCACTTTTATGCAAAGTCTTATTATGCTGAAATTCAGATTCAGTCATTACTACTGTAGTGACAGCTGGCTGCAAGCTAAAATTGCAGACAACAGTTTACGTCAATGTTTACGTCCCGAATCAGGGTCAAAAGGAAAACAATGACAAAGCTTAACCTTGAGAAAATCATCAGCCAATCACAGTGAAGTTAAAGTGTGGAAATATGATTCACAGATATATGGCTTGATTTTCTGAAGAAACGGCCACAAAGAGATAACAGAATAACCTTCAGCAAGAAAACAACCAACCGGAAGAGGTTGCTTCTCCGCTAACAATAACGCTGATAATAATGTACATAAAAATCTATAAGTACCTCTTGATTTTCTCAATAAACAATCGAATGCCTAGCCCTTGTCTTTTTCCGTTATATTATGAGTGTTTTCAGCCGAGGATAATATATGCTGGTTAAGCTACCATTTCCTGGATTTAGCGGTCTTAATGCTCACATTAAAACCTGAGAGTTCTTGTCTAAAGAAATTGAATATTCATGGATAACAGATGCTGAGAAGTTCCCCAGTTCCAAAGTAAACCAGGTGTTCAAAAGTGATATATATATGTCCTAATTTACATTGTATTCATAATTTTTTGTTGTGTTTGATTCGACTTTAAACACTTTTTGATGAAATTTTGTGGATACCCATTCTTTTTGAAGACCGTTTGTAGGTACTTTTCTTCCATTCTTTTCAACTCTGGAGTGCTACAATGTGTCTGAACTCTTTTAAACAATGTCTGCACACAGTTTCGTTTGTGAGTAACTGGATTATTGCTAGTATAGTTGAGTATTTGATCTGTGTGCATTGATTTTCTATGAACTTTGTCTCTAACTAAACCAGGTGTTCGTTGCCATCCTATTTTCAATGATTTTAGAAATGTCCTTGGTTTCTGATAGGGCTCATTTCAAAATAAAATAAACAACTGATTGAACAAGCAGATGTGTGGTTGTGTACGTGTATGAACGGATTGTTTAATGTACCTTTCACGAATACACCATATATCTTCTTGGAAGTGTTGATTTGCAGGTATTTGAATAGCTACTGGCTTATTCATGAGCAAAAGTTAGTTGGAGAACCATTGGAAAACTATCAGGGAGAATTGAACAGCCTGCTTCGTTTCTAGCTCGAGACTCTTCATCAGTGGTACGTACACACCGGGGTTAGAACTCAGAACCTTCCGACTACAAGACGAGCTCGTAGACAATTCAGCCTTGGCTAACCTGATGCGGTGACACACGAATTCCAACTTCTGCCAACTGGTGGTATATAACACAACCACCAGCCAATGACATCCGCGAGTAATTGTTATCTTACCTGACTGACTAAGGAGATTCCGCTAGTCACAATTACTCACTGGAGCTATAGGTGACTTCCTGTAAAGAGCCATTCACTAATGAGCGTCGGAGGTGACGGTTTGCGGGAATTTGATTGGCTAGAGTTTCAATCACGGGCTGACATATTTCTTGACATTAAACTATGCATTTGAATGGCATTTTAAAATAGGATGGTTTAAAGATTTCAGAGATAAAAGAAAATCAAGCTGATCATGACCGTAAGTTGTATAATAACAAAAAGAATACACAAGCACACACATACACACACACTGTCTCACCTGATTTCCAAAAACCCCGAAAGACGTGGCTGTGGAAACTTCATTCTCTCCAAACCATATCGCGGCTAAATGTGCTGGTATCCCCAGAATGCCTGATTGAGCAATCCCACAAATAGTCTGTCCAATCATAAGTATTGGAAAACCAAGTTTATGATCCCATGGAAGAGTTTCATTAGCTAAGCTTGGTCGTGGTTCATAAGTCACTGCACCAGCGATACACTTAGCCCATGCACCGACTGCATTCAATGCTGTAGCGACCAGCATGGTCACTCTTAGACCCCATTTATCAAGTATCCATGTCGATGGAAAGATTAGTGGGATATACGTGAGCATATAGATCATTGACAACCAGTCAACAGCAATTTGATGGACATCCTCTGTTGAACCTGAATAGATAGAAATATAAATAGCCATAATGATAGTGGGGCGTAATAAACAAATACAAATATAGATTTACAAAATAGCATCTTGTCATAATAAAGCTGTAGGCTGCTCAGTGTTACTGAGCTGTCTGTCAGATGGATGGCTTAATTGTGAAGGTTTCCTTGTCCTTTCGGACACCATGTTCAGTGCTAACTTAAAGTATGATGTGTAATTTAGGAATTATCCATGGATGAAATGTATTTTACTTGTTCACTTGGTGATCTTCGCTGTGATTGGTTGTTCCTGTGGACTGCCTTCTGATTAGTCCTCTTGTTGAACTGATATTTGACCATTCAGTCATGTGACTTATTCTTTATTGATTAATAAGCCTGATCTATATATAAACATGCCCACAAATTGTCAATTGATTTGATTGCCAAACCTCTAGAAATTCTCTAGAGTTCTTTATATTTCCCCTGTCTATAGTTGTTACATTATTCCAGAGAAATTTTAAATTTCAACGTGAATTGATATGGACGATCAAAAGGTCAGATATCCGGTCAAGGAAGCGATCAATAATAGCATTATGAGTAAAAACATATAATTTTAAGGAAATTGATGAGGACAACCAATGGCAGTGAAATTTCCCAGATGAAACAAATATTTCAGCCATGAAGGATTCCAGTAGATCACATTACATTTTTCAGAGGCACAATGAAAGCATCTCTCACAAATCATTCAGCGTGGAAACTATTACAGTACCAAACTTGAAAGCCACAAATATTTCTCCACGACTTCGAAACGACAGGTCTTCCTTAGTACAAAGGAGGTGATTGTCTAAGCATTGATAAATGTCATCGAAGCTGATAAGTATTTCATCAGCAAATTCAGTTTAATCATGAATAATCTAAAAAGCTGTGAAATATGATGCCTAAACGGTTATTAATGATTTCTGTCAGCGCTGAAGTCAGTGTCATTTCGTGATCAAACCTGAATATGATTTGCCTCTTTCGGATGGAATTAAATTCGTCAAATGTGCTGATGATCTATCTGACTGTCTCGTTGCCAGTTACTTACTGATCTGACTGTTGTAAACTAAAACGCTTTTTGTCGGACACAAACCAGTGGTCTAAGCTAAGCGGCTTTATGTTTTATCCCTCTAAACGTCAGACAATTAACTTAACCTTCAAGCATCGATGTGATCTTGTCTACTTCTAGGAAAATATACCGTTTAACCTACTATATCAGGAATCACTCAAACTCTACTTTTACAATTTTTTTAATTCTTCCTTTTTACCTTTTGTCCTTTACTGCTCCACTCCCCCCCCCACTCAACCACTTAGTCTTTCCTGGGCTACTCAATCAAGACTATATCATAATGCGGAGAGTATTAAATGTTATCAGTAGGGTAAGTGATGTGCCACTAAATCTGATCGTTACTATTGTAGTTGACAGACACATGGACTTATGTGAGAAATGGTCTAAATCCATATTATCCCACTTTCAACACACACTCTGTCCACAACTCTCCCCACCTTGCACCTCATCAGGTAGGACTGGAAGTCATTAGAAAAGATTATATGTTCGTGAAATCTAGTATTCGGTATGGCCTCGTTCTATGTTATATTTTCAGGAGCTGTTGATGAGTGAATTACATGTAATATTATACGAAATGCTGAGGCTTCCACACTGTCTCATAAGAACTGTCTTGTTATAAAGCATATCATTATTAATAAATCCCTACAAACCAACAGTTAAAAATTGATTTATTGATCACTAGCGACAGAATATAAGATTAAGTCGACTTAACTCCTAGTGGCAAGTCGTGACCAGTGAGGTTCAGCACGTTGGATGAGAGGACATTTACTCGTCGATGACATTGACCGGTGATCACGCTATATATTTCAAACTGATCTTGTTACCTGGTGGTCTCGGACTCAACACTTGCTTAATGGGGGCTTCATGTGTGCATAATGCTGGAGAGTCCCAAACTAGGATGAAACAGTTGTCTAATACTCCCTATCTTTCGATGGTTCTCTAATTGATATCAATCGGTGATCACCCTAAATCGTGAATTAGGTTGGCTGGTAAATTTCTTGACAGTATTGACCAGTGCTTCTGTGAAAAGGTTCTATGTTACTTCATCAGTCACTCCGTTAAATAACATGCACCGTTTTACTTCAGTTCAAGTAAAACCACAATTCATAATGGTGCTAAAATGGTCATGTAATGAGGTCTACGAAGCAGAAGATAAGAATTAATAATAGTAGGTATGAGTGATAATTGTTATTGATTTTTATTCTGAGTGGAACATAAGGGGGCTTCAAGCTTGGTTATGAGAATTCAGTAGCAGTGGTGTTTTTTAATAGGTAGGCTTGATAGCCTCATGCACGACCGGCCAGGAATCGAACTCCGGACCAGATGAATAAATGTTGTGAATTATTTTTTATCACTCCATTTGAAGTCTGTAAACAGATTCTCTGCAGCCATTTAGATGATCTCACAAATTTAAACGTTTTCAATAATGTGGTCTGTTTAGCTAGAGAAGCGTACCAAAATATTCAAATCTGTGATACTATACAGCTTCATTGATTAATATCGATTAGTTTAATAGTACTGAGTCAGCTTTTTAATTTGAAATTTTGCACAGTTTTCTGTTGAAAGACAAAGAGCGGTTAAATTTATTGCATTGATTGGTCATGTGGGAGTAAATATTCTCATTTTTTTCAGTCCTTATTGAAGGGGCATAGACTCACTTCTATCAGTGTTAATGTTTGCAAAGTGGTTGAGTGCAAGCTAGATGCCTTTCCCCCTGCCAAGCGATTGCTATAAAAATCCTTTACGTCTAGGTCTTCGTACAGATTGCCTGAAACCATTTGAAATCAATTCAAAATGCTTGGCGATGGCGATTCACGTGCCTAGATGTAACTTATAGAGTTCGGTCAGCAATGACACACGCACACACATGTCAATGATTAGTTTTTTGTGACCAATGAACGACATCAATACAGTCTCAAAGGAGTTCGGTCGTCAGCCCGAATAGCTAAGTCGTAACCTCTGTGACTGCAGCACCGGGTGATGAAGTTTAGAATCCCCAAGGAGACGACATCAGTTCGTCCGAGAATTCAGGTACACATGGCTGACAAGTAGTGAACTAGCACGAAACTTAAGGCCACAGTTTCCTACCAATCCTTTCTTGTCTGTCTGTCTGTTTTCGACATAGAACGTTGCACATATGTGCGGCAGTTCAAGTCGCCACACTCCATGTAGCACACAAAGCAAGAGAAGAAAGTAGGAGAAATGCATAATATAGACAGTAAACAGAGGTGTGAGACAAAGGAATAGTAATAACGGAAATCATAAGTCACAAGGAGTGGATGCATCTGCGCCACTGAGAACGATTTTGAGCCATGTCACCAATTGTTTCCAACCATTGGTTTTTACCGTCCCGAGGACCCCAACCAGGAAGTCTACACCTTCCTACGTGGCTTAGACTAACTGTTGTAGATTTCATTGACTGGTGCCATGTTTTGGTTTGACCGCCACCATATATCAGCTAACATTGCCCGTCGAGGAAGGCGATGACTGGGCATACGTAACACATGTCCTAACCATCTCAGTCAATGTATTTCACAGCCTCGTCGATTGATTTCCCCTCCTTACCTAGCACTCGACGCCTAACCTCAGTATTGCTCACCTTATTATACCACTTCACACCGGAGATAGAACGCAGACACTTATGATCAAAGACAGCTGGTCTTCCACTCTCAATGGCCAGGTCTCACAGCCATAAAGCAGGACAGAGCGGACTGATGAGCAGTACACACGCCCTTTGGTCGATAGTCGGATATCACGTCTACGCCAGAGACGGCGTAAACTGGCATATGCGAAACTAGCCCTTTGTATTCGTGCTGAGATTTCGTCAGAGATCAACCCGTTGGGGCTGATGGTACTTCCCAAGTAAGTGAAGCGGTCAACGTGCTCTACCACTTCACTTCCTATTTCTAATCTAGGAGTCGGTGTAGTCCAATCCTCTCCAATCCAATCGGTCGGGACCAATCCTTTCCAACCATCTAACATGAAATTTTGGGCACAGATAATTATATAAACACTGAAATGTTGTATTTTTCGGTGGTACTGATTGTTTCTTGATTTCAAAGTTCCCTAAACCGGCATTATTTAGAACTACTGTACGATTTTGTATGTCTCACTTCAAGACCCGTCCTTAAATTTGCACAAAAGTGATGTCACTATGAAATGTTACCGAAGTGTACCCATATATGTATTTTGTTTTATAGTATTTGCTGTCGCAGAGTAATCGGTTAGCGAGTGTTAGTTGCGTAATCTGAAAGTTATGAGTTCAAGTCTTAGTTGGTCAGTTAGCCAGGAAAAGAAAGACGATTTGGTGCGAGGCTAGCAGTAGAAACCCAGTCAGTCTTCACAAATTACACCATCATCAAGGAAACTATGAAACTTCAAGGCCTATATTCCACTCGGAGTTTAAGCAATGGAGAAGAACAATTTAATGAACTTCCAGTATGCAAGGAATAGACGGGTGTAAAAGTGTCAGCTTGCAGCATCCACTCCCATGTCTTAACTTTTCACTAAGATGAGGTTCTTGTAAAGAAAGAGAATAGTTGTTACTAAATTCTCATCTATCACACAATTAGGATAATACTGAACAAAGTATATGGATTATACCGATGGTTTTATCGATAACTAACCGGTAGACTGTATAGTGCGACAGACAGCGAGCCGGGAACGAGGAACCACACAAAAAAACATTGAGGATCTGAATTTCGCCTATGATATATGTCTGATTTCCCACAAACTGGAAGATATGCAAGTGAAAAGAAACCAGCTGGCAGAAGAAGTATCAAAGATAGGACCGACTTCAGGTGAACATAGAGAATGCAGAGGTAGGTAATGAAGATTCCTGGCCAACAGCAGCAGCAACAACAACAGACAACAATCATCATAAATGGGAGAAATCTGAGAGAAGCAACCTCCTTTACCTACCTACCTACCTATGTGGGAAGCATCGTTTCAACTACAGGCGGAACTGACAAGAATATCAGAGCAAGGATCGGGAAAGTAAGGCAAGCTTTCATTACTCTCAAGTCTGTGTGGAGATCAACAGCACTCAGCATGGAAAATTAGATCCGGATTTTCAACTCCAATGTGAAGTCAGTGCTAATCACTAGACGGATCACAGACTTGGCGCCGCGTCACGAAAAGCACTTCTGAACAAACTACAGAGTTTCATCAACAGCTGTCCTCGCTCAAGATCAGATGGCCATAAAAGATCGGCAGCAGGGATCTCTGAGAGCGATCCAACTCAGCAGGAACCGATTGTACAACAAATAAGCAGGAAGAAATGGAAGTCGATTAGCCATACTCTGAGAAAACAAACCATCAAGTGAGTGTCATCACACGTCAGTCTATTGCTCGAGTGGAACCCGAATAGGAGTCGGCGAGTTGGTCGTCAATGTGAGGGTGACATGGAGCAGGGGGTCATGTGAAGAGGAGATGAAAGCATGTGAGCAGACATGGAAACAGGTGATGAAAACGTTGGCAGAGAATTGAACGCAGCGGAGATGTGCTGCTGAATCCCTATGTTCCTCTAGGAACTAAAGGGAACAATAACAATAACAACCGGAGTTATTTGAGCATCCCTTTACAATCTCTACGCTGTCATGACCTATACCTATAAGACTTTTGAGCATAATTATGTCCTTTGTAATTCATCAGTTTAGATTTTCCCATTGATTGACTAGACTAAAATATTCACCCTATATTGACATGTCACCTCCTGATGAGGAGGCCTAAACGATACCTCAGGACTTAACCTGAAATAATAATACAGTGGGTGGTGGTGACTAGTCGTGGAACCCATTTCGTCCTATTTGAAACTCTTCATTCATCTGAATGTATATACCTGCATTCTCCAGTGGGTGATGTTGTTCCCACTGATAACCCTTTGCCATTTGTACATTCAAATGACAACAAAATGTGCACAGTCTGAATTCCACGTCTAATCACTATCCACTATTGCATACTAATTGAAAAGATGATAAGCATTGAGAAGCCTCATACTTATATAGAACAACACCTGCTTAAGCGAACAGTGATATTGTGCTTTCAATTAGATCTCATCCGGCTTAACTCTAATATACCTACATAACTTTACAAATAAAAATTCAAACATGAATAAACCAATCGTGGTGTTTTGCCAATAGGATAATAAGATGGTGAATATAAATTGTGCAGTTAGCCATAATAGTAATAATAATGGTCTTATCTTAATCGTGTAATGTATTTGCGCAACACATTCCCAACAATCTGATCACACACGGACTTGTCATAGGAATGTATATATATATATATATATATATATATGAAATTAATAGAGTTAAGAGGTGAGAAATTAGACTTAGGTCAAGTGGAATCTTGAGAACGCATTAATGGCGAGAACAGGAGACCTAGCTCCTGGATTGCCAAACATATTATAGAGACAGGACATAGAATTGACGTGAACAGATAGTTTAAACCTTTCTATAAACCGTGTTTGGCGAATCGCGTATCCCAAAGTTTGTGGAAGCCCTAGCTAGTAATTAGGAAGTTTAAAGCACCTTCATGCGTTCAAAGCAGCAATCTGTCATCATATTAAACCTTCTTTGGTAAATTTTGTTTTGATACCATTGCAGATGTACTATTACCTCTGTTATTTGGTTTAGTGGTCTTCATTGTTACTCCGACCTTGACTATGTCCTTTTAACTTGACTTAAATTTATTTTCTCACCTCTTAACTCTTCATTAACTTCATATGTACACATTCCTATGACAAGTCCGTGTGTGATCAGATTGTTCGAAATGTGTTGCGCAAATACATTACACAATTCAGACAAATTACGCCTTCTTATTGCTTTATCTAAATTCATAAAAGGAGCTAATTGTTTTAAATGGTCTGTGACAAATCTGTGATAAAACGAATAATGAAAAACAGCATGATTCAACAAACAAATGTTCAGGTGGAAGTAGTAGTCGATAAAGGCTAGTAAAAACAAATGAAGCGATTAAGTAATGCTAAATTGTAAGGGAAGGAAATGAAACACGTTTTCAATGATGATGTGATAAGAAAGGGGGTGGAAAATATAAACAAGGGGTGGTGTAGAAGTCATAAGTTAGTTATGTTTAATAGCCCAACAAAGGAGGGATAACGGCTGTACGAACTTCTTTTGAATGCATTGTTTAGCCTTAATAGTTCGAATGCCTATCGCCTCAGCTGTGTGCAGTAGACGAGAACGAAGTCTACTGGAAAGATTCCGTGGGATACGATGAATTACTTTGAAGGCTCTCGTTTTCTTCACTACATGACCACTATCAAGTGAATGTGACAAAATTGAGCTACGGATTGTTTTTGTCTATTCTTTGCCAAACCACCATGATGGGAGATGTTCACTAACACGTTGGCTAAGCTGTCTTATAGCATGCTCAACATAACTGTCACCGCAGGTGCAGTTGAATTGATAAATGCGCATAGATGTGGTCTTTCGTTTGCGTCCCAATCATTCGTCGGCTAGAGAATGACAAACATAGGTGTGCTGCGTAATACGTTCTTCGTATACTCCTTGAAATTCTTTGGAATAAAATCTCACTTGATAAGTCACCATTAAATTTTAACTTAATAAATAGAGGTTTCTTTCGTGCAGTCAGAGTCTCAAGTTTTTTCTCTGATGTTTTCATATGTGTCTTTATGAAACTACTCGGATAGCCAGCCCATCTCCGTCAAGGAATCGTGAATATATATATATATATATATTCAAATTCCTTTTGTAAGAGGTCATCCGTACATATCTTTGAAGTTTTCTTTGTGACAAAATTGTTTTCAGTAACTTAACACCACACACAAATATCAACTCCAACCACTGACTGATCTATTTCATCAGTCAGTTATGTGACTTTTTATTTTTACAGTAAGATAGTGCCAGATTCCTCAGATACTGCATTCCATTTAATTATTATTATATTAGTATAAATGATAGACAGTAAAGGTCACGGTGATGATGATATTTCTAGTAGAGTTAGAACAAAACTATTTTAAAAAAATATGTTTTCAATGTGTTCAATTTTGTAGAGAAAAAATACAAATCTACTAAAGGATAAAAAATCACACGTCTTTCTTTTTTCTCCATAATAATATTTAAAAAATTTGTTTTCGATATGAAAGACAGTGAAAAGACGCGTACATATTCCTTTTGAACTAAATGTCGGTGAAACAGACAATAGATACTATTATTAGATGAATGACTCCATATATGTATATATATATACTACTGATATACTGAAATGCATAGTTAAATACTGATCATATCACGAATTCCCTCTAGAACCCAGGTAATTACTTATCTGAATAGAACCAGTCACTAGTGAGCATCAGATTGACATTCAAGTGTTGATGAGGTCCTTAAACCAATCAAATCCTTGCAAATCGGAATTGTTCAGATCACAGTGTTTGATCAACGAATATGATTTATGGTATTATCACCTCGTGGGGGAGGGGGGGGTCAACTAATTCCATCCACTGAGATGAGTCAAAGCGAGTATATCGCTGATGAGATCAGCTTCAAACGAGCAAAAATTACAGTTCAGTGTTTAGACCACATTGATCTGACTGGCGAGTAAACATTACTGCCTAGTTTTCACAAAGGGAGGTCAACTTGATGATAGAACCTTCATGGATTCTACTAGCAGACGCACTGTACTTCCATCCGGGACAAAACAAAGAATTCATCATTTCACTAGATGTTTGGTAGGAAACTATGACTACAAGCAAACACACACAGAAAAACACAATAATACTTAAATGCATCTCACTAACACTGCAGTGTGAAGAAGTGAGAAATGAAAAGGAAAGAAGTAAGAGAAACTTGGGACTACAAGAATTCCAGCAGAGAGAGAAAGGAAGAAATGAATAGCATTAGAAGCTTGAGTTTATGCGAAGTGTAGTGAAGAGAAAATTACACTGTTGGAGACGAATGAGCTTCACGACAACTCCTGAAAAATTCAGAAGAATTATACATTGTCACTGACTGACATGGTTACAGTTTATACCATCAGAGGAGGAACAGCAGGAGGAGGAGACAGAAAAAACGCATTAATGCTAGCCAACTTCAGAAATACATACAGTGACATAAAATAGTCAGCTAGCAGCATTTTAAAATGCACCATATGATGCCAAGCCACTTGGCGTAGTGGCTACGTTGTAGACTTGATTGATGGAATTCACTCTGCACAAAACGAAGGCATAGACGCGTGATACTATTCACTGCTATTTACTTCTGCCTTTTTCTGTCTTCTTCACCACTGCACTTTGCCTCTGTTTAAATAAACTGATATATGTTTAAATTCAGCTGCGCACCCCCACTGGAGTTCGAGCCCACGACTTCCCGGTTACATAGTAAGCTCATAGACCATTCGCTCACTGCGGCCTGATCCAGTGGTCCATAAATCGCAGCTGCTGCCCATAGGCGATATAATGCAGTGCAGCCACCAGTTGAATGTCATAGACAAGTAACGGATCTCTTACCTGGCTAATTTGGTGAACCCCACAGGTTACCATACTAACGCGAAACCATCTGCTTATCACCTTGGAATCATTCGTTCTACATTGGTATTCAAACATCAGCAAATGCTATAAGATTTCAAACCAATATATTTCACATCCACAGCTTAGAAAATGATGAGTTGCCAATTATACATTTTTACCGATATTAGATTTACATTAAAACAAAAAAAGGTTTATTCAGTCAGGCGATTATTACATGTGATAATCATCTCATCATTGACGTAGACGCATAGTGAATATTTGTTTTTTCTGCCTAAATAAGCTAATTTGTGCCTCTCTGTGTGTAACACAAAGTTATTCAACACTAGTATCTCCTCTATTACTTGTGCTATACATTATCATACACTTGTCATTCATCCTATTAAGACACTCTTTCCTTTAAAAAAAAATATATCTAATATGTACACACCACAATGACTAGAAAAAAAGTACACATATGCTTAACTGCTTATCATGAATGAATGACATAAGCATAAAAGTACTATCTGAGTGATCTACCATAGATAAATTAGTAAGAACGAAGATGCATTTATATTCAAGTGTTCATTCCAATATTGATCACGAGGTGACTTCAACTAGAAAACCATTAAAATCATCGCAGAGTGTTTTGTTCTGCACTGCGACTCTTCAGTAGCAGCACACACACATGATCCCACCTCTAGGGATCGGACCACCCAGTACCTTCAGGTTACAAGGTGAGCTATTTGACGGTTTGGTCAATGGGTGGGAAATCTAACTTCTGCCTAGCCGCGATATATATATATATATATAAATTTAGACAGACAACCAATGGATTATCCTTTATTGGTGATATGATGATCGATATCCAGTCCGGAAATTAACCAATCAGAATTGGCCTACATAAATGATCAATGTCTAGTCTGGAAACAAACCAATCAGAATTGACATTCGTAAAATAACGCCTACTATTTTATGGATTATAATTACGAACTAATTGAAATGTCTTCATTAATATGTCTTATTGAAGTGACTGGCCCTATTCAGGTAGGTAGTTACCTGGGGTTCTAGTGGGAAGTCGTGACCAGTAGGGTGCAGCAGGTCAGGTGTGAGGACAAATACTCGCCGAAGACATTGGCTAGCGGTTGCGCTATGTCATGAATTGGCAGAAGTTCGAATTCATGGGCCATTGGATCAGGTCCCAGTGGCTTAATGGTATACGAGCTCGCCTTGCAACCAGAAGGTCCTTCGTTCGAATCGCGGTGGGTGCGAACTGATGAAGAGTCCCGAACTAGGACAAAACGGCTGTCCAGTGCTCCCAGCTTTTCCAATAGTTCTCTAACTAATGTCAGCTCATGATGAAAATCCTGTAACAAATCCACTACATGTTACAAAATCGTGTCTGAACATACCTTTTCTACAGTGATTTCAAGTTATAGATAGAAAATGGAATAAGCAATATAATTCCAAAGATGATGTAAGCAGACAATTATTTAGTGTTAAAAGAGAGTAACTTTATATGGTAATTAGACAAAGGGGTGGAATTCAGAAGTTCTATTGGAAACAAGGATGGACAAGAGATGAATGACAAGGTAGAACAACAGAGTGAATTTGTACATATTATCGTGGGGAGTTCGAAAGAGTGTGAGTTAATAGTGAAGTAAAATTATCAAATAGATAAAATAATTTAATTATTTAGGAGATTTGAAACCTTAATAGTGAGTTAAACTCAGTCAGTGAGTGAAAATCAAAATCAAGGTTGAGTGGGATGTTATGCAACAGAACAAAACACAAAGGTACACGAACAAAACAATTGTTCTATTGCGCAACGTTCCACTTAGTCTTGACTTTGGTTTGCACTAACTATTAAGATTTCAAATCTCGTAAATTCAGTTACGCTGTATCTTTAAAACCACTCCTCTTCTGCGTTCGGGAATGAAAGACAAACTGCCTAATTTCGCCTCTTCCATGTGTATATACCAATTTAACTGCTCCTGTGGAGCAGGCCAGTTACATAAACCGTAAAATTAGGCGTGTTTCTCGTCGAATTTCCGAACATTACCCTGCCTGGTTAAGCAAAGGATAAACAAAATCTATTCACAGCGCTATTCTGGCTCATCTTGTGGAGACAGAACACAAGATTGACGTTAGTCATGCTTTCAGGGTCATTTACCGCATACCTACGAATCTCAATTTCGCTTTAAGAGTTCGACTTCTAAATATTGCTGAGGCTGTGGGGATTCATATTAATAAGCCTAATTTATGCACTCAAAAGAAGTTAGTTCAGTCATTATCATTACCTTGACCATCCAGGTTTGAATAATCCAGAATTTTCGTGAAATTTCCCTAATTTTAGTTGATATTCTATTCGCTATTATATCTTTATTATTATAATTTAAGCACCTTTAATGAACTGTAATAGCATTGACCATACTTTACAAATCGATATTATTTTAAAAAACGCTAATATTGTTATTAACTACCAATTTAAAATATTCCTCGTATATAAGCATATATATAATTGTAGAGCCTGGAACAGGAATTTATCGAAAAGAATATTCTTTGCTCGATCATTTTGTGTTTTATAGATGTCTGAATGAATATTTTTGCTATATTAAATTATTTTATCTATTTGAAAATTTTACTTCACTATTCACACCCACCCTTTCGAACTCCCCACGATAATATGTACAAATTCACTATGTTGTTCTACCTCATCTCTTGTCCATCCTTGTTTCCAATAGAACTTCTGAATTCCACCCCTTTATCTAATTATTACATAAATAGTTACTCTCTTTTAACACTGAATAATTTTCGGCTTACATCATCTTTGGAATTATATTGCTTATTCCATTTTCCATCTATAATTTGAAATCACTGTAGCAAAGGTATGTTCAGACAGGATTTTGTCACATGTAGTGGATTAATTTAGGATGTGGACAGTTGAAGAGAATCTCAATCAACGAAATAAAACTAGCGCGTATTATCAAAAGTGCAAATATGTTCTTTCATTCTTTATTCAAACTAATAAAAGGGATCAGCTGTATGAAAAATATAGCTAGATATTTGGGTGACATTGGTCATCTGTAGAATCTAGAATGCTTATTTCGGCCAATAATAAGGACTCCTCAGTTGGATTTCGTTGCAGCGTGGCACAGTGAGTGATGATGTTCACACTGATACATCAACGCCAGCATCTAATCGTTTCAGACACCAAGACGGTATCCACACAGCTAGTGTGCGACAACAGTCAGTTGTTACTTTTTAGTTTTATTTGACATTCCAGTGAAAAATAACATGATGGTTTTAATTCCTGGAAAATTATCATCAGTCAGTGGGTATGCAAGTACATCCAGCCGATGAGTCTCACACATTGGATGTTGAAATGTGCATCTACAGGATTCCATTCTACTAGTCAGTTAAATCTATCACCCGATCTACTATTCTCCAGTGTATAGAAAATCAACCCACACACAGATCAAATACTGAATTATAACAGCAACAATCCAATAACACACAAAAGTAGATGTATACAAACACTACGGAAGAGGGCCAGCCGGGCCTCACTGTAGCACTACCATCTTAAGGAAAATTGAAGAAAAATATCTCATGGACGTTTTCCAAAAGAATGGATATCTATGGAATTTCATCAAAAGACATCTACCTCCAAGCAAATCAACCTACCAAATCAAAAGCCCCCATGGAAAGCATAAAGAAAATCGCCCTATCATATGTAAAAGACAACTCAGAAATCACTGAAAGACTCTTCAAACCTTCAACAATTGATGCCACACACAAACCAACAAAGTCGCTTCACTCAGGTGACTCTGTGTTAACCAAAAGACTCAACACAGCGAAAGAAGATAAAACCAACATCATCTACAAAACAAATTGCAACGACTGCGAAAAACACTGCATTGGCCAAAGTGGACCTCCTCTTCGTCTTCGTATCCATGATCATAAACTAGTCGTCAAAAGACATGACGTCCAATCCCTCTTTCATATCGCCTCACTGCATACAGACAACCACGGACATCAATTCGACTGGGACAACCAGTGTTCAAAAGTTAGACAGAGGAAACACCAAGAATGCTAGAGATGTTTTACAAACTTGGTATTCCAGTGAATTATCAATCAATAGACACACAGTGACATAGACAAAATTTACCAATCTATAAGAAGGGAATCTCATAATACACAAAGGGTCAAACTTCAGGTCAACGAAACAATCAAAACCAATACCAATACAAGTAGCCACCTACCTAGAGGGTATGAAAATACATAAAAACAATCAATCACGTTCAGGGTCACCCACCAAGGGAGATGACTAATAAACTCGTGGAGAAATCTAAAAAGCTCACTTCATCAAGTTGAAGTATCTGCTGAATATATTGCCTGGTAGGGTAATGAAAGCTTCGTAAATAAACCATCCAGTCAGTTAGCTCAGAGAACATAGTTACATCAAAATCATCCACCAGGACGAGTGGAACACTATTCTTCGAACACTGTACCCATGGTATAAAGGTTTTCAATTACAGTTTATCTCCTCGCTAGCCCCCTATCTTTCAAACCCGATGACTGTATGACCACAATATGTCAAAACAACACCATTGACAGCAAACTACTGGCTGTAGTGAATCTACCTCAACTCTTGTCCATCCTTGTTTCCAATAGAACTTCTGAATTCCACCCCTTTGTCTAATTACCATATAAATAGTTACTCTCTTTTAACACACTAAATAATTGTCTAATTAAATCATCTTTGGAATTATATTGCTTATTCCATTTTCTATCTATAATTTGAAATCACTGTAGCAAAGGTATGTTCAGACAGGATTTTGTCACATGTAGTGGATTTATTTAGGATGTAGGCAGTTGAAGAGAATCAATCAACGAAATAAAACTAGCGCGTATTATCAAGACTACAAATATGTTCTTTCATTCCTTATTCAAACTAATAAAAGGGATCAGCTGTATGAAAAATACAGCTAGATATTTGGGTGACATTGGTCATCTGTAGAATCTAGAATGCTTATTTCGGCTAATATTTAGGACTTCTCAGTTGGATTTCGTTGCAGTGTGCCAGTGAGTAGTGATGATGTTCACACTGATACATCAACGCCAGCATCTAATCGTTTCAGACACCAAGACGGTATCCACACAGCTAGTGTGCGATAACAGTCAGTTGTTACTTTTTGGGTTTATTTGACATTCCAATGAAAAATAACATGTGGTTTAATTCCTGGAAAATTATCATCAGTCAGTGGGTATGCAAGTACATCCAGCCGATGAGTCTCACACATTGGATGTTGAAATGTGCATCTACAGGATTCCATTCTACTAGTCAGTTAAATCTATCACCCGATCTACTATTCTCCAGTGTATAGAAAATCAACCCACACACAGATCAAATACTGAATTATAACAGCAACAATCCAATAGCACACAAAAATAGTTGTATACAAACACTACGGAAGAGGGCCAGCCGGGCCTCACTGTAGCACTACCATCTTAAGGAAAATTGAAAAAAGATATCTCATGGACGTTTTCCAAAAGAATGGAATTTCATCAAAAGACATCTACCTCCAAGCAAATCAACCTACCAAATCAAAAGCCCCCATGGAAAGCATAAAGAAAATCGCCCTATCATATGTAAAAGACAACTCAGAAATCACCGAAAGACTCTTCAAACCTTCAACAATTGATGCCACACACAAACCAACAAAGTCGCTTCACACGGGTGACTCTGTGTTAACCAAAAGACTCAACAAGCGAAAGAAGATAAAACCAACATCATCTACAAAACAAATTGCAACGACTGCAAAAATTACTACATTGGCCAAAGTGGACCTCCTCTTCATCTTCGTATCCGTGATCATAAACTAGTCGTCAAAAGACATGACGTCCAATCCCTCTTTCATATCGCCTCACTGCATACAGACAACCACGGACATTAATTCGACTGGGACAACCAGTGTTCAAATGTTAGACAGAGGAAACACCAAGAATGCTAGAGAAGTTTTAGAAGCTTGGTATTCCAGTGAATCGTTAATCAATAGACACACAGTGACATAGACAAAATTCACCAAATCTATAAGAAGGGAATCTCATAATACACAAAGGGTCAAACTTCAGGTCAACGAAACAATCAAAACCAATACCAATACAAGTAGCCACCTACCTAGAGGGTATAGAAATACATAAAAACAACCAATCACGTTCAGGGTCACCCACCAAGGGAGATGACTAATAAACTCGTGGAGAAATCTAAAAAGCTCACTTCATCAAGTTGAAGTATCCGCTGAATATATTGCCTGGTAGGGCAATGAAAGCTTCGCAAATAAACCATCCAGTCAGTTAGCTCAGAGAACACAATTACATCAAAATCATCCACCAGGACAAGTGGAACACTATTTTTCGGACACTGTACCCATGGTATAAAGGTTTTCAATTACTGATCATCCCCTATTTTCCAAACCAGATGACTGTATAACCACAATATGTCAAAACAACACCACTGATAGCAAACTACTGGCTGTAATGAGTTTCGAATTCCCTACATTTTTCACATTTTTTTCATCAGATATTTAATGGGAAGGATACCAGTATACAATTTACGTCACGTGGCTTTCAACAGTGAATATTTTTAAAAAAGGAATGTAAATATTAATTAGTCTGATAACGTCATAAAATATCTCTGTATATATATATGAAATCACATGCATAAACTTCACACTATTAACGCATTCACCCTTCTTTTTTTATCTCTCAATATGGCTATCACTAAATTACCTTGTCTTTCTAGATACATCACAGCCAGAATTGAAAAGGCAAATAAACTGGTCACTTAATAAACTAAGCCTCAAGAGTTTACTTGTAGTAATCTGAGTTGATTGCGGATTGATATCAGTTAGAGGAACAATGGAAACCACTAGGCGGATACTGGACAGTTGTTTCGTCAGCCTAGTTTGGGACTCATCGGTAGTACGCAGCCAAGAACTTCTGGCTACAAAGCAAGCTTGCAGACCATTCGGTCACTGAGACCTGACTCAATGGCTAGCCCATGAATTCTGACTGCTACCAATTCGTGATTTTAGCGAGACTAGCACCAGCCAATGTCATTGGTGAGTATTTGTCTCTGTTGATGCGTACTACCGATGAGTTCCAAACTAGGACTAGTCAAGTACTCCCAACTGGTTTTCAGTGGTTCTCTCACTGATATCAATCCGCGATCAAAACCTAATACAAACTATGTGACGTTTTACCTTCGCGAGAGACTTATATTCAGTGTCGCACAACCTCAAAAATCTAGTGGGAAGTCGTGACCAGTGGAGTAGAGCAGGTCAGGTGTGGGGAACAATATTCACCACGTGTGACATTGGCTAGTGGTCGCACTGTGTCATGAATTGGCAGAAGTTAGAATTCATGGGCCACTGGATAGGGTCCCAGTGGCTTAATTGTCTACGAACTCGCCTTGTAAGCTGAAGGTCCTGGGTTGGAAACCCTGTGGTGGGTCTGTACTGCTGAAGAGTGCCAGATTAGGGGAAAACAGCTGCCCTATTAGACCGAAAATTTTACAAGGCTATTATACTATTATCTGTATGCACGGATCCCCACCTTTCAAAGCATTGAATGGCAGTTGAACTTTACATCACTTTCATCAACTCTGAAAAGGCCTTCCAACGAAGTTGACCACGAAGTAATTTGGAAACTACGTCATCACTATGGTATGGCTTAAAACCTAGTCAGTCTCATTCAGCACCTGTGTGACAATGGCATGTGTCATATGATATACAACAGAAACCTTGGCGAGGCGTCTGAAGTGAATACAAGGCTGACTGCGTACTATAGCCGATGATATTTCTAGTTGCAGTGGACTGGATCATGCATTAAAACTGTGGGAAAGCAAGGCGATAGGAATACGTTGGACCAGTAAGAAGACCGTAGAAGATCTGAATTTATGTCTAACGTCACACAAACTCACAGACTTACCGATGAAAACCAACAAACAGAGAAAAAAGCAGAGAAGGCAGGACTTCCAGTGAACATAGATAAACGGAGATGGTGAAAATAACCGATCAACGGCAAGCACCAATCAATATGAAGAGGAAAATTTTGAGAGAAGAGGTTACTTCGTTCACTTATCTAGGAAGCATCGTTTTAATCTACAGGCATGATGTTAGATGATGGATCAAGAAGACAAAGTACATCTTCGTCACTGTGAAATTTGTTTTTGGAAACCTTTTGAAATCAGCATAAAGAAAGAAATCCGGATTTTCAACACCAATGTTAAATCATTCAGTTCTACTATACGGGACAAAGAAACATTGGCGATTGCATCACATAGAGCATCTCCAACAGGCTACTTTAGACATTTATCAACAACTGCCCTCCATCTCTGCCTCCATACGGAAGATCAAATGGTCAATCAAAGAAACTATGGGAACGAATGATAAATATTCCAAAGAGAATACAGATGGATCTGAAGTACGCTGAGGGCGCCACGCAGGCCATCGTCTGAGTAAAACCTAAATACGAAAGAAGGAGTGGGAAATTGGGTCTGAGTTTGACATAGAGAAAATTGTGTGTGAGTAGAAGGAGATGACAGACTAAAAGCATTCATGGGACCAGTTAAAAAAGACCACAGGGAATAGGACAAAGTAGAGATGTCTTGTTGAAGTCTTATGTTACATTCGGAACCCAAGGTACTATAGATATAATAATAACAATAATACACATTGCATCAACACACAAACACACACACACGGACAATGGAGACGAACGAACCAAATGATAGAATGACATCGTTAATATAAGAATACTAACGACTATTATTGATAAAAGAAATGAGTTCCCTTTTATGAATTTCGACAGTATCCTAACGATAATATTATATCCCATTGTGTTTGTCAACTTACATGTATGTGTGGACATACGTACATAGGGAGGGCCCATCGGTCTCTGCAGGTTAAGGCTACAGAAAATATCTCAAAAGTGGCTGCAACAACAAATAAAATCGCCAGATACAATTAATCCCGAAAGCAGATGTCCAACATCATCTATAGCGAAGCACATTATAAAGACGGGTCATAAGGTTGATTTCAACAATGCCTTTAAGACCATATATAAAACAAGGTTGGGTCACACTCTTGAATTCATTGAAGCCTTCGCCAAAAATAGATTTCAACCTGTCTGTCTTATATGTCCAAAAGTTATTTGTTATCACCTTAAATCTGCCTTGGTAATCCAATTTAGAACCAAGGATCAATTCACTTCATAATATATTTATTCAACCCCTTCTTGGCTTTGTTTTTTCTCTTTTTATCTTTCTTACCCACACCTTTGCGTCGTCATCTCCCTACCCATTATTTATGACCTAGACTTGTACACAATCTGACCTGTATTGTAATGATTCATGCCTTCTTGCCTTCTATTAAAAACTGTGTATGACAAGTACGTATGTGTGTGTGTAGTCGGAATGTCTGAAATGTGTTGCGCAAATACGCGGATTACACACGTTTCAGATAGACTACGTGTTCTTATTGTGTTGTCGAAAGACTATTATTGTCATTATTATCTCTGTTATCATTGTAGCAATCATAGTCATTCAAAGGTCAATAACTCATGTAACTATTGCTGTTCATCACAAAAAAGTGTTTGTATGTGTGTGTGTGTGTGGCTTTTTTCCTCAGAATCCACATTCCATCCGATAGATAAATAGTTTCAAATGTATAATAAAACTTTAATTTGTGGATGGTGACTAACAGTAGAATCCAGGATGCGCATTTCGTCCTATTTGGGACTCATCACCTGGATGTACCTGCATTTTCCAGTGAGTGATGATGTTCCCACCACTGAGGCTCGAACCCAATGCTCATAGTTTGAAACGCCAAAGCGCTATCCACTAGACCACTTGAGCCACCACTTGTGCAACGGGTCATATTAATTATATAATTGAATTTTAGATTTTCCCGTCGATTGATTGGACCGAAGTATTCGGTCTCAGATTGACATGTCGGCTTCTTGTGCAGATGCTTCGACAATGTCTGGGCATTTAATTAGAATTTAATTTGTCGATGGTGACTAGCAGTGGAATCCAGGATAAAGCGCATTTCGTCCTATTTGAGACTCGTCTCCCAGCTGGATGTACCTGCATTTCCCAGTTAGTGATGATGTTCCCACCGACACCGAGCACTTCGGTCCAATCAATCGATGGTAAAATCTAAAATTCGATTAAATGTATAATAAAAAGCTTCAATAAACGAATAAGGTAAGAGGGCATGTATACATGTTGGTGTATAAGGATGCAATTTTTCTAACGTTGACAATTAATTATGCATGATTTGATTCTGACAAATGGTTTCCTGTAATTCAAAGGACAATTTACCACAATTTTGTATCGTTTGGTAACATAATAATGGTAGTAATATTAGTTATTAGTGGAACTTAAAATGTAACGATACATAACAACCGATAAACGGGTTACTTCGCTTTCATAATAATTTATAATTAATTGTTACTACTACTATTATTATTAAGGTTTCTAACTACAAGTAAATGCGGTTGGTTGTAATAGCTGGATTACAGAAATAGTATAGTTATTCTTTATTTAGAACAACCCATTTAAGCGAACAGTGATATTGTGCTTTCAATTAGATCTCATCCGGCTTAACTCTAATACACCTACATAACTTTACAAATAAAAATTCAAACATAATAAACCAATCGTGGTGTTTTGCCAATAGGATAATAAGATGGTGAATATAAATTGTGCAATTGGTCATAATGGTAATAATAATAATAGTCTTATCTTAATCGTGCTATGTATTCGCGCAACACATTTCGAACAATCTGATCACACACGGACTTGTCATAGGAATGTATATATATATATATATACATATATATATATGAAATTAATAAACAGTTAAGAGATGAGCAAATAGACTTAGGTCAAGTGGAATCTTTAGAACGCATTAATGGCGAGAACAGAAGACCTAGCTCCTCCATCGCGAAACATTTTATAGAGACAGGACATAAAATTGACGTGAACAGATCTTTTAAACCTATCTATGAAACGTGTTTGTGGCGTATCCTAAAGTTTGTGGAAGCCCTAGCTAGTAATTAGGAAGTTTAAAGCACCTTCATGCGTTCAAAGCAGCAATTCATCATCACATTGAACCTTCTTTGGTAAATTTTGATTTGATACCATAGCAGATGTACTTTTACCTCTGTTATTCGGTTTAGTGGTCTCCATCGTTACTTTGACCTTCAATACGTCTTTTTAACTTGAACTAAGTCTATTTCCTCACCTCTTAACTCCTTATTAGTTTCATATACACATTCCTATAACAAGTCCGTGTGTGATGGATCAGATTTTTTGAAGTGTGTTGCGCAAACACATTACACAATTCAGATAAATTACGCCTTCTTATTGCTTTATCTAAATTCATAAAAGGAACTAATTGTTTTAAATGGTCTGTGACAAATCTGTGATAAAACGAATAATGAAAAACAGCATGATTCAACAAACAAATTTTCAGGTGGAAGTAGTCGATAAAGGCTAGTAAAAACAAATGAACCGATTGCGTAATGCTAGATTGTAAGGGAAGTAAATGAAACGCGTTTTTAATGATGATGTGATAAGATTAAGGGATGATAAGAAAGGGGGTTAAGAATATAAATAAAGGGTGGTGTAGAAGTCATTAGTTGGTTATGTCTTAATAAGCCAAGAGAGAGATAATGGCTGTGTGAACTTCTTTTGAATGCACAGTTTAGGCTTAAAAGTTCGAATGCCTATCGCCTGCCCCAGCTGTGTGTGTGCAGTAGACGAATACGAAGTCTACTGGAAAGATTCCGTGGGATACGATGAATTACTTTGAAGGCTCTCGTTTTCTCCACTACATGACCACTATCAATTGAATGTGACAAAATTGAGCTACGGATTGTTTTTTTCTGTTCTTTGCCAAACCACCATGATGGGAGATGTTCACTAACACATTGGCTAAGCTGTTTAGTAGTATGCCCAACATAAGTGTCACCGAAGGTGCGTAAAACGTTCTTCGTATCCTCCTGGAAACTCTTTGGGATAAAACCTCACTTGATATATTTTCAATTCCACTCTCTTATCATCCCTTAATCTTATCACATCTTCATTAAAAACGTGTTTCATTTACTTCCCTTACAATCTAGCATTACTTAATCGGTTCATTTGTTTTTACTAGCCATTATCGACTACTACTTCTACCTGAATATTTGTTTGTTGAATCATGCTGTTTTTCGTTATTCCTGTTATCATAGACTGTCTCACTTTTTCATTCGCTTTGCTGATAAGATCATTATTATTATTCTGTCTGTCTGTCTGGATTCAGCATAAAACTTGGCACCGAAGTGCAACAGTTCCAGTTGCCACGTTCCAAGTAGCACACGAAGGTAGACGAGAAAATGAGTGAAGAGAATCAATAGAGTTATGACAAGTATAAGAGTGAAACAGAATGAGTAATGGTAGAAAGGAATATGAAAGATTAGAGAGACTGAATACATCTGCACCAGTGACAACGATTTTGAGCCATGTCGCCACTATTGTCTCCAGCCATTGATTCTTAGAGTCCCGAGGGACCCAACCCGGAAGTCTGCATCTCTCTACCTGACTCAGTTTAACTGTCAAGAATTTCATGGATTAATGCCATGCTTTTGTTTGACCACCACTTACTCTTTTCCAACCTGCACCTATATCAGCTAGTAATGCCTGTCGGGGGAGGCGATGGTTAGGCATGCGCAGCACGTGACCTAGCCATCTCAATCTATGTAACTTCATAGCCTCTTCGATTGATTTTCCCTCTTTGCCCAACACTCTACGCCTAACGTCAACGTTACTTACCTTATTATACCACCTAACGTGAGAAAGAGATCGTAGACATCTATCATCAAAAACGCTCAACCTTTTCATGTCTTCAACTCATATTGGCCATGTTTCAGAGCCATAGAGAAGGACGGAGCGAACTGCTGAGCAGTACACACGTCCCTTGGTTGATAGTCGGATGTCGCGCTTACGCCACAGATGGTGTAAGTTGGTGAAAGCAGCTTGAGCTTTTTGGATTATTGTTACTATTATTATTATTATCACTACTACTATTATGACTAACTGCACAATTTATATTCACAATCTTATAATCCTATAGACAAAACACCACGATTGGTTTATTCGTGTTTGAATTTTTATTTGTAAAGTTATGTCGGTGTATTAGAGTTAAGCCTGATGAGATATAATCGAAAGCACAATATCACTGTTCGCTTGAATGGGTTGTTCTAAACCCAGTAATGGTAGTTATTAGTGGAACTTATATAATGTATTGATACAGATCAGTTAATAGATGGGTTACTTCACTTTCATAATAATTTATTATTAATTATTACTGTTACTGTTATTATTATTATTAACATTATTACTAAGGTTTCTAACTACAAGTAAATACGGTTGATTGTAATAGCTGGATTTCAGAAAAAGTATAGTTATTATTTATTTATTTATTCATTTATTTAGTGAGTAATTAACATGCATGCATACATTAGATGTCAATGTCACAGTGGGAACAACCTGATCCAGGATGAAATTAAAAACACAAAAGGAATAATTTATGCTCACTATATGCATTCCCTATCCTTAAATTATTGTTATATATATATATATATATATATATTTGTTTTCCAGATTCTCAGTAGACCACTAATGTAACAAGTTCCATAAGATTTCGAATCACGCAAGAACAACAGTTGTTTGTGCAGAATAAATTGATACCCTTGTAACAATAGAAGACAAGGGCCAGGCAACAGAACGTTTATTACGGAAAATCAACACGTATTTATAGATTTTGACGTACATTATTGTAGGTTAATGTTAGTAGAAAATACAGTCTGTTGATTGGTTGTTTCTCACACAAAGTTAACCTTGCATCTTTTGTGGCTGTGTCAGTTCATTTATATGTTAACTGTATCCGCCTGTCCATCTTGACCTTTGACCTCAATTACTGTCAACCAATTTGGCTAGCAACCATCTCTCACCACACCCTTATTGTTCATTTCGTTGGCTTCTCATCAGCTCAACTGCTTACAATCTATAGTCATTATTAAGTAGTATATCTGCAGAAGTGCATCGGTGGCACAGTGGTCGAGTCCTAGCCGACTACACAGGTGGTCCGGGACACGATCCCCGGCTGACGCACTCCTCTACCTTGCTAAGCCAGTAGGAAGACTGGTAAGGAGGGAAGGTTGGTGGCATGGTATGAAGCTAGCAACCCTATCCTGTAAAAATAATCACTAATGTTACAGAAAATTCAAGACTCTAGTTTGAAGTTCTATGTTCCACTGGGAATGTAATGGAATAAAAAAAATATCTGCAGAAACAATTTCATTTCGTCAAGAGTGTGAATCAGATGAACGTTTCAAATAATTTCATGGCGTCATTGGATGCAATCTCCTTGTTCACAATGATCCAGATCAATGAAACCATTGAGATCATTTGTCAATAGTCTCATCTTCCCCCACTCCCAGAGTCGGAATTCAAACGCCTACTGCTGATGTGTACGCCATGGGTTCACAATTCCAGTTTGACAACACCCTTTACCGACAAATAGATGGTGTAGCTATGAGCAGTCCACTTAACCCTGTTTCAGCAGATATCTTAATTTCAAACCTTGAAAGAACAAAGTTGAAGCATGTGATCGATGAAACAACTCCCTATTGTCGATATGCCAATGACACATTTATTGTTCACAACAATGAAAGTCATGCCTCCTGCCTACTCAGATTCTTCAATGACGTACATGAAAACAGTGAATTTACTATGGTATAGGAAAGTGATGGACAGCTACATTTCCTTGACACCGCCATGCAACACCTGCACAATGGCGGTCTCCAGAGGTCAATTTACCAAAACCCGACATGCAATGGACAATACTTTCATTATAATAGTTTTTGTCCAAATAGCTATAAACGAACACTAGTCAAGACTCTGAACTATAGAGTGTGGAGTATATGCTCTACAGAGAAATTAGAAGAGAAATTTACGATCCTCAAAACAATGGTGAAAAACAATGATTACCCTCAAAGATTCATTAACAAATATGGATGATCTGAAAGCTCAGACATCACAGTGGAAAAAACAGCCTTCCTTCATTCAACTAAATTTTAAAGGTGAAAACATTGCAGCAATGGTTAACAGAAGACTGAGCACGTTACTAACCAGAGCCTATCCTGCAGCTAAGTTGTTCCGGTCTGCAGTCAAAAGTCGACAGATACCCTTCTTATGTTTTATATATATACTTATAACTGAAGCTGGTCGGAAACGAGGTTGAAGTCTATCAAAACAGGCTCCATCTACATTTCCTCTTGCATATTTGATAGGAAAAAGTTCCTCATTTGGTTTGTTGTGTTGATAAACTTTCTTGTTGGTAATCCTTCTCAGCTGGCTTTCTGTTCTTCGATATGGAACTAGCGAAGACGACAACTGTTTACAAAAGTCTGAAGCAGCCTGTTGGAAATCCTTCAAATCACATCAAACACAGTGGCACAGTGGTTAGGACTCTCGCCGACCATGCACATGGTCCGGAGTTTGATCCCCTGCCGACGCACACCCGATATCTATGGTCGGCCTGCGAAATTTGGGCTACCGATATCCATGCTGAAAATGCCATACTTGTACTTAAAATACGGTGTGGCATCAAGCTGTAATCAAAAATTAAATTAATTCATGAATGATAATCTATAAACTCATAACCATTTCTTGCATAGTTCTTAAACTGTTGTTAAAGATTTGAAAACACTTGTTTCCCGATACGAATTTAAAGCAAGCAATAAAACAGAATGATTTATTGAATCCATCAAATTTTGGTAGAACTCGTCAGCTGAATACTCCACATACAAGGATATATATAATTTTGAAATTACATTGGGAGATATAAGACTGATAAGTAAACAAACTACATTGAATTAGAAGCCGTTTCCTTGCAGAAACATATGCAAGAAACGGATGTATACCTAAGATATGTTGGTGACATTTTTATTGTCTGTGAAAGCAGATCAAAAGCTGAAGACATGTTGATAAAATTCAACTCATGCCACCCAAATCTCAATTTCACAATAGAACACGAAGTAAACAATACTATTAAATTCCTAGACGTTTTTCTAGCGAAAATGAATTATGGCACAACCGAAAGATCCATGTTTGGAAAGCCTTCATGAACAGGACAGTACATGCATTTCAAGAGCTTTGTTCCAATCCAGAATAAAAAGAACTAAGTCAGAACACTGTTTAATAGAGCACGAAAAATTTGTTCTGACAGTACTATTGAGCATGGAATAAAATCTCTGAAGGATATTTTATCTAAGAATGGATATCCTGAGAAGTTTATTAATAAATACTCTAAAGAAATTAGCCCCTGCAAAAAAATCCAAACGGTTCTGAACAAATCTGTCTGCATCAGTTTGCCATTCAAAGGAGATGATGTACAGGAAGTAGTCAAACGAAGACTTGATAAAGTCATCAAGAGAACTTATTATGCTGCAAAACTTGTTGTCCTCAACACAACTAAGCGAGTGCCTCAACAATCCTGGGAAAGAGCAGTCGCCAATCCTAGACACTTCAGTTTGAGTGTGTTTGTGGAAGCAAATATATAGGTCGTACAGAAAGGCGATTGTCTACTCGCATGATGGAGCATTTACCAAAATGGTTGAAAACAGCTCAGTGCAATGTGCTAAAAACCTTAATAACAAAACATCTTGTGGACTATGGACATGATATTGACGCTGTCAAGTCATTCATCATTGTCAGCAGACAAAGAAACAGGAAGATGCTTGAAATTCCTGGGGAGGCTTGTGCAATTCGAGTTTATAAACCAGGTCTCTGTGTACTCTGAATCTACCATGGTGATACGTTTCACTTATTATTCTACCCCTTATTATTATTATTGATTCACTTAAAAATATCCTTTATCAGTAGCATTATCTTAACTCACTTCAATGTTACTATTATTACTGTTATTGTTATTATAACTATTGCTACTGATATTAATCTGTTTGCAATTCTTGTTATATTCACTAATGAATAATTGTTTATCTAAGTGATGTAATTGAAGCGTAATGCAATTTATCTTAATTTTGATCTCTCATACTATCTCTCCCCTTATCTATTTGAACATGACCTGAAAAGCATTCGCACGTGTCGTTTTCCATAATTAATTCAATGTAGTTTATTTCCTTATCAGTCTTGATGACTTTTGGATAGCTAGTGCCTCATCTATGCCCAGATGTCTTAATTTCACTCCCTTTGATAGGTTTGATTGAATATTGTATATTACTTTGAAGCATTTTTCAAAAGGCGCTGAATGTCCTGAATTGACTAGATGTTCTGTAACTGAACTACGTAAACATTTTCGGTCTCCTTTTACTAGCCAGGCTGGATAGTGTTCACGGGCGCATTTTTCCAGTCGGCACATGGTACGGCCGATGTACTCAGCTTCACAAGAGCAAGTTAACTGGTAAATGCACGTTGAAGTGGCTCAATGCGACAGCTTGTCTTTCGCGTTCTGGCTGAACAATCTCTTGCAGGAAAACGTCAGCCATAGTCTCGCGGTGAAGTGTGTCTTCCTCAGAGATTTCCAGAGGCGTTCACGAAGGCATTAGCTATCCAAAAGCTCAAACCCACGCTTTGCATCTTGATGAATTCATTAAATCCTGCTTTATTAACCTTTATTGCTTGTTTTATATTGTTAAAGATGTTTCCAGGGGAAATAAAGAAAAAATATATTCAGTATTAATATGAAGTGTACTTCAGATGGAGGAAAAATTTCTTTCAAAAATGTTATATTTTATCAATTCCTATTGTCATTTCACTTAAAGATTTTTACATCCTAAGAATTTTTATACAATGTACTAAGTCATTATTCAGTCATATTTGTGGTAGTAATATTATTATTATTATCACTGCATACATTGACGCTATATACAAAATGGAAATCATTTAGGCAACAAGTGTTCACTAAAGTTGCTTAGAATTGAACGGGATAGCTCATGAAAGTTTGAAGAAGAAAAAGAAGAAGTTGGTATTCGAATTAGTAGTGTTCTCTGAGCTGGTTCGTTTAGTTGCGAAGTTTTCGTCATCATTCTGGATAGGCATCTTCAGCGCAATTTTTTCGCATAAAATGAACTGAAGGACGACGAAAGCTGTTCGACTAAATGAACCAGCTCATCCATCTGAGCTAAAAATCTTTACTCCATTATTTCAAAGTCGGTATTCCTTTACTTATGCCTTCCTTTACTTTTGTTGATGTTGTCGAAGTAAACATTTGCACGTATTTCCTTCCTGAGTTGCCTTCTTTAACTCTCTCTCTCTCCTTTAAATATACACATATATGACGTTTCTAATTATCATTTTTTTATTCCGTGATACAGCGGTAGAATGCTCACCAACCACTCATGTGTTCTGGGGTCCGATCCGCAGCCGATGCATACCTAAACTTAGCTAAGCCCACAGTAAGATCAGTCGGGCGTAATGCTAGCAACCCCCAATTCTCAAAAATGAATACCACAGCTACCGAAAATTCAAAGCCCCAGTTTCAAGCTCTGTGTTCCACTGGGAACGTAAAGGAATAAAATAATAAGAACTGTCATTTTGTGTGGGATCTTAACTGATCCACTACTGTTTGCCAGTCAATCATTCAAAAAAGAAAACTGGATAATGAGTAGCAGTGCGATCCAAAATGCACATTTCATCGTGTTTGGAAAAAAACACTCTTTTCAGTCAGCCATCATTTCAAACGCCAATGTCGAACAATTCGGTCGTATCAGTCAACGGGAAAATCAAAACTGACTTAAGCAAATAATCAGTAAACATTAAGTTTGTTACAATAACTAAAAAACTAAGGGTATCGTGGGTGATGTCCAGTTTGAGAGTAAACCAATTAGAATTTGGCCCGTGTAAGTGATCGATGTCCAGTCTGGAAATAAACCAATCACAATTTTCCTGTGTAAAATAACACCCACTATTTTTATTGATCATGATTTCAGACTAATTGACATATCCCTAGAGATTTTTTGAAATACACTTTATTGCGTAAAATATACATTGTGGCCCGCATCGTTGTGTGTTCTTGCTTAAGCAGTGAGAGTTGTGGAAACACGTAGCTTTCAAATAATGTTGTTGGTGTAGTCAAGTAATAGTGGTGATCAGCGCATCTGTGTCCGAATCGGTGTTTCTATTTCAGTCTCGACGTTTAGCGAAACATGACAGCTAACTAACCAACTAACGATGTATACAGGGAAACATGTCAAAGCCAAAAGTGATTAGACAGAGTACAATTAGAGTCTCTTTCGTATGCACACACACACACAGACACATCAGTAAGGAGTAGAAGAGTGCCAACTTTTTAAGCATTTAACAATATTTCCATTGAAAGTGTAGTCGTTACTCTCTGAGAATCCTTTTTGAAGAAAGGACAAATATGAAATCAATAATTTTCGGTCACATCTAGACACGGACATCAGCCAAGTTAAACTTCAAGCACCACTGGCTTGCAATCGGTGAATGACCTTGAGTGGTCCAATGAGTTTCATCCAAATGAGTTGAAGGTTCTATTCCGCTTGATTGGAGTTAAATGCCTTCTCTAACTCAGTTGCGCTTGCAATTTAGTGAGGATAAGGTTTTCTAGTATTGCTTGGATGTGAGGTTGATTAGGAAAAAAAGGATTTGTTCATGTGGAGTTGTCATGAGTATAAAAAGCTTCAGCAGGTCGATGGATGGATATGTTCTTCGTTGTGCAATTTGTTTGAGATGAGTTAGTGTTATAGAAGGTAAGTTGATGACTCTAATATTTCGTGGGAACATTTTTTGCCAGGTCCCATCCGTCCTTAACCCAGATTTTGTATATTTGTCATTACTGGGTCTTAAAGTATGTTGTCAAATGTGCAGCTGTTGAAACTGAAAATAGCTGGTTTCAACAGTTCAGTGGTACCGTGGTGAGAGCAAGCTGCTAGCCAATTGGTAGACATTGATCTACGCTGATTGGTAGAAATTAATCTAGGCTGATTCAACGACCGATCACAGCTGACCTAGACGTGGACAAATATGATTCGCAGACAAGTGGCTCGCATTTCCGAGAAATATCGAAAACGAGAAAGCAGAAGACTGCGTTTGTTTGCAAACAACCAATCAGAAGACCACCTTCTTTCTGCGGGCAGAAGCCTATTAATGTACGTAAAATACATATAAATACCTGTTGGTTTTCGTAATAAAACTGATCTGTTGCCTGGCCCTTGTCTTCTGTTGTTACATTTGGTGTCGCTGCCTACCGACAAATGGAAAGCCTATGCCCTGCAGTTTTTGATGGAGACATATGGATCTTCGGGCAGGACTTCGAGGCTTCTTCGCAGTCGAGTGGCGTTCAAGATCTGTCAGCGATGAGGCTGCTACCTGGGACGCTGCTGGGAGGTCGGGAGAAAGCAGCATATGGAAGTGTGAGGCGAAACACCTACGAATGTGGGACAGGGTCAGGCAAACAGTTTCCAAAGTGGGAAGGACCATATATGGTCACGTTGAGATGGGGTTACGCAGACACAATCGCAATGGTAAACACCGCTAAACAAGTGGACATCCGCAAGCGCCGAGATTCCAGACAGCAAGATAACAGAGCAAAGCCCCAAGAACCGAGAAGACCGAGCCGAATTCAGTCCAAGCTATTTGACGGGGGGACGAGTGTGGTGAGAGCAAGCTGCTAGCCAATTGGTAGACATTGATCTACGCTGATTGGTAGAAATTAATCTAGGCTGATTCAACGACCGATCACAGCTGACCTAGACGTGGACAAATATGATTCGCAGACAAGTGGCTCGCATTTCCGAGAAATATCGAAGACGAGAAAGCAGAAGACTGCGTTTGTTTGCAAACAACCAATCAGAAGACCACCTTCTTTCTGCGGGCAGAAGCCTATTAATGTACGTAAAATACATATAAATACCTGTTGGTTTTCGTAATAAAACTGATCTGTTGCCTGGCCCTTGTCTTCTGTTGTTACAGTACCAGCAATGCACAGACATCGTATCATGGAAAATGGAGAGAATAACTTCGTTATTAGGAGGAAAAGGTGTCGTCGTACACATAGACGCAACTGTCTTATTGAAGAAAAAATAAAACTGTGGTCGTAAACCAGCAAATAATGTTTGGCTGATTGACTTATATGACATCTCCCCACAGAGAGGATTTGTCGAGAGGATAGCGGAAAGAAAGTCAACTACCTTAGTACATATTGTCACTCAACTTGTGAAATAAGGTTCTGTAATACACATCGATGAGTGGAAAAATTATAACATCCTATCATCCCTTGGATATATTCACCACAGAGTCAACCATTCTAATGACTTTGTGGATCCCAGTATGGGGACAAACACCAATTCTATCGTAGGCTTTCGAGCAAGGTTAAACAACAGAATCAGGGCAATTAACGGATCTCAAAAAGATGTTATTTATAGTCATTTTGATGAACAAATGTAAAGGATGTGGTTTACTTTTCAACTATACTCCCATACTAAACTGGGAGATGTTTTCATCACATGTGAGAGAAAGGTATCCTATGTAACAGTTTTATAAAAAATTTTGCATTTTTTCATAAATATGTGTATTTTATTTTCAAGTATTGGTTTTTTTAGCATTTTTGTTTGATTGGTTGGAGGATTTCATCATGAACTGAGAGAACCACTGGAAAACCAACTGGGAGTACTGGACTGCCAGCTGTTTCCTCCATCCTAGTTTGGGACTTTTCATCAGTACTCATACACCCACCTCCAGGGTTCGAACCCAAGATCTTCTGGTTACAAGGCGAACTAGTTCGTAGACCATTAAGACACTGGAATTCGATCCACTGACCGATGATGAAATCCTCCAACAAATCGAACAAAATCCCAACAAAAACAAATATTTGAAAATTAATACGATGCTCACTAGTAACTGGCCCTATTTAGGCAGTGATGTGAGGTTCTGGTGGGAAGCCATGACCAGTAGAAGGTTGAAGGTGAGGCAGTAACTCATCGAAGAAGATATTGTGAAGTGGTCGTGCTATGTCATGAATTGGCAGAAGTTAGAATACATGCGCTGGCCATTGGACTGGCGGGTCTGAGTGGCTTAATGGTCTACGAGCTCGCTCGCCTTATCACCAGAAGGTCCTGGGTTCAAACTCCATTGGTAGGTGGGTGCGTGCTGCTGAAGAGTCCCAAACTAGACCGACGAAACAACTAACTGTTCAGTGCTCCCAGGTTTTCCAATGGTTCTCTAACATATTTTATAGCCGAAAATGGCTCCTTCATGTGGCTGGTGCGTCCAGGGTCATTGGCTGATTGGTAGTTAGTGGTGCTGAAAGTTTAACTTTGCCTGTAGGCCGATAGCCCAGTGGTAGAATGTTGGCTAAGAACGCAGCTGGAGACACGGAGTCTCCTTCAGTCTACTAGCTGATAGTGAATCCAGAAAAGAATTGCAGGTCATAAATTAGGCTAACAATTCCACCTTATAAATACAAAAACACTACTACCACTTATAAAACCTCAAAGTTAACAGCCTCAAAAGCCTAATGCTCCACTAACAATGTAAATGGAACATTAAGGACACCAAAAGAAAAATTAATGACGGAGATTAATTTGACGGTTGCCTGTGTATTTAAATTTCTCTTGCTTAAGAATTCATTTCACTTTCCGAAAGAAAAGACAGTCACAGTTTATAATCATAATAAATTTGAAAAATGATTAATGTGTTAGGCCAAGGGGAGAAGAATACTCAGAATATCTAATCCATTTCAGACAGTCGATTTTCACAGCTAATGGCTGATTATGATGGACTAATTGATCGATTAGTCGACAGACTCAACAATGTGCAACTACAACAGTTGCAGTTGCCACACACACACATACACACACGCAGCCAGGAAATCTAATGAAACTTAAACAGACGAAAGGATATTTAGTTGAAGATTACTGAGGATTATTCAGACAGAATGAGTCGATGCTCCGATCACATCTCAGTAGGAAAATCATCACTTCCTAGGATGCAAATACATCTAAATGACAAGCCTCGAAAATGAAAAAGAATGCATCACCGAACAAATAAAGACTCCAAGTCCTTTTGATGTAGCTACACACACCTGGTGCTGGTGCATTGATGGTCCAATGGTAGAATAGTTGCCAGCCAAACCACAAGCCGTCGAAGATTTGATTTCCGGCTAACCTACTACTAAACTTTGATTAGCTGATAGAGAGCCCTGGAAAGAGGGAAGGTTAGATATGTGGCTACTGACTCCACTCCGTAAAAAACAAAACCACGTCTACTGAAAAGTCAAAGCTGAAGCTTCGGGTAGAAGGCAGTAAAAATCTTTCACAAAATACTGAAAAGAGCAGAAGTCTAAAGTTGCCGCACACACTCGTTTGATAACCATCACGATGAACAGTTATGCATGTCGATATAATATTTGAAAGAGTCGTCACTGATTAACACCAGTTAAAGGTCAGTGAAGAAAGAACACCCGTTTCGTCCTAGTCCTGGCCTCTTCATCAGTGTTCATCTACTATTCCCTAGCTGTGATGATTCATGACGAAATTCGCATTGAAATCAATCCAGACATCAATCTCTAGTTCATTAATGGCTATCCAGTGAATTCCCCGAATCTATACTGAGAAGTAGTCATAGCCAGCAGAGTCCATGATGTCAAGGTCAAGTCGATGCTCATTGAAGGAACTTTTTGAGGCTAGCACTATTGATAAAAGTTAGAATTCATGAGTAACTGAATTCCAAATTAAGTGACTGAATATCAAATAACCTTAGCTGTATGACCTGAAGGTCCTGGCTCATTACTGCTGAAGAGTCCCAAAGCAGGCCGAAACAGTTGTCCAGTGTAACCTCGTGCTGACGTTGGTTTGTGATGAAATCTACTTTTTGAGATGAGATAAAATTCTTGGTAATTTCGTGTCTAAGGAAGTATTTCCCAGTCAGTAGTTACTGTTAAATAATAGAGTCTACCAATATAGGAGTATTGATATAACCTGAGAGTATATATTTTTTCATTAAATTGGTAATTTCAAGCTAGGTAATGAATTGACATCAGATGGAGAACCGTTGAAATTACAGCTGGAGTCCTGGACAGGTGTTTTTTCCTAGTTGCCAACTTTTTGGCAGTGTATACCCATAATGTCACAGAGGATCAAGTCAGTCCTACTAATTGATGATAGCATATTTTTCAATAAATAAATTCGCTGTTCCATAATGGATAGATGTCAAAGAGAACTATGTAAAGTTTCCAGGTTGTATATAGTATTAGAAAATCGTCAGGAAGCTTTGCCAGGACCTAGGTTTTGTGCTTGTTGGCACCTAGAATTCAACAAGGTGCAAATCTGCAACCCTGAAAAAACAATCCTTGTCCCTTCTGAGATTCTAACCTGAGCCTGGACGAATAGCTCAGTGGTAACATCTCTGACTCAATGCAACACTGGATGACGCAGGTTCAAATATCAGAAGGGAGATGACTTGTTCCTTCAAGGTTGCAGATACGCTTTGCTGATTTGGTGAGTGTGAACTACCACGAAACCTAAGTAACGGCAAGGCTTCCTGACAATTGTGTAGTTATAATTGATGATATGATTATAAACAGTAATAAATTGTGTTTGAAACCTTGTCATCCAATAAATAATGCTATTGCTCTACACCGTGTGTTATTTATATAATAAACGAACTAATATGGAAGTATAAATTCCATGTCAAAAGGACACAGCTGAACATCTTCAATGAATACTTGCTCCATATAATATTATAGTCTATTTCAAGCCCTCTAATCCTGTCGAGAAAGCTTTGATGAATGTTAAAGATATGGTTCCCAAAATGTCACAGAGTAATTGTGTCTATAGGATAAAGTGTTCGGAATGTGAAGCTTGGTACATCGGGGAAAGCATTAGACATATGAAAGTCACAGTGAACGAACATAGACTGTGCAGGAAACGTTCACCTTGAAATGAAGTAGAATTAAAAAGTCTGGAAAAAAGATCGGCTATAGCAATGCATGCTGTAGACAGACGACAGAAGACTGATTTTGATAATGTTGACAATTCTAGGAAGAGGACTTCATTCATAAAAAGAAAGGCTGACCTCTGAAGCCTTGCACATTTTAACCACATCGAATACGGTGAATAGGAAAGAAGGGATGGACAAATCAACTATATGGCAAACTCTAATAAAGCAAGACAGATAAAAAAAACCTATATGAACCTCCATGACCTTCAAAAAAATGTATTACCATGTTTATCACATGTGAGTTGACGTGTTTTCAACATGACAAATAACATACACTCGCACACATATATAGACAAATGCGCATATATGACAATTTGACACTAGTCATTACAAATATGTGATGACTGTTTACATTTTTCTATCTATCGACAAGTGACCTTCAAATAAACTGACTTCAATTTATTTTAAACTTTTTGACTATACATTTTGATGATTAAAAAAATCGGAATGATTCTGCTGAAGAAGCTGTGGCTTACACAGCGAAACATTCAGAAAAATTTGGTTTTAATTTTCTTTCTTAAACTCTCTAGGATTAATTTAAATAATGTGTAATTAGACCATCTGGTGCAAACCGGTCACAAAGCCAGCGTGGAAGAATCCTTCTCTATAATATACCGGGTGCCTAACAAATTACCAAAATCGTCGAAGCACCGCATGCTCCAAACAGCAGAGGCTATTGCAGTTCGCCTCAAACAACCAGTGCTCGGTGTTCAAAAGAAACAAGTCCAGCCCCTACTACTGCCCTGGCCCTCTGTAGAAACTATAAGCTCATGAATTTGTACTATTATCTTTCATAATTCTTTTGACATTCCGCTTATTTCATGTTGATGCTGTTCAGCTGTAATCTATCAATGTTATTTAAACATTAATGTCGTTCATAACACTAATTCATTCATTCACTATAATGTATTTATAATTGTAGAGCCTGATGATGAATTTCTCGAAAAGAGTACTCTTTGTTCAGCATCCATTCTTTTGAAAATTTATAATGAATCAATCTGACTCGGCGCCCAAATTATTCCAGGAACTTTGTAACATCTACGGCCTGGAAACTTATAATATGGAATTATATAAAAGAAAAGGTTTTCAGCGAAGAGTTACTCCTATTTTCGGTGATATCATTCTCAAGCTGTACAGTCGCGCATATATAGTTAATTATCTCAGCAACAAAATGAATATTTCCAAAGATTTGTCATTAGAATTGTAAATTTTCGTCAGGAAATTATGTAATATAGAAAGCGTTAATCGGGTTCAAACTAAAATAAAATTTAAGTGCTGGTTTGTAGGGATTTGATTGATTACAAGATTTCATCATGAGCCGACATCATGGGCCATGGGATCGGGTCCCAGTGGCCTAATGATCTACAAGCTAGCCTTGTAACTAGAATGTCCTGGGTTCGAACCACTGTGATGGGTCTGCACTGCTGCAGAGTCCCAGATTAAGACAAAACAGCTGTCCGGAAGTACTCCCAGTTGGTTTCCCAACGGTTGCTGACACGTGGCATTGTTGAATGAGGTTGACAAAGACTTGAGGTACGCCGTAGTATTGAAGTAGTAGTAGTAGAGTAGATCAGATGACCAGAGAGAATTAACAACCAATGAAGAGCATATCGCTCAGCCAATGTGGTGAAGGAAATGAAAATAACTCGGACACGTATTTAGAAGACTGTTGAGTGTCATCGCACGTAGGCCGCCGCTTCCAGTGGAACTCCGAATAGGAAAAGACGAGTGGTTTTGTCCGAGGTTAACATGGAGGAGATGACAGCCTATCAGCGATTCTGGAACCAGGCAAAGAGGATTTAAGAAAACAGGACAAAATGAAAATGTTCTGTTGAAGCTGTGTGTTCTACTCGGAACCCAAGGTGAGTAATAATAATAATAGTAATAATAAAATAATAATTATGTCTATTGCTATTATTAATTTCACTTTGAATAATTTTCGATGTTATCTTATCATAGTTCTCAGCTTACTGCGTAATGTTTCAGCTGACTGCTAATCTTGTGAATTGACTGTACAACCCACTTCTAAGATTTATATATTTCATCAGCCATATTATAAGGTACATCTTCTATTCTGTCACTTGATGTTTAACTACGATTATGACCACAAATATTTTGTCTCAATTCAGAATTATTACTACGAAAATAATCATTATGTATGTAGCTCAGTGGTAACGTCTCTGACTGCAGCACTCACTGGGTGACGCGGGTTCGAATCTCAGAAGGGATATGAGTTCCTTCAAGGTTGCAGATACGCCTTGCTGACTGGTGAGTGCCAACTAACACGAAACCTAGGTCCTGGCAAGGCTTCCTGTGGCCGATTGCCTCCAACCATCTAATACCATCAAATCAATGTGCACCGTGATGGCGAGCTACCTAGAATGGTGGTCACATTACAAACCTGACTGATAGAATTCAGTCTGCACCAAAGATAGGAGGACTAGACACATCCCACTAGTTACTAGTGTCAAATCTAAATCATCAATATGTATATATATACTATTGTACAGCTTGATAATAAATTTGGTACAAACAGTCTCTTCAGTGAATCACTTGCTCGAATTTTCTAAAGCACTACACAGACTGTACAATGCAATCAGTGGCTAATGTTTTAAATATACTGGAATATCTGTGTTGCTGACATATAACGTCTTTCAAGGTTTTAAGAATATCCAGAAATATCATCAGTCAAGATGGAAAGATAGAGGGACAAATGGACCAACGCAGTATGCTACATAGGAGTGCCACAGTTCCCGTTGTCACAGCCACACACACACACACACACATTCGCCAAAAAATATACGATGAGCGAATAAGTATGATGACAGCGGAAACAAAAGAAAAACATAGTCACATAGACCTTGTGTGGCATATTCATATCGACAGCTTCCATCTGTACCAAAGATACATGGATGATACTTTCATCATATGTGACGACAATACCGACATCGAATTGATAACCAAAGAGTTCAGCAGCTGCCATCATGCCATCAAGCTCACGTCGGAATCAGAGAATAACTCGGAATTCCATTTTTTGGATGTTTTTCTAAAGAGGTTATCTGATGGTTCTCTTCAAAGATCGATCTACAGGAAACCAACATGGAATGGTCAGTACACAAATTTCCATAGCTGGGTTCCTTTGATAAGAAAGAGAAATCTGATCCATTCCTTATCCTCAAGAATAAGGAGGATATGTTCAAGTGATACAATCGTTGGGGAACTGGAGCGACTCAGACAAGTCCTCATAGAGAATGGATATCTTCCAAGATTTATCGAGAAAAACATGAAGCCAAGGGAAAAACCTGAAAGAATACAGACGGTGCCGAAGAAACTACTGTTTATGAGTGTTGAATTTAAAGGTGATGCCTCAGCTGAGATCCTGAAGAATCGCTGATGCAGATCACTGAGGAAAGCCTCCTTTACGGCTGAGCTACGGATCAATTTCTACATCCGACCAATGACCAGTGGATGTGTGAAGGATAAACTGCCGCTTTGGGCCACCTCAATATGTGTTATTAAATCTCACCTGCTCGTCTGGAGCTTGTTATATTGGCCGCACAAAGCGCATGCTTTCCAAAAGCATCTCTGAGCATTATCCGGCATGGTTAGCGAAGGGACAGTGCAAGACAATTACTAGCTCAATTCTCGAGCATTTGGTGAACTAAGGGCACTTAGCTCCACCGGAGTTGTCTTTCAAGATCATCTACTAATTGAAACCAAATGGTACGAAGGGCGTAAGGTTTCGGCTTTTGTGTATGGCGGAGGCGCTGGCAATTCATCAATACAACCCTGAACTGTGTATACAGAAAAAGTTTGTCCAGTCTCTTATTCTACCTTGGTCTTAACCTCTTCACTAATCGTTCCTTGTAAATAAAATATTTTTTGATTTTTTCTTTTCATTCTAATTTCACTTTTAGTTAGCTTTTGCTTTAATAATTAATTCACTATTATCACTCTCATATGCTACTTTTGTATATTTTCACACCCTCTTCACACTTATTAAATTGACACTCAAATACCTTTATTCTCACTTAATAGCAATTTTAACCTTATCAAATTTCTATCTTTTTGCCGTTGAGTACCACGTAATTTTCAACTTCTAATTTTCACTTCTAAAGCCACTTCTGAGTAATTATATCAATTATGTCACCCCCTATTACTCAATAATAGACCACTATATATTTTTGTAAGTATAAATACGATTGTACAGCCTCTGAAGATGATTTCGTCGATAAAGAAAATTTTCTTCGCTGAATCTGTCTTTTATTTTCTTCATTACTGTATCTTGCCTAAAATTGATAATTTTAAAAAATTTGTAATCTATTTCCGACAGACTACAATTAGGACTGACGGGAGATCATAGGGGACTGAATAACTAACTAAATAACTAACTAACCGACTTATAAAATTTATGTTTACGAGTTTAACCACGAATTGATATCAGTTAGACAACCATTGAAATCCGGTGCTGGAGTACTGGACAGCTAGCTGTTTCGTCAGACTAGTTTGGGAATCATCAGCAGTTCGCACCCACTGCACAGCGGTTCGAACCAATGACTTTCCGGTTACAAGAAATTAGCATAAAAGTAAAAATAGTTCAAGTTGCCATACCTAAAGATCCACACAAACACACACACACAGAGGCAGGAATTGCAATAGAACTAAAATGCACAAATGTAAATGACATTTTGATGAAGACTAGGGAGGATTATTCAGAATGACTAGTTATTACTGGGAGGAGCATCACTCCCCAAGATGCAAGTACACCCACCCACCAAAGATTACTGGCTGGTGTGAGTGGCGTCCAACTTCTAGTCATTTCAATCAGTTAATCAATAAGTCATTAGTATGTAACATCTACTCTCTAGACTGACATTTAAAATACTAAGCCGATCGATCATATATATTATATGGTCTAAAACATTTCGGCTTACAACAGAGGAAACAACACACTGTGTAGTGAAATTTAACACCATATTGAGTAAATTCCAAAGTATTATCAAGGTACCATCTGTATTTCACCTTTATGTGATGTAGTTTAACCCCTGAAATTGTATTTTTTTTCTCTTCTTTCAAAACACAAAAATTCCAATCTACGCAAAATGTTTTTTTTTTAATATTAAGCAAGATAAACATAAATAAATTTTTTTTTAAACTTTAAATAACTATTATGAAAAATTGTCTCATACTAACACGGTAAACATCTTGAGTTATACTCAACCTTTGACAAAGCCATACAAATAAATAAATAAATAAATTAGCCAAGAATTGCATTTTTGTAGTGTTCATTTGCACTGGAAACTATTCAGTATTGGATAGCCTTTATAATCTAGTTTGGTGTCGCTCAGCCGACGTACACATCCAAGATGCTACAGCTAGGGGTCGAAACCAGGAAGTTTGGGTAACAAGACGACCACTGAGATGGAATCATATTATTATGATGATGATTTCCTTTAATTCCAAGAGGAACATAGGGCTTCAGCCCTGCGTCTCCATTGCGTTCGGTTCTCTGCTACAGTCTTCACCTGGCTCCAAGTCTGCCCACACGTTTTCATCTCCTCTTCACATGACCTCCTCCAAGTCACCCTTGCACTGACGACCAACTCGGGTTCCACTCGAGCAATGGCTTGTCTAGTGATGTCACTTGATGATTTCCTCAGAGTATGGTCAATCCATCTCCATTTCTTCCTGCCTATTTGTTTCACAATCGGTTCCTGGTTGGTTCACTCCCAGAGATCTCTATTGCTGATCTTTTCTGGCCAGCCATCTGATCTTGAGTATTGAGATGGAATCTTATTGGCCCATAATTCCTAAAGCCTGTTAATTCACAATTTATACTACAGATGCCAGCCAATATCATTGATGGGTATCTGTCGTCAACTCTGCTGGCAACTCTATGCCGTAGACAGTCATTAAGCGTTGGTTCACAGGGATTCATTAGTTATTTTTAGTTAGGGGTAGATGATTGAAGATCAAATAGTTAAAATCCAGACAAACCGATAAGCCTTTAGATTACTAGATCAGTCTATGAGTCGTACTTATTATTGTGTAGAAGCTGAAGACATTTATGCAGCTATTACCGAGAGTGGAGTAAGTTGAGTAATGTTCAAATTTCGGACTTGTTTGGCTAAAACTCGAGTGCTTTATGCAATCACCTGCATCTTATCAAAGAATAAATCAATATTACAATGTATATTTTGTCACAAGTCAACATCAGTTTGAGATCAGTGAACACAAGGGAGAACTAAACAGTTGTTTCGTCCTAGTTTGGGACTCTTCATTAACCAAATTAACCCACATCTCTACAAAAACCTAAATCTCCAACTTGGTGATAGCCGTTAGACAGATATCATGAAGTTTTAGTGAAAAGTCGTGAACAGTAGGATCAACCATATCAAGGTGAAATGGACTCTTATTGAAGTCATTGGTTGAGGGTGGCGCTATATCAAGATGATTAAAATCCCCACCAGCTGAATTGGCTGAATGGTAGACGAGATCTTGGAAAGTCCAAGATTGGATACCTAGCGGTATCGTCGATGGTCACTGATGAAGGCAGTCCTAAACTCGGACGAAACAGTTGTCCAATGTTCTCCCTACTTCTCAATGATCTCTAACTGATATTGATTCGTTGAGAAACCTGTAATGAAATCATTTAAGGGTTTCATAGGAAACTGATTTGAAACTCATTAGAAGTACACGCTTATGACCATAAAAGGCAATGAACGCAAAGCCTTCAGGCTACCCGGCAGGTTCACCGAACACCATGCTTTTGGCAATGTCAGCTGATACTACTGAAGACTCCTGAACTCCTGAATGAGACACCTCTCCAGTTCTCCTTGATTTTCCATGATTCTCATACTCTTTTTGGTTCATGACGAAATCTTAAACTGAAGTATTACAGAAATCCTTAAAACAACCCAAAATCTTCAACGGATAATTGTCTTAACTTGTTATGGTAATGAATACATATATGTTACTGCAGAAGTACATCATTCGAATTAATTAACTATTGTCAAACCAAGCATTCATTGAAATAATTAAATATCATACCTAATTAAATTATTATTATCATTATTATTATTAATAATAGTCAATAAATAAATGATAACGGCTTATATTACTTACTGATGAGTTAATTCAATTTTTGTTTAAATAATCTCATTGAATATTGAATGAATTTATGCGGGAAAACAAAATGTCAAAATAAAATTTGCAGAAAAAAATACTAATGGCATACTTTGTGAATGATTGGGTGAAATATAAGACAAAAGATGCTATAGGTATAGGAAGGCAGATGCTATGTTTTTGCACACAATTGGTTGTGTGAGATTCCTGCCGAAATTGAAAGATGAACAAAACCGTGGGTTAATGCTTCTCTTCTCACATCTATGCATTCAATGACTTCTCTGACCGTTGCTCTAGGCACCCAGTTTTCCGTGCTCGGGAATACACGTCTACCAGAGTTGCTAAATAAAGGTATTCTTAGAACTGTCAAAAGTTGTGTATAATATCGCCTCTTTCAAACAGGTCACAAAGCTGACTAGCGCTGAAGAGTCTTTCTCTATCATCTAACGGGTATTAAAAATAAATTGCTAAAAAACCTTTAGATGCCGAGCATCGTAAACAGCAGAGGCTATTGCAATTCACTTAAATCAAATGAAGTTTTGTGTGCCAAAGAAGTAGGTCAAGCCAGCTACTATTGCTACCCTCATAAATTCTGTGTGTTACTTCCCTTAATTTATCTGAGATTCAGTCAGTTTAGCGTTATATTGATGCATATCACCTTTCTCTCTCTCTTCTCTTACTGATTCTTTTGAAATGTATTCAGTCCGTCGATACTCTTCATTCAGTGTAGTTTAAAACGGTATTAATGTTCTATAGTTTGGTTTGTAAGGGTTAGTTATGTTTTTACGAGTTGATCACGGATTGATATCAGTTAGAGGACCATTGAAAACCAGCACTGGAGTACAGACAGCTGTTTCATCCTAGTTTGGGAATCATCATCAGTACGCACCCCTGCTAAGATTCGAACCGAGGACCTTCCGATTACAAAGCAACCTGGCTCGTATACCATTCAGCCACTGGGACCCGATTCAATGGCCAACCCATGAATTCTAACTTCTACCGATTCGTGATTTAGAGCGGCCCCAACCATTGTCATTGGTGGGACATCTATCCTCACACGTGACATCTGGATGGACGTCACTGGTCACGACTGAATGGTATACGAACTTGACTTGTAACCGTAAGGTCCTGGCTTCGAACCCTAGCGGGGGATGCGTACTGCCGATGATTCCCAAACTAGGATGAAACAGCTGTCCAGTACTCCAGTGCTGGTTTTCAATGGTTCTCTAACTGATATTAATCCGTGATCAACTCGTAAAAAGTATTAATGTTGTCAACAGCAATATTTGTTTAATTATTACTGTCATTTAAATATAGAACCTGTCGAAGAAGAAGGCGTCATCTAAAAGAATATTCTCTGTTCCCTAGTAGTCACTCGCTTCAAAATCATTTATAATGGACATCTTTAATCAATTAGAAGTGAAAATAATTCAAAGACAATTCTGACTGTTTTGATGAATGCTTTCATCGTTAAATTCTAGGCTATATGAATGAAGGTGACAGATTTCAGCAAGCATTAAAAAAGGTTTCGTGCTAATTAAATTCATACAATATGTCATTTTATTGTACAGGGAAATGCAATTTCCGGTTCACTAAAAGAAATGTAGTCAGTACTAATGAATATTTTCCAACTTAAATCAGTGTTGGTTTGGATACTGTGACAGGGATGCATACATATAAGAAAAATAGTCTTTTCTTCTACTTCACCTTCTTCTACAACCATTTTTAATCCAGAATTCTAGTACCATATACGTTTAAATATGATTCGATTGAAGAATAAGAGTTAGTAAGTTGTATACATATCTAGTCCGTTTTTGGCCCTTGTTTGGTACAGACTGAATTTTATCAATCAGGTTTGCAATGTAGTCATCCTACTGGATATCTCACCATCATGGTGCACTCTGAACTGTTGTTGTTATTGTTGTTAGATGGTTGGAGGCAGTCAGAAGGAAGCCCTTCTATGACTTATTTGGGAAGTTGTATCAGCACCAACGGATTGATTGGTGACGAAATCTCAGCACGGATCCAAAAAGCTCGGGCTGCTTTCGCTAACTTACACCACCTCTGGCGTAGGCGTGACATCCGACTCTCAACCAAGGGACGTGTGTACTGCTCAGCAGTTCGCTCCGTCCTTCTCTGTGGCTCTGAAACATGGCCAATACGAGTTGAAGACATGAAAAGGTTGACTGTTTTTGATCATAGATTTCTACGATCTCTTTCTCACGTTAGGTGGTATAATTAGGCAAGTAATGTTGACTTTAGGCGTACAGTGTTGGGAAAAGAGGGAAAATCAATCGAAGAGGCTATAAAGTTACATAGATTGAGATGGCTAGGTCACGTGCTGCGCATGCCTATCCGTCGCCTCCCCCGATGGGTATTACTAGCTGATACAGGTGCAGGTTGGAAAAGAGTAAGTGGTGGCCAAACAAAAACATGGCCTCATCAACCCATGAAATCCTTGACAGTTAAACTGAGTCAGGTAGGGAGATGCAGACTTCCGGGTTTTGGCCCTTTGGACTCTAAGAAGCAATGGCTTGAGACAATAGGTGACATGGCTCAAAATCGTTGTCAATGGCTTACGCAGATGTGTTCAGTCTCTGTAATCTTTCATATTCCTTTCTACCATTACTCATTCTGTTTCACTGTTATACTTGTCAAAACTCTACTGATTCTCCTCACTCATCTTCTTGTCTACTTTTGTGTGCTATTTGGAACGTGGCAACTTGAACTGCTGCACTTCGGTGCCAAGTTCTATGTTGAATCCAGCCAGCCTTCAAGACTTAGGTTTCGAGCTTGCTGGCTAAAGCCCGTCAGCAGGACTTACTACACATTTTTGAGGGGACTCATATCCCTTCTAAGATTCGAAACCTAGTCACACAGTGCTGTAGTAAGACATTCTACCTAGTGTCTACTAATACAGTCCTACAAGAGGTCAGTCGCAAGCTGTAATAGCTAAGTGGTAACGTTTCTAATTGGTAGGCCAACTTCCAGTCTCAGAAGGGACATGAATTACTTCAAGACTAGCTAATACGCCTCACTGACGAATGGCGGCCAACAAGCACGGGACCTACGTGTTCATGCAAGGCTTCCTGCCGACTGCCTCTAACCATCTAACATTAGTTTCGATATATGAATGAAATAGGATTGAGGCGAGAATCTATATCATAGTAGGACTAGAAGCAGATTACCCCTACTAAACTCAAAGGATAATTGATGCTTCTGCTAACCAGGTCATCATTTTCATTACCAGTAATGTCCAGTTGTCATCGTTAATGAGTGTGATACATCCCTATAGGTTTATCGTCAATCCCACTGGTTACCTAGCTAGGTCTTTTTCAGTCAATTTTAATTACTATACTTAGAATTAGATGAAGAGGACGAAGCAAGTTGGTAACCGATGATGAGATTATCTTTGAGGATAAAATGGGCGAATCCGTGTTAAATGGTGAATGATCAAAATGATAAAAAATTATGTCGTATAACCGAAATTCACTCATTTTTTCCTTACTGTTCGCCGTACTCACTATTCTTTCATTATTCACCGAATCTTTGACATTTTTGTTCAATTAGGTATTTGTGTGACTACCAGGCTTAATACCCACTGGAAAACCTGAGAGTACCAGACAGCCATTTCATCCTACTTTGGTTCGAACCCCAGTGGCTGCGTACTGCTGAAGTGGAGCCTCAAACTAGGACGAAATAGTTGTCCAGTACTCTAAGGTTTTCCATTGGTTCTCCTTCTTTTTTATTCCTTTACGTTCCCAGTGTAACATAGGGCTTCAACAAGCTAGAGCTTTGAAACCTCGGTAGCAGTCATTTTTTAAATATTTTTACAGGGTGTGTGTGGGGTTGCTAGCCTTATGCCCAACCTTCTTTCTTCACTGATCTTAATACCGGCTAGGCGAGGTAAAGGCGTGTGTCAGCCGGAAATCAAGCCCCGGACCACATGCGTGGTTGACAAGCATTTTACCACTAAGCCACTGATGCAATGGTTCTCTAACCAATGTCAACTCATCATGAAATTCTGCAGTCGACGTTTCTGCCTAATAAACTGACGGTGTTTGATTTGATCTCGTGTGGGTGAAATCATGAGTACGTACTGCTACTGAAGAGTCCCAAACAGGAAAGAAACTTCCCTCCAGTACTCTTTGATAGTTTTTTTTAGTGATTCTGTGAGAGAAGTCAATTCATGATCAGTTTCTGAGACTACTTTCACATTGCAAATGGGAGCATAAAGCCTCAAGGTTTGAGGTCTTAAGTTTCAGTAGCAGTTGTGTTGCCAGTGACGACAGTCTTAACCTTCCCCCTTCACCGGTCTTACTATCATCTAAGCGAGGTTAATGAATGCACTGAAGTGGTTGGCAACTATTCTGTCATTAGAACCATTGCCGACTGACAGCCTATCATCACATGTACACACACTGTTGAATTGATTAAAAAGCGAATCATCTGAGAATTAGAATAGAGGTAAATTCTGCTTAAAAAAAATTTTCTCAGGCAAGTACTAAGAAGCACACGGTTGCAAAACTAATTAATCAGTTAATTAATTAATTAATTTGAAAACAAATGAACAAAATATATACATATTCTTTTCTTTAGAAAACAAATTTGGAATTTCATTATTCTCATTAGTAAGCAAGCAAGAATTAGATTTTATTGTACGGTTTTTTTTTCAAGAAAAAATTCCTTTTGTTGTGTGAAATTTAAAACACAAAAAGGTCATCTCACGGAATGTTATCAAGCGGTGGCAACAAAAGTGTCGCACTTTTCAAATAAAAAACCATAACTTTAATAACTTTGCAAAATTATTATTGTTATTATTGTTCCCTTGGGTTCCTAGTGAAACATATGGCTTCAACTGCACATCTACACGTTCTTCTGTCTTCTACTGTACTTTTCACTTGCATCCATGTTAATCCATACTGTTTCAACTCCTCTTCACACAATCTCCTCCATGTCACCCTTGGACGTCCCACTCGCCGCTTCCCTTTCGGGTTCCACTCGAGCACTGGCCTGACGCGTGATGTCACCCAGTGGCCTCCTCAACGAGTGTCCAATCCATCTCCACTTTCTCCTGCATATTTGTTGAGCGATTGGTTCTTGTTTTGTTTGTTCCCATAGTTTCTTGTTGGTGATTCTTTCCGGCCATCTGATCTTCACTATAGAGCCAGCGAAGACAGTTGTTGTTGATGAAGGTCTGCAACAGGCTGTTGGAAATATTCTTTGTGACCCTCCAAGTTTCTGATCCGTATAGCAAAACTGACTGACTTGACGTTTTTATTGAAAATCCGAATTTTGTTGTTGGTGCTGTGACGAAGATTTCCAGATTGGTTTCAGGTTGATGAATGTGTTTCTCGCCTTCCCGATTCTCCATTTGACATCCTCGTCCGTTCCTCCTGTAGTTGAGACAATGCTGCCTAGATAAGTGAATGAAGTAACCTCTTTCAAATCCCTCCCGTTGATGGTGATTGGCGCTGAATGTTGCTGCTGGTGTTGTTGTTGGTTGGTTAACTTTGCAAAATGGTGACCATATAATGATGTAATCTATTCCTGACTTAGGTTGAATCGTTAGGAACTGTCAACAACACCACACACACACACACAGATATATCGGAGAATAGTACTTTCTAGCCGAATCGGCGCTTAGCTCATTAGCGGTAGATGGGATAGGAATCGAATGTGAGAATCGTCGTCAGCTGCTAGTGGAGCGACATATCCACAGAACCACTGAAATTGAAGTATTTCAGGCATCAAGAATAAAGTAATTGATCATTGTCTGGTCAGAGAGTTACGCGAAAAAGCAATGGAAGTTTGTGAACAGTTGTTCTCCTTTTTTACCGTTCTTTCGCGTTCCTAATGGAGCATGGGACCGTAAGATTGGGTTTTGAAGTTTTTACGGAGTGGGGTTGCTAGCCTTTCGCCCTAGCTTAATAATATGGAATGAAGTGGTAGACCACGTTGAACACTTCACTAATTTGGGGAGTTTCATCAGCCATCTCCAACCGGTTGATCACTGACGAAATCTCAGCACCGATACAGAGGGCTCATTTGGTATATGCCAGCCCACGCAAACGTGATATCCGGCTGGCTGTACGCCAAAGGGCGTGTGCACTGCTCAGCAGTTCGCTCTGTCCTCCTTTATGGCTGTGAGCGACACATGGCCATTGGAAGTAGAAGACATACAAAGGCCGACTAGCTGTCTTTGATCATAGGTTTCCGCGTTCTATCTCCCGTGTTAAGTGGTGGTATAATAAGGTGAGCAATATTGAGTTTAGGCTTCGGTCGAGTGCTAGGTAGTGAGGGGAAATCAATCGAAGAAGTTGTGAAGCGGCTGTATCGAATGAGATGGTTAGGGCATGTGTTACGCATGCATTCCTAGCCATCGCCTTCCTCGACAACGGTCAATGTTAGCTGACATAGGATGGATCAGGTTGGGAAAGAGTAAGCTGGTGGTGGTCAAACGAAAACATGGCTTCATAAGTCAATAAAATCCGTGACAGTTATTTTAAGCCAGCCAGCCAGACGCGTAGCGAGGCGTACACTTCTTGACTGTATGGTTAGGGTCCTCAGGATGGTAGGAACCAAGGACAACTGGAGATAATTGGTGATGTGACTGGCTCAAAATCGTTCTCAATAATGGCTGGCGCAGATGTATTCACTTTTCGTAATTTAGCATACCAAAAGGAGTCTATTGTTCTTCCGTATTACTATTCTTTTTACCTCACACTTCTGTTTATTATCTCACTCTCTCTTTTGAATCTCTCTTCTTCTACTTTGTGTGCTACAAGAAGAATGTGTGATAATTCGAATTTCTGTACTTCTGTGCAAAGTTCTACGTTGAAACCAGTCAGTCAGTCAATCAGCAATCTTCCCTTTTCACCAGGCTTTCTCATCGATTAACAAAGGCAAAAGGGAGTGAGTCAGACAGCAGTCGAATTCTGGATCACGGAAGGCATGGTTTCCGGGCATTCTACCACTGAACCACCTTGGGGACAGCTGAAAGTAATGACAAAGAGCTGACTGCGTTAGTGAGGTGCCAATGAAGTCGTATATATACACTAGGAACCCATGGTGTAATACAAATAAATGACCAATTTAGCAAAAAATAGATTTGTAACAATATTCCAACCCTCATATAAATATATATATATGTACATGGATAAAATGCAAAAAAAGGAGAAACTTACCAGGAATTGAAGCACCCCAGAAAAACAGCACTCGATCAGAAATAATATTCAAATGGATCCATTGATAGGCGTTCGAAAATGAACAGAAACAAAATATAAACAGTGCGAACCATCGACGTCTGTAGAGTACCACAGTGAAATCATTATATACTTGATTTGACATTTGTCAATCTATCTATCTCTGTGTGTGTACGTGTGTGTGTTTGTGTTTGTGTGTACGTGTCTTTCAATCACTAAAATTAAATGAATTTAAAAGCAAAAAATAAAAAATTTTAACAAATATTAAACGAAATGTCAAAGAATATTTTTCATCAAATGTATATGCACACCCCTGTAAAGGACAACGGATACTTCTGTAGTGATTATGTTGATTTTCCAGGCTAAGGTTGCCTAACCTGACCTGCCTAACTTTCCCTTATTCTCAGGAGTAAAATGCGTTTACTAAACTAGTGTTTGATGCCATACAAACTCCAAGTTCTACAGGCAAAAACCAACAAGTTGGAAGAAGCAGGCAGGCAGTTAAGAACAAGACTTCAGGTGAACACAGAGAAGACAGAGGTGATGGAGACGTCTGACAGTTAACAACAGATAAAAATCACTGTCAAAGGGAGAAATCTGGAGGAAGTCACCTTCTTAACTTATCCAGGCAGACTCGTCTAAACTACAGGCTATTATCTAACCAGCATCCCGCAGGAAATGGAAGTGGATTGGACAGACTCTTAAGAGACAGTTAAACTAAGTCATAAGCTGAGCAGGCTTTTCCAGTGGAACATGAATTGGAAACACGAGTTGAACGTGCGTCCGTTAGTGACATGACGGTGATCATATGAGGTGAGAATGAAAGCCTGATAGACAATCGTGGTGGAATCAGATTAAAGGGACTTCGGAGAACAAGATGAAATGAAGATTCACTTTTGAAACCCTGTATACTGCTCAAAACTTGAAGGAATAATAATATTCAAATAATACGTGCATATGTGCACCAACCATGCAGCTGGAGTTCCGCCCTCGGTTACTGGTTAACGTACTCAGAAACCTCATGTAGTTTATCAGTCTGTAGTAATCCTGTGGAATAGGCAGGGTTGGGTATCAGACTAGTATTCTCACCCTATAAAAACAACATGATCGCCACTGGAACTTGGAAAGCTTGGAGCTTTATGTTCCATTTGGAATCCAACGAATGATATATATATATTATAGTTATCTATGTATTCCATACACAAAAGGTATTATTGACTACTCGATAAAAGGCACATCTACAGCATGCATGACAAAGAGATGTAAAAATTATTTCAAAACTCAAAGACACATAAATAAATGATAATAAAATTTCAACCAATTAATTACATGACCAAAGCTCCCATTAATTTTTTTAATGCCTTTGATAAAAAGAAGGCTACAGAGTGATAACTACTAGTCTTTATTATGTAATATGCTTCTTGTCGTCTTGGGTCACTAGATTCCATGACGTGTTTAACTTTATCCAAAGAGTTACAATACAGAAATAGCTGATTATTTCAGCCACTGTTTTCCCCCTACATACTGAATACCATGTTTGTTCAACACATTCTAGCAAAGCATAATGTCTTGATATGGAAACAGTTAAGAAGGTATGCCTGCTACATGGAAAGCTGCTGGAGTTGATGGATTTATACTGTCCTTCCTAATGTTCAATGTATAAAATGCAAGGGCGTCTAAAGTTTAGGAACAGTTTACAGGTAATTGAAAATACAATGGAACTAGGTTTAGTCCATAGACATTTAAAATATGCTGTTCTGACTAATCTTTAATCAAAACTTATGCAATAAGCAAAGTTTGACGTTGGCACTAAGAACTGACAAGATGATACGATGCAGCTTAAAATGTCACTGTTTGTGTTTCCATTATCGTTTAAAACTATTGACTGTCATAGAAAGTTTCAAAAACTCTTCCTCACAAGATCTACTCTTAACAAAGCAATAACATGAAAATTGGAAATAATATGACTACTGTATGACGACATGCACTGTTTACTTCAAGAGCGAGTGCTTGTAAAGCTATGAAAGTGTCAACTTCGCGTGACATTCCATGTGGAGAGCTGCTTTGCGAGGAAATAGTTGTGAGGACTAAATCACAACTGAACTTATGAGAATACGAACTAAAGAATTTTCATTCCTTTAACCACTAGATAGTAAGTCAAAAATACTGTACTCATTCACATGTGATGAAACCTTTCAATCTGAGGCACAAAGTACATTGTTATAACAATATAAGACAGATGGCTGAATCAAATATTTTCTTAAACTTCTTTATATTAGGCTTTACTACATATAACAAAACTGTACACACACGCATCATGCTGATCGAGACTTTAATATGAGTAGTTGAAATAATCCGAAAGACGCAATGTGAAATCACAACTGTCTACAATCGTCTGTGTGTTTACTGAATATACTGCAAAAGTATGCAAGATATTTAATTCTCACCAACTTGTATTCGAGTTTAAGTTTGTCACACTGATGGTAAATAACTTTTAATAAGAATTGAAAAATTGATAATTGCAGTGGAAAGCACCATTTCCTTCATGAAAATCTAAGTTCCTTTAAAAATAACAAGCCCTTTCATTTATATCACCAAAACACACCTGAGTCATTTGATTTCAGTGTTCCATAAAGTTATATCTTTTCGGCGAAAGTAACTATGTCAAAGCACTAAAAAACGATCAAATCGCTAACTTTATAATTTACTGGTGCTTAGTTACTTTTTTATGATGTATAGTGTAATAGAACATGCGACTAGTTTTCTCAACAAAGTCTACAAATGAATGGGTAATATTCATGGAACTTCATCTGATAATAATACAAAATCTTTTTATTTGTATTACACGTCTGTAACGTTGGGGACAACTACTTTTCATCTTTCCCTGTAAAATTCCAACCGTTCATTGGAATCGAAGGTGAATTAATGATAATTGTCAAAAAGTTGGCTTATATTCCTTTATGAAAGTGTCCAAGTACATGGTTCTATAAAAATTTCACTAAACGGGCTGAAGTTGCATACACCAACATGCACAGAATGAATTAAATTCTAAAATATTTCAATAACTTAGAAAAACATATATTCAAGTGATGCGCTGTATTGTTGTGTAAAAGGAACATAATATAAGCAAACGTCTAATAATAATATTTTAGCTGTTAATAATTACATAATTCAAATAAACAACTAATACAAATCCACGAAAATATGCATACCTGACGGTGACATGAAACCTGTTTGAAACAGGTTTATATAAGTAACATTCACCTTAGAATTTCCTTTGATAGATATAAACAAACTCTGTTTGCAAAGCAAACTAAACTTTAAATGGTCTTTAATGAGTGAAAGAGAACTTTTTCTCAAGTTCAATGCTCACCCAACTGAATTCAGACATGGAAAGACTAAGGGTTTCAGTAACAATTCTATTTTTAAAAGCTTTGGATACAACTAAAGGTTTATATAACTTTACTGGATTCTAAAGCACTAAATCTGTCCTTACATTGCTATAACTCTATAATAAAGTGAAGGAATGTGTGTCAGTCCTTTATTAGAGGAATGCACGATTTGTTCGGGCATAATGTCACTTTCGTGATTGGCAGTTCTCACTTCACCAGACGATGCTTCATACTACTCAGAAACAAACTGGAAAAGATAATAAACAATGATACACTTAGGAGAAAATGGAAGAAACGGATGAAAAAATTAATTTTATAATACAGAAGAGGGTGATATGGGTTAAATATAGGAAGAGAGAGGAAGAAGGACAAGGAATGGCTCTCAACAGATACGTGGAAGCTAATCAAGAAAAGAAGGATGATGAAGGGGAAGATGACTCAATGCAAAGATGGACAACAGAAGCAGGAGCTGAGTTAAATGTAAACTGCACTGAATAAAGCAGTAAAGAAGAATGCTAGGAAAGACAAGAGACAATTCTACAACACATTGGCAACTGAAGTAGAACATGCAGGCTGCAGGTAGAAAAGGCCATAAATCATTGTACTACATAACCTGCTCTCTATCCGGAAAAAGATTAACACAAGCGAGACCCACAAAAGATGGTCAAGGAAACCTAGTTATCAGTGAGGACAGACAAATAAAACAATCGGCCCATCGCCTCGAAGGACTCCTGAATCACCCCTCACCTGCAACTCACCATGAAATACCTCTAACAGCATTCACCGAAGTACCAATGGGCACCAGTCCTGCAACAAAAACGGAAATCTTGAGTGCGGTCAAGCTGCTGAAACCTGTGAAGGCAGCAGGAACGGATGGAATTCTCTATGAAGCACGGAAAATGGAACCAGAGACTGTGGCAGATGTGCTGACACCATTATCACAAAAAAGATTAGAAGGATGGAAAGGTACATATTGCCTATAAACAGAGACTACCTTTTAAACTATCAAAGGGAGGTGACCCACGTCACTGCGAAACCGGCGTTGAATGATGCTCTTGTCCATGCCAAGTAAAATACTAAATCGCGTCACCGTGGAGAGGATAAAAGATTCACTGGACGAAGAACTCCACCAGAGAAGAACAAGCCGGATTCAGGAAAGGCAAATCGTGTGCTGATCAATTTGTAACTCTACGCATCGTCATCACAGAACAAAGCGTATAATAGCAGTCACACTTGAGCCTCAGCGTCAGTGACTTTGACGGCGTTGACCAAGAAGTAATTTTGCGAAATACTTCAACACTATTGCGTGCGATGGCTGGGTTTTATCAACCTCACTCAAAAGTTGGCCATACGACAATGCCGCGTTTCGCGTCATCTACTACGGGAAACTCACCAAGGCGTTTGAGGCTGGTGCAGACTTCAGTGAGAAAACGCTGTCTGCCTATTATTAGTCTACAGTGTGTACAGTTCACTTGTGATGTTACGATGAAAATGCTGACAAAACTATTCAAGTGTATCACTTATTTTAAATTATTACCAAATTTGGATATAAATCAAGAATAAGACTCGATGCCGTACACACCAAACTTATATGGGGGAATTACTTCAAGCTTTATTTTTTTCCCAAGTATTTGTAATCCATCCAAAGCATACTTGGGTTTTCTGTTAATGCGAAGACAATATTTCTATATTTCTTGATGTACTCCATTGAATGACTAGTTATCATATTGCTCCCACAAACCAAAGACAAAACAGCTGCAACCATATAATGTAACCATAAGCCAAATTTATGTAATTTAAACAATACTTATCCCTGCCTGTACAATTGGCGTGTCCTACATAGGTAGGAAAAATATGTATTTTATTAAATTGTTATTAATTAATATGCTTACTAATCGTTTATGTAATTTATCATATTGATGATGCCTGTAAACTGGCGTCCCTCATGTACAAAATGAGAATATATTATTATTATTATCACGCATGATGATATTCTTAATTGCGGTGGACTGGATTATGCGGAAGACTGTGTAGTACCCCTATACCAACTATAAACATACATTTTAATCTAATTTGCATACTCATATTATATGTTTACACATACCGATTTTATATGTACTTCGTAAACATTTGTCAATTTACTGTTGAACGTTACCTTGATACAATTTTCGAAATTTGACTACTGCTATAATACACGATTACACTCTTCACAAGTGCCTTCTGATTTTACGTTGTGGGCGTCGAGTAGCCACAACGTCTGAGCACATTGATGAACGTGAAGAAGTACTAGGAAATACGTGTACGCTCATTTAGTCAAACAGAACACGCAACAAATTGGTGAGCCCCGACGACAAATTGCTGACTCCGACGACGACGACTTTTTGACCTCGACGCGTCGTACACTTGCTGGATTATTAAAGCTCTAACTTTCGCGGATCTATATATTTATTAAACAATTCGAACTCACGCGGATCTATATATTTATTAAGCAATTCGAACTCATTTTTGTGTTTGCTCATAGCACAACCTGCAGTAATTTGTGGTAAGCACCTGCATTGCATTTTTCTGTTTGCCGTATTCTTATTGCGCACAAATTTTGCTATTTTGCTAATCTTAAACCATTTTTTTACGAATTGTAACATGTCTTCCAATACCTCTGATAACTTAGAGCTGGGATCTGTTAGTACTATTTCTCTTGCTGTACCAGTTTTTAAGCCCAGAGACCCTCATCTTTGGTTTGCTCGACTGGAACATTATTTGACTAGCAATAAGCTCACGTCACAGACAGCTAAATTCTGCATTTTGAGTACAGTACTACCAGACGAAGTCGCCGAGCAGGTACGGCAATACATCGTCCAACCCAGCACAGAAGCGCCTTACGACAAGTTGAAGGAAGAGGTACTGCGATGCACTTCGCTTTCTGATAGGCAAGCACTCGATCGCCTGTTAAGCAATGTTGAGTTAGGGGATAAAACCCCATCGCAACTCATGAGGCATATGCAAAGCCTAGTTGCCGGAAGAGAAATCGATAAACGTCTCTTTTACCAAATATGGCTACGAAGACTTCCCGCAAACATCCAGCAGGTTCTTGCTTTCGGAGGCGACGACATTGACATAGAAAGGCTCACCGAAATCGCGGATCGCATGTACGAGAGGTCAACACCTCAATCTGTCGCTTCCACTAGTAGAATACCAGACACTCGCGATAGAATACAGACTCTAGAACACAAAGTTGACACCTTACTGAGTCAGTTAGCAAACCTGACCACACGCACACAACCAAGCCGTTCTAGAAGCTCGTCTCGTCGACGTCTTTCTCGATCCCCTAGCACGTCACGACATCGCGATAATATTTGCTGGTATAACCGTAGTTATGGAAGCAAAGCACGACGGTGCCGTTCACCTTGCAACTTTCAGACTAAACCAAAAGATATATCGTCATGTGTAAAAAATACTGTTGGCAATCTACGATCTAACAGTCGTTTGTTTTATGTAACAGATAAAAATACCGGTACTACATTCTTAGTTGACACAGGAGCAGAGGTGAGTGTTCTCCCCCCGTCTACACAGGAACGTCAACATCCTGACCCAGCAGTTACGCTCCAAGCTGTTAATCAGTCCAGTATTGTTACATATGGAACTAAACGAATGACTTTAGATTTTGGTTTAAAGAATACCTACACTTGGTCTTTCATCATTGCAGACGTCCCATCCCCAATCCTCGGTATTGATTTTCTGCAGCAGCACAAACTGTTAGTTGATCCGATAAGCCCCAAGCTAATAGATTCGCTCAATAAAACGTACATTGCTGGTACGATTAGCCGTGCATCATCACTGAACTTGATGGTCACACGCACACCAGCATCTCCATATACCAATTTGGTAAATCAGTTTCCTGACCTTTTAAAACCTTCTTTTCGAGGAACAGAACCGAAGCATCATGTGGTTCATCATATTAAAACCACTGGACCGCCAGTTTTTGCACGTCCACGACGCCTTGACCCATATCGACTTAAAATTGCCAAAACAGAGTTCGATAAAATGCTAGAGCTTGGTATTATTCGACCGTCCAACAGCTCTTGGTCTTCACCACTTCACATGGTACCCAAAAAGTCTTCTGGTGAAATACGGCCGTGTGGTGATTATCGAGCTTTAAACAAGCAAACGGTACCTGATAGATACCCAATAGCACATATTCATGATTTCGCTAGCAACTTACCAGATGTTAAGGTTTTCTCTAAAATCGATCTTGTCCGAGCGTATCATCATATCCCTATCCACCCGGATGACGTTCCGAAAACCGCCATTACCACACCATTTGGCTTATATGAATTCGTACGCATGCCATTCGGACTTATGAACGCCGCTCAGACATTCCAACGCCTAATTGACCAAGTACTCCGTGGTCTCCCTTTCGTCTACGCATACATCGATGACTTACTAATTGCAAGTGCAGACGAAGCCGAGCATTTGAAACATGTGAAGACAGTGTTTGAAAGGCTGAACCAATACGGAATGACTATCAACTTAGACAAATGCGAATTTGGTAAGACCTCCCTGAAATTTCTCGGTCATTTAATCGATAGCCAAGGGATCAGACCAGTCCCTGACGACGTACAAGCTATCAAAGATTATCCATTACCAGATTCTTTTAAGAAATTACGACGATTTTTGGGTCTTGTTAATTTTTACCGGCGTTTTATCCCGAACTGTGCTAAAGCTTTACAACCATTAACCGATTGCTTACATGGACACAGTCGTTCATTCCATTTGCCCGCAGAAGCTGTTAAAGCTTTTGAAACTGTTAAACAATTGTTAAATGACGAGACGCTTTTAGTCAGACGCCAAAATGACGCCCCCCTGCCTCTCATGACAGACGCTTCAGACGTTGCCATCGGGGCAGTTTTACAGCAGCAGGTACACGGCGAATGGCAACCCCTAGCATTCTTTTCGAAACGACTGAATCCTACTCAATGCCGCTATAGCACTTTTGGTAGAGAGTTATTGGCTGTTTACTTAGCAATCAAGCACTTCCGACATATGCTGGAAGGTACAGCTTTTACTGTCTTTACAGACCATAAAGCTCTAGCGAAAGCCTTATCAGCAAAACAGGATAACTACTCTCCGCGTGAACTACGACATCTCGAGTTTATATCTCAGTTAACCTCCGATCTGCGACACGTAAAGGGTAAAAACAACGAAGTGGCAGACGCTTTATCACGTGTGCACATTGACAATATTGTATGCCCAGACATCGACTACCAACGTCTCTCAAACTTACAACGAGATGATGCCGAACTTAAAAAGATCATGTCTTCCAAAACAACTTCTTTAAAGCTAGACGCAATTCCTTTTGGCACGACAAAAATAATCTGCGACACCTCTACGGGTAAATATCGACCCTTCGTTCCAGCAGCTATGAGACATACAGTATTCGAGAAGTTACATAACTTGTCTCATCCCGGTGTCAGCGCTACTATCAAACTAATAAAAGAAAGATTTATATGGCCGAACATTAATAGCGATGTTAAGAAGTGGACACGAAATTGCTTGTCTTGTCAAAGAGTCAAAATCAACCGTCACACTAATGCACCACTTGGTCGCTTCCCTAACCCTGACTCTAGATTTGAACATATACATGTAGACATAGTTGGTCCACTACCTCCTTCCAATGGTTGCAACTACATTCTAACTTGCATCGATAGATTCACTCGTTGGCCTGTAGCAGTTCCAATAGCCGACGTCTCAGCAGAAACGGTAGCTAAAGCTTTGGTCGAGAACTGGATAGCTAATTTTGGTGTCCCATCCATTATCACTACGGACAGAGGTGCTCAGTCTGAAAGCCGACTTTTTAACCAGCTAACTGAATTACTGGGCATCAAACGAATACGAACAACCGCCTACCATCCTAGTTCCAACGGCATGGTTGAACGCCTTCATCGACAACTCAAAGCCGCGCTCGCTGCTTCTTTGACTCAAAACGACTGGTCAACCAAACTACCACTGGTACTGCTTGGTATACGATCTGCTCTAAAGAAAGATATTGGCTGCTGTGTTTCCGAACTAGTCTATGGAACAACATTACGACTACCAGGTAACCAAGTTCCACAAGATATGACTGGTTATGTGCACCAGCTAAAACAACACATGAACGAGCTCAAGATATCAATTCCACGCCAGCAGAAAAGAACGTCATACATCCCACCACAACTGACAGATTGCACTCACGTCTTCGTCAGGAGAGAGGGTGTACAACGACCACTTCAACCCGCTTATGATGGCCCATTCAAAGTTCTAAATAGAAACGATAAAGTTATCACGATAGAACGACTGAATAAAGCAGAAGCCATCAGTGTCGACAGAGTCAAACCAGCATTCATCGACGATTTCGAAGCCAACGATAAAGATCAGCTGAACGAAGTGCCAACAGCTACATCCACGCAAGCTTCAACGTCGCCAGAGAAATCTATGAAAACTACACGTTCTGGTAGGAGGGTTCATTGGCCTAAACGTTATGTGCAAATCATCAAAATATAACTTACTACGAATTTTCATTTTTATTATCTTTATTCGTAATTGTCATTTAACTACTCATTTAACTGATTAATATTTTCATACGTAAATCACGTCACTACTATTTTAGCATCGATATTCCCTGTATTATTACATTTAATCATATAGCGCTTAATATTCACCTATCGTTTCCGTATACAGACTACAGATCCCCAGCCGATTGTATCATTCCTTATATATTCTACCACGATCATCAATCCTATTTTTTCTTTTATTATCGCATTTATTATCGGCCTTATTGACCGCATTAAATTGCTCATTTTTTCAGCTTAATAAATCGCTTTCTATGTACTATCGCTGCTACGTATTACGCTGACGCATTTTATTGTCGAACACTTAAATGTATTTTTTTTATATTTCAGTGTTCTGGTGGGGGAATTATGTAGTACCCCTATACCAACTATAAACATACATTTTAATCTAATTTGCATACTCATATTATATGTTTACACATACCGATTTTATATGTACTTCGTAAACATTTGTCAATTTACTGTTGAACGTTACCTTGATACAATTTTCGAAATTTGACTACTGCTATAATACACGATTACACTCTTCACAAGTGCCTTCTGATTTTACGTTGTGGGCGTCGAGTAGCCACAACGTCTGAGCACATTGATGAACGTGAAGAAGTACTAGGAAATACGTGTACGCTCATTTAGTCAAACAGAACACGCAACAACTGTACATGCTGAGTAAAAAGACAGATGAAGAGGACAGCAGATGATAGAAAGAAGGGGAAATGTGTTGCTGAGGCTACGTGTTTCACACGGAGCCTAAGGGAACAGTAATAATAGAATATTTGATGGGATAAAGGTGTTGTATCCGCTCGAAGTGCCTTGTAACCAACTCATGGTCTATCTCCCGACTCTTATAATATTTCTTCCGCTTAGGCTGAAGACAACTCAAAATACCAGATTGGTTACCCAAAATACGAGATATATCTCAGGATCAGAAATGTAATGTGGTGATTGTTGAGCTAGCTAGGGATTGTGCAAGGAGGATCAAACGTAACACAACAGCGTTCTAAATGGCATCTGTACTTTTTCGCCAACCTTCATTTTAAAGTTCGACCCAATGGTGAGGGTCAACATCCAGTTTTGAGCAATGAGCTGTGCAGGCTAATGATTTTGGGAGGATCGCTTACTGCCACAGCCCACTAATCCCTTGAGTGGGATCGTGAGGACACTAAGACGAACTAGTCCAACCGCATCTATACTGACATAGTCAGTGCCAGCTTCTGTAATGAGAGAAGTCACAAGGGGAGTTTTGGTGTGCCTTATTGCCTTGCAATTTTCGCAGACTCAACACGTAGGAACCCAATGCCATGCATCTTTATTTATGCTAGGCCAACAAAACTGTCTGTTGATGAGTTTGGCGGTGGTTCAAACTCCTGGGTGAAACAAGCTGTGTAGAAATCACGGCAATTACTTTTGAGCAAGATAGTGGGAGGAGTCCAGGCGGAAATGTCACAGAGAATAGTGTCCTTACCTGTGCCTTACGGCTGCTCAGTTGACTTCGGGATTGTCGATGATGGCTCATTTTTGAAGCTTGATATCCTCTTTTTGAAGTCGGTCCGCTTTCGCAAGTTCTTTGTCATCTGTTTGGGTGAATGAACAGTTGCAGGAAAATGCATATGCTGCAGTATTGTCATGTAGCACGGTACATGGCCAGAAGTTCTGTACGGAACGCGCTGTACCTAATGCCTTCTGTATGTAGTCACGTCGAGATAAATGCAGGTGGCTGCCACTTTTGGTCGGCCATTCGTTGCACAACTGTACTGACTGCAGTGTCAGACGAATCGAATGAGATTATCGTTGAATCCTGGTATACAGGCAGGGTAGCATTCACTGTCGCATTTTTGTACCTGAAAGAAAGCACTCTTGAAGAACGAGTCAAGATTGATGTACTTGTTATCCCCTTGCAGCGGCTGAATTACTGAGACACAGTTGGGAATGAATTGTCAGTAATAAATTGTCAAGCCGTTAAAGGTGGGAAGATTTTTCTAAGTCTGGCTCCAGAAAGTTTAAAGACTCCTCATCTTTACTGGTCACTGGGCAAATACTTTTGCAGTCAATGGTGCGGCCCAGAAAGTCCAGTGACTCCATTCCTGTTTGAAATTTTCGGATACTAATGGCAAACCCATATCGTTGTGACTATAAGAGGCCAGGTTCAAGTGTGAAGGGTGAGTTATAATAATAATATGTATTCTCGTCTTATGTTCATGAGGGACTCACGATGATGTTGTTCACAACAAAGTTATACAGGAGAATTGACTTCAAGCTTTATTTTTCCCAGATATTTATATTACATTCATCTGATGTCTGGGTTTTTGTTAATGCGAAGACAATATTTCTATCTCTTTATGTGTTACACAGACAGACTATTTAGCAGACTGTTCCGACTGACTCTAATGTCAGAAAGAACAACCAAACTGTAAATTCATCATACAACCAAATATGTGTAATTTATGTAATAACTTATCCATGCCTGTACAATTGGTATGTTCCTGCATAAACAGGAATAAATATATATAATATATTATTATGAGATATTCGTGTAAGTATGCGTATAAACGTCTAGACGGCGGAATGCCACGTCACTGAGACGTTAAGACGTTTGTACTTCTTTCCGTAGACCGAATCTCATACTTAGGAATTCAAACAGTTATCAATTATCTCAACGTTGCGATGTGATGCACAACATTGCTGATTATGCATGGAAAATCATCCGACTACAGTTAAGGTCCGGGGAATTACCCACAATCTGCTGAGAAGCTGAATCAGCTATTGCCTTCTCCTCAAGTGACCTACTTAGATGATACCTTTAATAGACCGTCCACCAAAAATCATATATCAGTCATCGTCGGCAGGCGCCTACGAGTAGATCATCATGGTCAAGTAGATCAGTACCTTTGATGACCATAGTGAAGTTAACAAGAAGGAAAATCCTCTGAACACTTTTGCGTAAGCCTACGCTCAGACGGACACATCCCCTCCCGAATTTAGAGTTGGTTTTCCGTTTGTAGCTTGTAAGTTGAAGGTAGTTTCCTTCTGATGATCTGTCTCTGTGGCAGAAAGCATGCTGACTTCCGCACCCATGTCCACCAAATACCGGGTTTCATTAACCACCACTCGAAAACGAGGTAGGCGGGTACCACCAGTGGCTACGGTTGCCACTTATGCCAGCCAGACGGGTAGTTTCCCACAGCTTTTCAACCCTTGCTAAAACTGCAGGGTTTATGGCAACAGTAAGCTTCCTGGTCCAAATTGCTGTGGTACTAACACTAGTGCAGCTCCATGGATGGACCTGGTTTAGATTTCGAAAGACCACTTAAGTTGCTAAGTTGAGATGACTTTCGTTGGCAGTTGTGGTAATTGAAGGAGCCACCTGACCTGTATTACAGCTGATGGCTTCATTTCTCTGCTTGTGGCGGCACGCCTAAATTACTGGGCCTGTTGAATTTCCTATCCATCAAAATGCACCGCGTTCACTTCGTTCTACGCTGTTTCAGTGACTTAATTACCAAAATTATTCGTGATTCGTAGTCGCGCATTATATCAAATGAATTTCTACCTAATAGTGTGGACTTTAGTATGACTTGGCATTTTACACGTGTGCTGGTGTTACTGCCCTTGGAGAGTCTGGTCTTATGTCTACCACTATCTTGTAATTTATTCTTATAAAGTTTCTAGAGTTTTCCTCCATTTTTCCAGTTTTTAATGTCATAAAATAGTGTTCCATTTCAAATTGCACTTATCAAATATGATCATGCCTGTACAAACGGTATGTCAATCATGTAAATGCCTAATTTATGTGGATAAAATATTATTATTATTCATGTAGTTTTTCGTACAATTTTGTGTCTTATTCTCTTTCCAGCAAGGATTGTTCTAGCAAACATTTTGTGAATGTAGTGGAATTTTGGCTGAGCGATACATTCCAGCATGTTTCGGCACCAAATTCCCCCTTTACTCTCGCGTTTTTGCTATTGTAGGATATTGTCGACTTCCGAGAATCATTGGTTTCTGTCTTGAGGTCATCCAGAGAAATATCTGTACCCTCGGTTGAGGGTGGAGGAAGTGCATTAAGAGAGGAATTATAACCCACTATCCTTTCGGCTGGTGTCCTGTTCTGTGGAGTTACTTCTGCGAGATTTGATAGGGGGAGACTATGAGTTCATCCATGTCGACCTTGGGGTTTTTTGTCTACCTCGATGACTTGCAGTGTCCTGTCCTTCTTCTCATTAGGTTTAGTAAGGTGACCGTAAGTACGCCTTTCAATCACTGTTTCATCTGCTACAACTCTTATCTGTTTGTAGCTAGTATTCTGTATTGGGATACGTTGTGAAATAATGAATTTCTTGGCCTCTGTTTTTCAAACAGAAGACGTATGGGGTAACAGTGGTCGTGCTGACTCTTTTTCACTCTTGCACACTGGGAGTTGAGCATTTTCACCGCCCTAAGATGCCTTGAACCTTTTTCAACCCGTCATTATCCGGTATATTGTAGACAATCACACTTAGTTTAGTAACTAGTCTTTTGATGACCTCTGTTGCGATGAAGTTTATCAGGTTGCCTACCTTGGGTACTGATTCCTTGTCAAGCTCGCCGGGGTTTATGGTTCTGGTCAGGATGCCCAGAGGTGTAAGTTCATAGACCCCTGATTTCATGTCACAAATCTGCTCTGGTAGTCAAGATATACTGGCCATATTTTCTGAACATCCTGCATTCACAGCCTTACCACACCGCATTTCCCGCACCTCAGTCTTCAGCACTTCCACAGAAGCTTTAGTCGTTCTATTTCTGAAGTAAGTGTTGAAGCTGGACTTGGTATATGAATTTCGGTGACACATACACAAGGCAAAGTGGAGAGATCTATGTCGGGAGCAGGAGCTGAGTTTATAAAAGCGATGCTACTACTAGTTGTCAGCATACGTTTGCTCGCAGTTTCAGCCAAGCTAGATGGTAGTGAAAAGGCAGCTGGACTCTCGAAGCCTTCTGGCGAGCTTTGACTCACTACCATATTTCGCAGGTGTGTTGCTTCTTGTAGCAAACAGATACGTGCTATCCATCATCAGGTTAACAGGTGACCGATTCGTGGTTTTTTTATATGGCTAACCTTAACTAATTAGTTAGAAAGTTAATGGTTGCAGGTATGGAACTAGGGGAACACTTTTGCTTGTTTCACAAAAAAGATAGATTACATTTGACGAATCACGCTAAAATGTAACGCGAACGTTGAACTTGCCACCAGACATTCCCATACTTCACTATTTCATCATAACTCTTACTGGAAACTGTATACCCACCACTCTCATTCTTAGTTTCTTTCACTTCTGTTGAGTGCATTCTTACTTTTCACTTTCCTTAAATCAAATCCACTTGTTCAGTTTACTCACTGTCTAGATTCCTACTAAATTTGCCTACCACTTCTTCCTCTGGAGTGTTTTTTGATATGACTGTAGAAATGTCTGGTGAGGTAAAGTTTCAAGTTTCAACTGACTACGTCAGCTCATATTGATTGAACGGCAAGTACAATCTTTCTTTTTCACGATTAAGTTGTGTGAAGGTAGTTCTGGCTTTTTACAAGTTTTTTGTCGCCAATGAATCTAAATTCTTATTCAGTAGAACCTAAGAATCATAAGTGGGGAGTGTATTATTAAAAACTTCTACAGTTACAACCGGAAGAGAAGGGGAGGCCAGAATTGCCAGAGGAAAACCTGCATCCACAAACAAGCATGGCAACATAACACAGATTAGTCAGACCCCGACGCTGTCTAAAGTCACCAACCCTACAAAAGGAGACAAGCAGTCAAAGACCAAGCCTAAGTTTCAGGTCAGTCGATCAAACTCTCTTACCCCATTTATTGTACCTGAATGCAACAGTAGCCTGCCTGAACAAAGGGCTCTGTACGATCAGGAGCAGCTCTCTTCTCAGAAAAATGAATTATGGTTGGACATGAAGTCAGTAAAACTGTGCAGAGAGTACACGGGTGTTAAGGCACCTCAAATTATTATATTATTATTCCCTTACTTTCCGAGTGGAACATAGGGCTTCAACAACACACATCCACGTTTTTCTGTTTTCTGCCGTCCTCTTCATCTGGGGGCACGACTGACCAAACTCTCTCACCCCTTCCACACACGATCTCTTCCGTGTCACCCTAGGACGACCCACTCGCCGCTCCCCGTTTGGATTCCACTCGAGGGCCTGAAAAGCGATATCATTCGGTGGCCTCAGTGTATGCCCGATCCATCACCACTTTCTCCTACGTATTTGTTGAGCGATCGGCTCTTTTTTGGCTTGTTGCCATTGTTTCCTGCTACTCATTCTTTCTGGCCTGTCATTTAATCTTCAGTATGGAGTCAGTGAAGGCAGCTGTTGATGAAAGTCTGCAACCTGTTGGAGATCCTTTTCGTGATACACAGTGCAAGTTTCTGACCGGTATAGAAGAACTAACTTCACATTTGTGTCGAGAATACTAATCTTCTTCCTTATACTGGGGCGGAGTGTAGAAGATTTCCAAATTGCCTTTCTGATTCTGACTGACTTTGACATCTTCGTCTGTTCCACTGGCCTGTAGTTGAAACGATGCTTCTCAGATAAGTGAAGGAGGCAACCTCTGTTAAATCTCTCCTGTTGATGGTGATTAGTGCTTTTTGCATTAGTGGAGTGAGAAAATCTTCCGTAATCTCTGAGGCCGTCTTCAGTGTTTCAGGAGGAATGCTGTCTGGTCCTGCTGCCTTCGTGACCGTTGTTAAGTAGCTCGATCTCATTCAGCATTTATTCTTTCGTTGGAGGAGTGGTGTCCACTGGTGGGCAGTTCTGCCCATGCGTTTGGCGGTATTTCTGGGAGAGTTGTCGGTGGTGGTCAACTCAAGAGTCCTTCAAAGTGATCAGCCCATTGTTTGATTTGCTTCTCCTCCTTGGTGATCAGGTTCCCTTGAGCATCTTTCATTGGTTTCTTCATCTGGGTTGATCTTTTCCCGGCTAGAGACTTGGTTATCTGATATAGTGTCCTGATGTTTCTTTTACCTGCTGCCTATTCTGCTTCATTTGCCGGTCAGTGTGACCATGTCTGTGCTATAACAAGGCTGACTATGCCAGAATGTGAAGGCTTTTATCCGACACAGAATGGCCCATAGAATGGGCTGGGCTACCTGCGGATGAATAATTGGGAGTGGTAAGGGAGATGATTCACACGGCTATCTCGGATACCGTCCCTCTAGTCACAACACAGCCGAAGAAAAGGTCTCCATGACCGAAGAGATTTACGCAAAGTATTCTGAAAGCAAAGCGGAAGGGTTAAGTCTACGTGGCGAGTACCCAAGAGTCAAACCTGGAACTCAGTAACCGGGGCAACGCAATATTCACGAGTTACAGGAGATCATTTCGGGCTAACCTTACCAAATATCCTCCGGCGAACCCCAAAAGCCCGTACCGATTCATGTCGGAGAGGAAACCAACCAACCTAGAGGCATGTACCTTAGCAGGTCCAAACGGTCAATACCTAACTAGTCTGGAGATTGTTGAAACATCCAATTAAGCCTTTTCCAAAGAGTTACACAGCAGTGTGGGTATTACTGGTATGGACCAAAATGGCAGCACTGCTATTTCACCAGAAGAAAACCTAGTGGTTACTCTCCAGTTAAACCCGGCAACAGTACGTGGAAGCTACAGAGACTCACATCTGGAAAGTCTCCAGGTCGTGACGACATCAGGCCATCTCTGCAGGCCCTTATGCAACTTGTTCCAACACTCGATTGTCTTAGGGAAACTGTCAGGGGATTGGAAAAGGGCCATTCTTTCTCCTATTTTCATGGGTGGGGACAGGAGAAATGGCACCAGTTATAGGCCAGTACGTTACTCCCAGCGGTATCAAAAGTACTGGAAATTATAATTGGTGAACACGCTGACAAGACTCTTTAGACTTCATGAAGCCCAGTGTGGTTTCAGGAAGGTCAGATCCTGTGCAACAAATCTACTATCAGCTTGGAACGATTGGACATCATGCCGGGATACGAATGTTCCAGTCCATGTGGCCTTCCTAGATTTTGAGAGGGCATTTGACATAGTTCACCACGACTTTCTACACAGAATAAGTCAGTCTGGTATAGGTAAACCGTTTCTGTCACGGTTTAAGGACTACGTAGCTGAAGGGAAATTCTGCACTAAGGCCAATCGATTCCAATCATCTTGGCACGGCTAATCATCAGGAGTGTCTCAAGGCTCTATCCTAGGACCACTGACGTTTTTGATTTTTATCAACGATATACCATGCCATCCAAGCTGCCCTATTCTTCTCTACGCTGACGACGTTAAGATGTGGAGGGCGATAGAGTGTCCAGAGGTTTCAGATAGGCTACAGGCAGATCTAAAGCTTCTGGAAGACTGGGAGGTGGTCAGTGGTGTGACTTTCAACCTGAAAAAGTGCAAAGTAGTGAAATTACGCACATGTAAGCTACAGAATGCAAGTTACACCCTGTGCAACAGGAGATTGTCCTGCACTACGCTGGAGAGTGACTTAGGTGCAGTTCAAAAGGAATAATGGACACAAGTGTAAATTACGTGGAGGACGTAACGAGGGCATATACGGTCACACACTTTAAACACAGACCATCAGGTGCACTCACTCCTGAGCCCTTTCTAAGGTTGTACAAAACATACAGCATACTACACCTTGAAGAACACAATATCATTGCACCCCAACTGCTTAGAAGAGACGCCAACCTTTTGGAAAGAGTCTAAAGTTTGGCGACAAAAGGAGTGGTTGGTCTCCGAAGCAAACGGTATGATGGACGGCTAAAGAAATTAAGTCTTCTCACCCTTAGCTACCGTCGGCTTGAGGGGGATTTAATCACTGCTTATAGGATTACAAATGACCAGAATCACCCAAAAAGAGTTATTCTGCCATTAAATACCTTTGGGCCTCCCCGTGGCGATCCACGAAGGATGGCTAACCTGAGCGAAAAGATTCGAGTGTGCCCCCATTTATATAACTTCGAGTTTGCTGCTCCTGGAACTGTCTACCAACAGGTGTGGCGCCGCACCGTCAGCAGACAGCCTTAAGCAGAGACTTGACAATCACGCAGCGGCACATGGAATGCGTCTAAATAGCCTATCCCTATTAAAACCTACACACTATTTGTGGGTTTAAAACCAAACTCGTCTTTTTACTTCTTCACTTTCTGCCTTGTGTTACACCACTGACTACTCCAGCTATTAATCCCTTTACACTGTTATTATAACTGATGTATATATATACATATATATGTACTATATGTATATACCAACTTCAAATTCCATTAGCTGTCTGTTTTGACGTTTTGTTTCTTTTGTAAGCTAAATAACCTAAACTAATTATATCTGTTATTATCTCTTTTTTCGACGACACTAGAAAACTATTATTATTATTAACGAGTGAAAGGATCAACTCTGTACACAGCAGCAACTCGGTCTTAACACATCTAATGCTGCAAAACCACATAAAATTAATCCCGCACCACTGCTTTTTGAGTCAACCAAAGCTATGAAAGTCATGTGGTGGGACGAACTACGCAAACGTTTAAGGAAGATCAGCACCCTCCACCTCAAAACCAGGAGGCGAAAATAAAGAAATAATATTGGTTTAAACCAGATTTTAAAAGACGATATTGGTTTTTGTTTAAGTTATCTAACGTTGTTTACCTTCTGGGTTGTGCGCATTTATAAATATTTCATGGGAAATGACTAAAGACTACAAGTTGACGCAGATGTACATGCCTTTCTATGCGGCATGTACATCTGCCACTTTAGGATTTTTGTTTTTCTTTTTATCTTTTTCAAGTCCTTATTGGTTACAGTCATTTGATCGAGTACACAGTTCTTTCCTCCATATGGGAATATGGTCGGTGTGTTTTGACAAATTTGTGCATCCACAAGTACTGCTCTTGTTACTTATTCCGATGTGATTGGATTTAGGATTACCACGCTAATGTACTGACGGGATGCTTTTGGGTTTATGACCGGTTCTTTTTCAAAATCGGTATTTGGCAATGGCTTAACCCCTATTGGCTGATTGGCGTTCAGGTTTTAATGACGATAGCATTCACAACGAAGTGTTGTGTTATACTGATTCTTGTTTTGTACCATCTTTTGTTCGGTCATCCAGCTGCTGAATCAACAATGGCACTTGTAGGTGAGGTAAGCATATACATAATTCTGCATTTCTTGTTTATTTAGTCCACAGCAATAATTGGACTGCAGATGAATCTCCTCCTTTAAGTGCGCTTGAAGGTTATAGTTAGTTCGAATGCCTTTTGTAATTTGTCTGTTGTTTGTTATCGACATCATGTTAGCTGTTCAGATAGGAGGTGAAATACTGTAGAGATGATAGGCCATCTCGAAATGGTTTGATTTTTTTGATATAATATGCCAAATTCTTGCAGTAAGTGTTCTGATACTGCCGCAATCAAAGTGATCAATGCATTTTAACTGCCACTTAACATATTTGCCTGAAGAGTGATATAAATAAGTTAAAAAGCTTGATATTGATATCCCATCGTTATGTTCTTATAATTATGAGACCTTAGGTACCGGGAAAATCTGGTTCATTTATTATTGAGACTCGAGATCAGATTGTGGTTGAGAATAGAAGGCTTAAAGACTATATAAATGCCTTTCTAGGAAATGCATTTACTTATCTAGTCCCCTCTTAAACCAGTCCAATATCCAGTGTCGTTTCTACGATTTAGTATAAACCAATTTGATTCTTTTTGTGCTCACTTTTTGATTGTGAGGTAAAGGTTATTGGTCTTCGGTGAAGTTCTGCGTAGTTTGTCCCGCCACCCGACTACTGTAGCTTTGGTTGACTCCCAAAGGGGTGGTGCTGGGATTAATTATATGTTGTTTGTAGTCAACCAATGATAAATAAATCACTGCCGATGCGATAAACACTATGTGGAGACCGAATCATCTATGTTTCAACATGTGTTCACAATAGTTCTAGGTTTAACAGTCCGTTAGGAAGTATCAAGTAATCTGAAAATTTGTCTGTTGCGCATATAAACGATTGCTTATGAGATCATTATCTTCAGAAGAGTCTCATGAATGCACACTTAATACAGTGACCACTAATTGGGATAGATGTCAAACTGCCTTTTTTTTAAGATTAAGATTTTAAAATTAAATAAATTGATAATAAATGGTTCCCTCAGTGTAGAGTTGTTCGGCATAATGACCAGATTAAAACGCTGATTGGTAGCTAATACTAAGAACTTGATGTTTATGGCTTTAAAATCCTACGAAGAAGCTTATAACATTGTTCATTTGTACAGCCGAATGACAGTAAGGCCTTGAACTTTATGAATAACTTTATTGCAAGGCTAAATCTATCAGGGAATATAGCTTACACTGAATCAAAACAATGAAATAGTGTAATAGTTAATGTAATGAACTGTCTGACTAGCATTCAGTAACTAATACGTGTTTTCTAGGCTCGAGTAAGTATTTCTTACTTTTCTCCGCATTAAGTGTTATTTAAAACGCTCCCATCTCTTTATTACTTACTGTGGAGACTAGTAAATTAGAAACCTCAACTCCCTGCTTGAGATTTTCACTTAAAAAAGAAACAGTTGTCCAATTTCTTTTATTTTCAAGTTATCCTGTAACTGACATTCCTTTTCAATGAAAGATACCCTGAGATAAATCATCTTATTGATTAGGTATATTGGTTAATGTCCTGAAATTTATAGCTGTTAACAACTGCTCTGCTGTAAATTCCTTTTTTTACCCATTAATATGTGTGTAGTTAAGATTTTTTTTCTTGCAAAAATCAGCACTTTGCAGAACAATTTACAAAATCTCTTTTGTTCATTGTTTCGTCATTGATTTTCAGGCATTTATTGCACTTCTTCTAACAATATCTATTTTACTATTTGGAATCAGTTCTCAAAGTCGAGTATGGATGCCAAGACCAGATCAGTACTTTCTTTCTTGGTCATTTGGTTTTATTATATTAGCAGCTATTTGTTCGTATATATCAGCAGGTTTCTTATATTGTGTAAGCTATACAGATAGAGCTGCTCAAGTAAGTGAATTTTTTTATTGCACAGATGATAGATGTATGAATAGGTTTTGTGGCTTTTATGCATGAACTGTTAGCTTAACTGACATCGTAAGATTGAGTTACGAGTGTATTTAATGCTTGCATATGTTCCTTTATTACTAATGTTATTCGTTTTCTGGATTATAAGTGGAACATAAAGTTTCAAGGGGGTACTTCTGTTGCACTCAGTTATTTGCTGCCTTTTTCTAACTGGCTTCACTGTCGCCTACAAGCTTTCATTTGCTTACCACACGATCTACTCCATATCACCATCGGATGCCTATCTTGTCATTTCTTATTCAGGTTCCACTCAAGAGCCTGGAGTATGGTATTGTAACAACAGAAGGCAAGACACGGAAGCCAAGGTATATTTTCCACTGATCAAACCACTGTTTATATCTATACAGTTTATATTCTTTAACCAATCACTGAGCGTGTGATTTCGGTTTAAATTAAATATCAATAATAATAATAGTAATATTACATTTTAAAATTGAATGCAAATACAAATTCTTAAAGTTCCTATACAAGTATTAGAGGTCAATTCAACAACCGTTCTCATAGTAACCACACAGAATAACTGTCTTTAAGGAGTTTAACAACGAAGTAGGGAATCGTTTATTTTAAGAATTGAACATTCTATCTTCAACATTTTTCATTCAATAATATTGAAGAATGATCAGTCAGGTCAGTTGGTAGAGTATGAGACTTCTAATATCAGGGTTCTAGGTTCGACCCCCACCTCTGGTGTCCACGTGTATGTGTGCGGTGGGTGTGAGTGTCTACTCACCATCAACGTTTTGTGCGTCGATGAGTTAGGATTGGACTCTCGACATACTCTGACATACTCCTCAGCTTCACTTAGTGTACTAGACGATAGTAGGTCTGGAGAAAAAAGGAAGGTTGGGCGTGAGGTTAGCGCCATCCCTGCACAGGAAATAACACCTTGGCTACTGGAACTTTAGGCCTAAAGAAATGAAAAAAATACAATTTCGGGAACATTATATCTGCTCAGTATTTGTACCCACAGTAAATTTTAACGAAACAGTGGTAATATACCCCCTAATGGTCAATTAATGTTTCTGACTGGAGATCCTTCTTGAGCGTTGATAGCGTGATAGTAATGTCTTTGACCACCCCAACGGTTATCGTGGTTTGGGATCTTTTACCGCACATCAGTTCCACTGAGGTTTCCGATATGCCTCTTTGATAACAAGTGCTAATAGGTATAAAACCTGCACAGCGCTTCCTGCCATTTACCCGTAATCACTTGAAATCAATATATCAACTGTTTAAGAACACTTTAAGGTGAAATGTCATACTGGCAAGAACAGGATCCATCCAGTTGCCTATACAGTTTTTTTTATTATAATAATTTACGTTTGGTAACTGTCTTGAAGTTATAACCATTTTCCTCTCAGGGTAAATTTGTTTCATAGAGGCAAGTGGTGAAACAGTGTTGCTCACTGATAACGTTTTGTGCACAATTTATTGCTGCACATAGTCAAATCAAGGCGTTTAATCACACAGCTTTCAAGCTTCATTTATATAGTTCCATGAGTTATTATCCTCTGATTTTATTGGTAATAAAATTGTGTACATCTGTGATATCGTACCTGTGTTTGTGTGTGTAGATTCTATAAACACCTACCTGTATTTTCTTTTAGAACTGCAACCGTGTCTTACTGTCTTGTATGACTGTGTACTAGGGTATGTATGGAATTACTGACCATAACATAAATAAGAAAAAAAATTTAAGGCGTCTACAGTTTTACTACATAAGGAAGAGACATCTGAAACCCTGCTAAGGAGATTCTTAATATATGTGTACAACCTGGGCACTGTGGTAGTAAGTAATTCCATATTAGTTTGTTTATTAGATGTATCACACACAGTGAGTGAAACAGTATTATTCACTGGATGACAATGTTTTGAACAAAATTTACTGCTGTTCATAATCATTTCATCAGTTATAATCACACGACTTCGAAACTTGAGTTTTATAGTTTTCTTTGTTCTCTCCTACTTGTCGTCGTTAGGGCAGTTGAATTTTGCAGATGTCCAGCTGGACAGGTGTTGAATCATTCCTATTACACGTATTCTCCTCAGTTGATTCGATAAACAAAGCTTCTGTTATCAATCTCTCCCGCCCCTGCCCTGTTACATTAGATTTCAAAACTGTCACCTTATCCCATCCAGCCTATTGTATGGTTGTGTGTAATTGCATGTAGTGCTATAGCTGAACTATTCTATAGATTTCTTATCTTATTCGGGTCAACTAGTCTAAATTTTGCAAGGTCTGACTAGTCTGGTTAGTCTGACTGCCCCTGTTCTACTACTTTAACCTATGCATTTGACCTGACAATCATTGCAGGGTATTAGATAAACTAAATTGTTTTGTTTTAAAGGCTCCACAGGATCCTTTAACTGACTATAGTTCAGCTATAGCACTACATGTAATTACAAACAACCATAAAATAGGCTGGATGGGATAAGATGACAACTTTAAGATCTAATGTAACAGGGCAGGGGCGGGAGGGATTGATAACAGAATCCTTGTTTATCGAATCACCTGAGGAGAATACGTGTAACAGGAATGATTCAACCCTCCTCCCAGATATCTGGAAAATTCTACTGCCCTAACGACGACAAATAGGAGAGAACAAAGAAAACTACAAAAACTCAAGTTTCGAAGTCGTGTGATTATAATTGATGAAATGATTAAGGTAATCAATCGACCTGATAATCACTTCAACTTACACGTTGGGATGTCGCATGACTATTTGGGTTTGGACAAAAGACAAGTGAAGATCTCATATTTTGCTGTTATTATTATTATTATTATTTTTAATGTATTTTTTTTAGGAAGAAGTTGAAAAATATGAAGCTGTTGAAACAAACTATGGTGTACGAAGTGTATTGTCTGGTCGGATAGGCAGTGGTGGTTTATACAGTGGAGCGTTAAGTGCAATCGGTGGTGCAGGCGGTGTAGTCGTCAAAGTTCCATCGACTGGAGTTAAACCTGAACAAGTGAGTCAGTATTTTACTCTATATCCTGCTAATTTGTTTTTTTATCCAAAGAGAACCAGTAGAAATCAAGGAGTAATTGACACAAATTTCGTCCTAATTTAAGACTCTTCAGCAGTATGCGCCCATGAACTCATTCAGATGGGATCCAATGCAGGATCTGCAAGCGAACCTGTTGATTTTCTTACTACACCAGGCTGGGTTAGGTAAAATGAGGCTAGCAATCAGTTATTCGTGAAGAGATTTCTAATGTACCAGTCTATGAGTCACATTGTCGTGAACCAACACAAGTTATATAGAATCACTCAAAGTTAAGGAGCACTGGACTCCTCAGCGGTGTTTAGTAAGCTGACCTGACAACCTCAAAATTCTGGATTGTATGCCTTAATGTCATGAGGCCACTGGTGAAGAGTCCAAAACTAGGACGAAACTTGGTTTCGCATTATTCTCTGAGATTGAGTCCCATCATTCATTAGGAATGCAGACACATCTAGATGAAGAGTCTTGAACCGGACGAAATCGGCGTCGTAGATTCTACTGCTAGTCATCATCGACAAAAATATTTATAGTGCTTTTTTCCTTTACTGTGATTAGACTTGTATTCACTGGAAATATACAAGATAATTCATCCAACATTTTATGTAAAATAAGTGAGTGAAGTTTCCTCAAAAACTAGACAACTTCATTACCTTATTAGAATTTAATTGGTGGATGGTGACTACCAGTGGAATCCAAGATGCGCATTTCGTTCTGTTTGTGACTCGTTACCTAGATATGCTTGCATTCCCGAGTGGGTCATGATGTTCCCACCGAGGCTCGAACCAGTAGACCGAGCACTTCGGTCCAGTCAATAGACGGGAAAATTAAAAATTAAATTAAATAATTAATACCACCCGTTACAGAAGTGGTGGCTCTCCTGGCCCAAGTGGTCTAGTGGATAACACTTTGGCGTTTGAAACTATGGGCACTGGGTTCGAACCTTGGTGGGAACATCATCACTCACTGGGAAATGTAGGTACATCCAGATGACGAGTCCCAAATAGGACGAAATGCGCATCCTGGACTCCACTGCTAGTCACCTTCCACCAATTAAATTCTAATTACATGCCCAGATATCGTCGAAGCATCTGCACAAGAAGCCGACATGTCAACCTGAGACCGAGCACTTCGGTCCAATCAATAAACGGGAAAATCTAAAAATTCAACTAAATAAAACTTCATTACCTAATTAAATATGTATTATATTACTATTATAATGTGGTTCTATGTATTTCCTATTCAAATGATGTTTTTTATGTAATTTTCGGATGGTCACTTGTCACACTTCTTTCCAGGTCTAGTCGAGAGTCTGGCTAGCGTGTGATGACACTTGAACTTCTCCTCAGTGTATGCCCAATTCATTGCCATTTGCTTTTTGCATACTTATTGGGCAGTAAGTCCCTGGTATCGTTTCAAATACAGGCTGGTAGAAAGGATGAAGATTTCAAAGTCACAATCGGAAAGGCAAGATACGCACGCCTTCATCAACCTGAAACCAGTTTGGAAATCTTCTACACTCAGTCAGCGTAAGGAACAAGATTCGCATCTCCAGCACCAATGTCAGAAACTTGGTGTGTAACGAAAATGATTTCCAACAGCCTGTTGCAGACCTTCATCAACAGCTGCCTTCGCTCTATAGTGATGATCAAATGGTTAGTCAGAAAGAATAAGCAACAAGAAACTATGGGAACGAACCAACAGGCGAGAGCCGATCGCTCAACAAATATGTGGGAGAAAATGGATATGGATTGATTGGGCCGTCGAGTGTAATCCAAAAGGGTGACATGGAGGAGGTCATATAGGGAAGAGATGAGAGAGTTCGGTCAGTCGTGGACGCAGCTGAAGAGGATGGCAGAAAATAGAACAAAGTGGAGATGTGTTGTTGAAGCCGTATGTTCCACTCGGAACCCAAGGGAACAATAATAATAATAATGCTAAAGACCTTGGCTGGTGCTCTGTTAGAAGTCCTTGTTGTTTACTGTTTCCTGGCTGTTATATATTCTTTAAAATCGAGAGAAGGCGGCAGCTGTTGATGGAAATCTGCAATAGCCTGTTGGAAATCTTTTTGGTGACTCATATATCAATTCTCAGAACTATATAGAAACAGTGATTCGATTGAAATTAATGTTAATGTCAAAAATTGCATTCTTAATGTTCTTTACTCTTTGTTAGTAGATTTCCCGTATTTTGAAGAGATTTTCTACTAAGTTTTGACAACATTTTATGACATAAAAATTCTTCTTAACACTCCAAGTCTTCTCAGATAAGCTTCACTTTTTTGTTACTATTCCGTGTTTTATTTACATTGATCAATAATGTATGTTCACAGTTTGATTCTATAAATTTGTCTTTATTTCCCCCGCCGCCCCCCACCTACATCTCTACTAGGTAATAGCACTGGATTCAGATCTTCGACGTATGGATACAGGACGTGAAAGTGTCAGTCTGTTTTCCCCCAGTGTTACGTTTGCTCATCAAAATAATCGTTATGCAGGAGAGGTTGGTTCAAGACCTTCTGATGACCAACTGAGTGACAATGGATCACGTACACTATCTCCTATTCCAGGAAGTGAACACAGTCAAGAAACACCGTTATACGTGAATCAGCCTCGGGCAGCGGCAGCAGCAACGACAACACGATATACTAACCAACGAGATCTATCTTCTGGATCTCCACCGGATAGTCAGTCTTATTCACCTTTAGAAGTGGAACAAGCCGAAGAGAATCAAAGTATGCTATCAGATAATGTTGACAGTCAACAAGGCGATTATATACCACCACGACATTCGTTACCGTTATCTCAGAAAGGCTATACAACAACGGCAACAAAACCAACCAGTCGTTATTCTCGTTATTAGTTCCTTTTTGAAAGTATCCTTCTATGACCGAGTTGAAATTGTTTCACATAAATCGTTTAAAACATTGTATAGTATTTCAAATATTTATTCATTCATCATTTTTATTTTACAATTAAATACCCTGAATAATTTCGAGTATTTTGAGCTTAATTTAAACAGTATACACTGAGGGGTCGTGGTCAGCGGGCTTCTCCAAGTTGGATGATTGTGCTACACATCACGGATTAGCACAAGTCGAATTTGGATTGCATCCTAGTCGTTGAATAGTGAACGAGCTTACCTTATTACTTAAAGGCCTTTGTTACGATTTCTGCTGATAGGGTTATCGGTGCGTGCCGATGAAGAGTCCCGAAATAGGACGAAACAAGTGTCCAGTTAATTAGCTGGTTAACTTTTAAGTAATATGGTGACTATTATTTATTTTCAATTCCGTTTTGAAATAATCAGTTCCTTTTATCAATTTAGACAAAGCAATAAGGAGATGTGATTTGTGTAAATTTCGAACAATCTGATCACACATGGACTTGTCATAGGAATGTGTGTATATGAAATTAATAAAGAGTTAAGAGGTGAGAAAATAGACTCAGGTCAAGTTTAAAGGTCGTCATATTGAAGGTCAAAGTAACAATGAAGATCACTAAACGAAATAACAGAGGTAATAGTGTGGTGAGAGCTGTCTACTAGCCAAGTGTTTGACAGTAATTGAGGTCAATGTTTATGTATCAAATATTAGTCATGTTGTGGTGAGAGATGGTTGCTGGCCAAATTGGTTGACAGTAATTGAGGTCAAAGGTCAAGGTGGACAGGCGGTTACAGTTAACATATAGATGAACTGACACAGCCACAAGAGATGCAAGGTTAACTTTGTGTGAGAAACAACCAATCAACAGACTGTATTTTCTACTAACATTGACCTACAATAATGTACATAAAAATCTATAAATACGTGTTGATTTTTCGTAGTAAAGGATCTGTTACCTGGTCCTTGTCGCATGAAGGTGATTTAAACTTCCTAATTGCTAGAGCTTCCATGAACTTTAGGATACCCTTCTCCAAAAAGGTTTTACAGAAAGGTTGAAAAGACGTGTAAACGTCAATTTTATGTCCTGTCTCGATAATATGTTTCGCAATGGAGGAGCTAGGTTGTCTTTTCTCACTGTTATTGGGCTCTGGGGATTTTATGTGCTTCTGAAGCCATTTAGGAAAATGTTCTGAAGCCAGCCCTTTCTCGCAGAGATCGATTCGTCATCCCTACTATGTACGTGGTAAATACAGTGGGATGTGACATCATTTTTCGCATGTTCTAAGGGCTTAGGTGGATATATCGGCTTCACATTGTCAGTTATTATGATCTTTACTGCATAAAAAGTCTTTTTAACAGCATGATTAAATCTTCGTCTAGTTTTCAAGCTGCTACAATTACCCATATATGGTAGCTTGATGTACACGTCTTTCTTAGGGGCAAGTTGGAGAGTGAGTCTTGGTGTTCCACTGACTACTTTATACCTCCTGATGAACTTGTCTGGATAATTGTTATCATTCCATTATGGGTAAATTTTATTTTGATAGAGTCTCACAGTGTTATACAGTAATATTTACTGATGACGTTTCGAGCACAATTTATTGCTCATAATCATATCAAGGTAATCACACGACTTCCTAAATTCATTTATATAGTTCCATTATTTTTCACTTGATTTTCACTTGATTTGATTGATAGTGTTATTTTCCATATTTCGGGTATTAGTGATGATTCATTCCTATTGCACGTGTTGGGTGTAGATTCGATGATGTTCATCGATGTTCATCGAATCTACACCCAACACGTGCAATAGGAATGAATCATCACTAATACCCGAAATATGGAAAATAACACTATCAATCAAATCAAGTGAAAATCAAGTGAAAAATAATGGAACTATATAAATGAATTTAGGAAGTCGTGTGATTACCTTGATATGATTATGAGCAATAAATTGTGCTCGAAACGTCATCAGTAAATATTACTGTATAACACTGTGAGACTCTATCAAAATAAAATTTACCCATAATGGAATTACACTCTACCACAGTGCCCAAGTTTTATTCTTATATAATTGTTATCAACCAGAGTTTGTGTCAACTTTCTTTCCTCATCATCAAGAGTGTCTTCGGTGCAGATTCGTTTGATTCTACTGAAGAGGCACCTCGCTCACTAAGGCTCTTTTTTACCTGAACAGGGCAGAAACTGTGTTAGTTAAGATACTGTCCTGTCCAGGTAGGTTTTCTCTAAATAGATCGTTTTATAGATCCATCAAGCTGACGACTAAGCCATATATCTAGGAAAGATAAGCAATTATCTTCATCTTCTACAGACGTCAGAGATGTGCAATTCTGAAATTCATTCATTCGATTCAAACTTGAGATGGCAGAACAAGGCACTTATCACTTATGTTTACAATGTCGTCTGCATATCTCCTATAAAGTGGTGCGTTTTCGATTAGATCCTCCGAAACTCTGAGAACGAACCAACAGACGAGAACTTATTGCTCAATAAATATTTCGAAGCGAATGGAGATGGACTGGATAAGCAGTGAGAAGACTGTTGAATAACACTGCGTTCCATGGCATCGTTCGAGTGGAACCCGAGTGGGGTGTCCGAGTATGTCATGAAGGAGATGGTGTGAAGAGGAAATGACAGACAATAGGCAATCGTAGGACCAGCTAAATAGGACAGCAGAGACTAAAACAAAATGGAGACGCGCTACTGAAGTCTTATGTTCCATTCGGAACCCAAATGGCGTATCACGTGGCCAAAATCGTCTAGTGGATAACGCTTTGGAAATGCTTTGAAACGATAGGTACTGGGTAAGATTCTCAATGGGAACACCATCATTAACTGACTAGGCGATGGTAGGCGTATCCAGTTGACGAGTGCGCATCCTAGATTCCACTGCTATTCTCCATTTACCAAATAACTTCAAAATGAAGACTATCCGAACAATTGTGCTTCTAGTTAGATTCCTTACTGATAGCATGTAAGATATAACACTGCTTTTGTGTGATTTAACAGTCATTTGGTGGGGTGGGGCCGAATCGCATATCTTTACATTTATTATTATTATTGTTTCCTTTAATTCCTAGAGGAATATAGGGCTTCAGCCGTGCGTCTCCATTGCGTTCGGTTCTCTGCTAGAGTCTTCACCTGGCTCCAAGTCTGCCCACACGTTTTCATCTCCTCTTCACATGACCTCCTCCAAGCGGCGACCAACTCGCCGCTTCTCTTTCGGGTTCCACTCGAGCAATGGCTTGACTAGTGATGTCACTTGATGGTTTCCTCAGAGTATGGCCAATCCATCTCCATTTCTTCCTGCCTATTTGTTTCACAGTCGGTTCCTGCTGTGTTGGTTCGCTCATTGCCAGAGATCTCTGTTGCTGATCTTCTCTGGCCGAGCATTTGATCTTGAGTAGCATTGAGCGAAGACAGCTGTTAATGAAGGTCTGTAGTTTGTTTGAGATGCTCATCATGACGCGCAGTGCAAGTCTCTGAACCGTGTAGTAAGTGGCACTGACTGACTTCGTATTGGAGTTGAAAATCCGGATCTTATTTTTGATGCTGAGTGTTGTTGACCTCCACACAGACTTGAGAGTAGTGAAAGCTTGTCTTGCTTTTCCGATTCTTGCTTTGATATCCTCGTCAGTTCCGTTCGCCTGTAGTTGAAACGAAGCTTCCCACGTGGGTAGGTAAAAGAGGTTGTTTCTTTCAGATTCCTCCCATTTATGCTGATTGTTGTCTGTTGTTGTTGCTGTTGGTGTTGCCCAGGAATCTTCATCACCTCTGTTTTCTCTATGTTCACCTGAAGTCCTATCTTTGATGCTTCTTCTGCTAACTTGTTGCTTTTCGCTTGCATATCTTCCAGTTTGTGGGAAATCAGACATATCTTTACAAAAATTGAGTATATTTTAGACACAGTTGGTGATGAAGTCTTAACTGACCTTCAAGGTTTGGATTATACAAACCCTTATATATTTAAAACATTCACATTACATTACAAGACGGATTTTTATCGGTTCTACTGTTCATATTCATCAAAGCGGAAGTATTGTATGGTATATATACATATATGGATATGGGAGATATGAAGAGGATAGCTGTCTTCGATCATAGTTTCTCTCGTTGGTTCACCAACCAACTGAGGTTAGGTGTGAGAAGTCGTGACCAGCAGGGTGCAGCAAAACGGGTGTGAGGACAAATACTCGCTGAAGACATTGGCTAGCGGTCGCGCTATTTTGTGAATTAGCAGAAGTTAGAATTCATGGGCCATTGGATCGGGTCCTAGTGGCTTAATGGTATACCAGCTCGCCTTGTAACCAGAAGGTCCTGGGTTCGAATCCCAGTGGATGCGTACTGATGAAGAGTCCCAAACTAGGACGAAACAGCTGTCCAGTACTCCGAGGTTTTCCAATGGTTCTCTAACTAATTTCAGCTCATGATTAAAATCCTGTAACCAATCAAATCCCTACAGACCAACACTTGAATATTAGGCGTTAAGTGTTAGTTAAGAGGGCGAAGTAAGTCCACTGAATCCTGAAGCTACATTGATTAGAATGGCTAGGAAATGAATCGCACGTACTAACCCATCTCCAGTCTCGTCGACCAATTTTGGCTGATATAGGATAGGAGTGAGCTGCAAAATAGCTAGGAGTTGCTCAAATCAAACCATGGCATTATTCTACAAAGTTTTTGACTGATTTTTTGTGAGTCACATGCGAGGAGTGGAACGGTTGCAGATTGTAAGGCTTGTGTTCTCAAGATGTTTAGAATCAATTATTCGACGCGGTTTGTGACATGGCTTGAAATCATTCTCAACAGGATAACTGGATGCACGCCTTCTGATCTCGCAGATTCATGGAATCTCCACTATTTTCGATGTAATTATTCTGAGTGTGCTTTTATGAAGCGCAGTAATTTGAAATATCACAATTTTCCGCCAAGTTCTTGGTTGAAAATTCAATTTAGTTCAATGATTCATATAAATAAAAATATCTTCATATATAGAACTAATCGTCTGAATGCATTTGCGTTCCCAGTGAGACACTATTCCATCTGAGATTCGAACCAATCAGTCATAATTTGAAACGCCAAAAAGTCACGCACTAGTCTACTGGGTCATATGAGCCAACAGACATCGTTTGTTAAGACGCTTTTGTTGAGACAGTGAATACTGGGAACGAAACTAGTCACTATGAATGCATCCAGATGATGAGTGCAATGTAAGACGAAATGCGCCCAGTGGGCTGCACTTTTAGTTATCATCAAACAAGTGACATCATTTTAATTTCAAGGCATCGTCAAATCAACCGTACCGAGAGCTGACACATCAATGAACGCCAAGAAAATTGATCCAATATAAATCATAAAATGGTGGTTCCAGGTAAAGCGTCTTATGTTAAATTTCTCTAAATGTCAGACAGTTAATTTCACCTGCAGACGTAAACATTATCTACATGAACTGGTTCGCTAACAAGATGATTTAATTGGAGACGACAGTGAAGTATACACTAATTCAAGCATGAAATACTTTGGAGTAATTCTATCCAGTGAACTTCCTTGGTCAGTCATTCCATATCTTGTCAATTTCTACGAAAACGCTCCATCTTCTGACCTTCTACATTGAGAAGTTAAGACATTCAGGAATAACTCAACCTCTGCTTTAACGATTTATTAACTCTTTCAGCCTACCTATTGTACTTTATTGCTCCCCCACCTCCACCTTAGTCTTTCCTGGGCTACTCAAAAAGGACTATATCATATTGTGAAGGGTATTCAAGGTTGTCAGTAGGGCAGGCAAGTAGTATGTACAACTAGGTCAGCTAGCTCATTGCTACTGTAGTCGACAGACACCTGAACGCGTGTGAGAAATGGGTTAAATCCATATCGTCTCACTCTCAACACCCCCTGTATTGAAAACTTTCTCTCCCACTTGTATCTCATCAGGTAGGTAGAACTAGAAGTCATCATAATAAAAGATTATATGCTCGCGCCACAACCAAGTACAGAAAATCGATGATGCCGTATTTGGTCCGCCCACGGTTTAAGAGGTGATAGAGGTAGTGTGTTGAGGGTGGAACTGACGACTTACTATGTTATTAGCAAACCAATTGGCTCTTTTATTTTCTCCTATTTGTAATCTGTGATGACACTATTTCAATTAAATTTTAATCTTAGCTATTAACAGTGGTATTACTATTGTTATTTCACACTTTCTGTACATTTTTGACTTTATTGTCACCGAAAATACCAAAATTATCATATACTATTGTTGTTTCTTTTAATTCCTGGAGGAGGAACATAGGGCTTTAGCCTCACGTCTCCGTTGCATCCGGTTCTCTGACAACTTCTCCACCTGGCTCCACGTCTGCCAAACATGCTTTCATCTCCTCTTCACATCATCTCCTCCATGTCACCTTCGCACTGACGACCAACTTGCCGCTTGCTGTTCGGGTTAAACTCGAGCGATGGCTTGGCGTGTGATGTCACTCACTTGATGCTTTGTTTTCTCAGAGAATGGCCAATTCAACTCCATGCCTTCATGCATATTTGTTGCACAATTGGTTCCTACTAGGTTGGTTTGCTCCCAGTGATCCCTGCTGACGATCTTTTCCGGCCATCTGATCTTGAGTATTGAGCACAGACGGCTGTTGGTGAAAGTCTGTAGTTTGTCCAAAGTGCATTTAGTGACGTGGCGCCAAATCTCTGATCCGCATAGTAGCACTGACTTCACATTGGATTTGAAACTTCGGATCTTAGTTTTCATGCTGAGTGCTGAGTGTTGATCTCCTCACAGACTTGAGAGTAATGAAAGCTTGTCTTGTTTTGCTTTCCAGATTCTCGCTTTGACATCCTCGTTAGTTCCGTCCGCCTGTAGTTGAAACGATGCTTCTCAGGTTGTAGGTAGGTAAAAAAGTTGCTTCTTTCAGATTTCTCCTATATACGCTGAGTGCTGTCTGTTGTTGCTAATGTTGTTGTTGGCCAGGAATCTTTATCACCTCTGATCTCTCTGTATTCACTTGAAGTCCTACCTTTAATGCTTCTTCTATCGCCAACTTGTTGCTTTTCACTTGTGTGTCTTCCAATTTGTGGGAAATCAGACATATATCACATTGGCGAAGTCCAGATCCTCTAAGTTTACCGAATACCAAAAAGGTTGCTGTTGTCAGTTTTCGTTACCTATACTATTATTATTATTGTTCCCTTGCGTTCCGAGTGCAACATACGGCTTCAACAACACATTTCCACTTTGTTCTACTTTCTGCCATCCTCTTCAGCTGGAGCCATGAATGACCAAACTCTCTCACCTCTTCTTCACAGGAACTCCTTCATGTCACCCCAGGAAAATTCACTTGTCACTTCTCATTTGGATTCCACTCGAGGGCCTCCTCAACGTATGCCCAATCAATCCATATCCATTTTCTCCCACATATTTGCTGAGCGATCGGCTCTCGCCTGTTGGTTCGTTCCCATAGTTTCTTGTTGCTTATTCTTTCTGACTAGCCATTTGATCATCAATATAGAGCGAAGGCAGCTGTTGATGAAGGTCTGCAACAGGCTGTTGGAAATCATTTTCGTTACACACCAAGTTTCTGACATTGGTGCTGGAGATGCGAATCTTGTTCCTTACGCTGACGGAGTGTAGAAGATTTTCAAACTGGTTTCAGGTTGATGAAGGCGTGCGTATCTTGCCTTTCCGATTGTGACTTTGACATCTTCATCCATTCCGCATGTAGCTGAAACGATGCTTCTCAGATGAGTGAAGGGGCGACCTCTGTTAAATCTCTCTCATTGGCGGTGATTGGTGCTGGTCGTTGCTTCTATTGATTGGTTATCTTCATCACATCCGTTTTCTCTGTGTTCACCTGAAGTCCTGTTTTCGTTGCCTCTTCAACCAGTTTGTTGGTTTTCGCTTGCAAGTCTTCGAGTTTATGTGACATTATACGTATAACATCTGCACGCGGGGGGAACAGTCCTCAAGCTGAAGACTGCTTAAGTCGGTAGGTCATATCTCTTTGTTTCATTGTCTGTTCTTATATGATTGGGTTAAGTGTTTAAATGATGACATATTTGCGTGGAAACATCGACTGGTCCAAGGCCTTTCGTGTCACTATATAATAATGAGAATCTGAAGTTGAAACAGGCTGGTTGTCCAGAGATCCCTCATTTCTCAACGATTACCTAATTGACCTGAATTTTGTGGAACAATAACGATGAATTCTAAGGGCATGTATATACTTCAAGAGTAATCTGTGGCATTCTTTAAAGGCGGAAACCACTAGGCATCTTATTAAACAAATAAATTATGACTAAAAAGAACTTTTCTAGGGCAGAATAAAAGCCATTGTTTATCCAGTTAACCTTGAAAGGTGTTTGATGTAGTTGTGTTCTCTGAGCTGGCTGGATGGTTTATTTCCCAAGCTTTCATATTGCCCTACTAGGCAACATCTTCAGCAAATACTTCAATTTGAATTGAAGTGAGCTTTCAGATTTCTCCACGGGTTTATTAGTCATCTCTTCTGGTGGGTAACCTTGAAGGTGACTCTTTGGTTGTTTGTGTGTCTTTTCACACCCTCTAGGTTACTTGCATTGGTACTGGTGTTGATTGTTCCTTTTATGTATTGTCAGATTACTTTGTTATCGATTGGTAAATTTTGTCTATGTCACTGTGTGTCTATTGATTGACGATTCACTGGAATATCAGGCAGCCTTCTAAAAATTCGCTAGTATTCTTGATATTTCCTCTGTCTAATATTTGATCACTGGTTGTCCCAGTAGAACTGATGTCCATGGTTGTCTGTATGCAGTGATATGAGGGACTGGATATCATGTCTTTTGACGGCTAGCTTATGCTCATGGATACGAAGACGTAAAGGACGTCTACTTTGGCCAATGTAGGTGTTTTTCGCAGTTGTTACAACTTATTTTGTAGATGATGTTGGTTTTATCTTCTTTCGTCGTTTACTCTTTTGGTTGACATAGAGCTGGCTGAGTGAAGTGATTTTGCTGGTTTGTGTGCGACGTCAATTCCTAAAGGTTTGAAGAGTCTTGTAGTGATTTCTGAGATGTCCTTTATAAATGTTAGGGAGATTTTCTTGGTGCTTTCCTATGCTGCCTTTGATACCAGAGAATTTTTAGAAGGCTGGTATTCCAGTGAATCGTCAATCAATAGACACACATTGACATAGACGAAATTTACCAATCGATAACAAAGAAATTTGACAATACACAAAAGGAACAATCAACACCAATACCAATACAAGTAGCCTAGAGGGTGTGAAAAGATACACAAACAACCAAAGAGTCACGTTCAAGGTTACCCACTAGAAGAGATGACTAATAAACTCGTGGAGAAGTCTGAAAGCTCACTTCAATTCAAATTGAAGCATTCGTTGAATATGTTGCCTAGTGGGACAATGAAAGCTTCGGAAATAAACCATCCAGCCAGCTCAGAGAACACAACTACATCAAAATCATCCACCTGAGCTACAAATGTTCTCCATTATATCTAACCTTAAATGGACACAGTGTATCAAATCGAACAAACAAATTACTAACAGTCGCCCTCACTATAACTTATCCGTCAGATAAACTTGTTCTTGTTCACAGGACTATTAGTGCTGTTTATCAGTAGAAAGTGCACACCTTTACTATTTACCTTTATCCTTGTTTAATCTCTAATTGTAATACTAATCTTTGTGGCTTTGTGTACACTGACAATGTATTGTTTAGCGATGCAAGTTTGTTTGAGTGAATGAAGGCAGTTCTGACACGAGAATGTCTGCGGGAAGCCTTGGTTGTGTGTGTTTGTGTGTGTCTGTGATTCTTGTGGACAGAGCTTTTGATCCCACCTTGATGGGAATGTTCTCCTCGATGCTAAGTCATCTCTGTTTTTTAACAGTTGAAATTTGGCTAACTAATTTTATCGTACAATACTTGTTTTGTATTCAGAAACCTTAATTGCCTGTAAAGCTAGCTGCTTACCTCACGGTACTGTTGAGGTTAATTTGAGTTTTGATGTTATTACTGTTGTTGTTTAATAGAACCGCTGAAAAATTGGAGAGCAATCGCCTTTTTCCTGCCTCTGGAACGTTTCATGATAGCGCATGTGTCAACGAAGTTTTGTCAGCTTTACTGTAGTATGTAGAGATCGTTTTTTTTGCGTTCAGACCATAATCGAATAAATTAGACATAAGAATAGAACTTGAGCACTGTGATAGAGTATAATTCCATTATGGGTAAAGCTTATTTTGATAAAGTCTCACAGTGTTTGTTATACAGTAATATTTACTGATGACCACGTCTGGAGCACAATTTATTGCTGCTCATAATCATATCAAGTCACTCACTCACACAAAGTTCTAACTTTGTTTATATAATTCCATCATTATTTTTCATCACTTGGCTTGATTGGTACTTACTTTACTTTACTTTACTTCGGCTATCTCCTACGGGAGGATGAGCCGGCTTCATGAACATCTCGAATCATCGCTGCCCAGGCGCGGCGATCTGATGCAAGGTTTTGCGACAGGGTTATCCAATTCTTGTTCCACAGACGGAGTCCGTAGACGGTTTGTAGCCCCAGGCACTCCATATCAGCCTTGACTGTACCAAGCCATGTTTTCAGCTGTCCACCCCTGTGATATCGCCAAGATGGTAATGGCGAGGGATTTAGAACTGATTTGACCAGATCGTCATCTGGTCGGCGCAGAACATGGCCAAACCACCGAAGGCGACGTCGTTGGACCAGTACTGGAATTTGGTTGATGTTATAGCAACGACAACGCACGAGAGTTCATGAAGTTTCATGGGAATTTGGTACGAGTGATGTCCCCAGAATCGCTCGGCCTTTTGTTTGAGAGTGCAGCTCTAGCCTTTACACAACCAAGTGTGACCTACAAGGCAGTAGGAGTGGAGTAGGGAGTCCACTATCTATTGGCAGCCGGTGACCGGAGTTCTGTTCATACGCCTTTTTGAATGGGGCCAGACATCCAGGACATCCAAGACATCCAACAAGCCCTTTGTCCATACGTCTGCCGGTGAGCTCCGGTGGGCTTCATACGCAAGTCGTTGGAGGTTTGGAATCAGGGTTTAGCCAACTCCCCTAGACTGTCATCCAATGGACAGTCAACCCGATGAAGAACGCCGGGCATCCGCTTTCGCCCTCTAACTTTGGTGAAAAACACCTCCGCCATGTGAAGGCAGTGAGTAGGACTTCCTCAGGAGAGGCTATGTAAGATGCCCGGTCATATGGGAGCATTTCAAGAGGTGTGCGTGGGGGGGTGTGGCCAACCCGCAGCGCAAGGCACCCAACCCCGACCATCCTGAGGCTTTGGAGGCCGGCTTGATTGGTAGTAGTATTTTGCATATTTCTGGTATGAGTGATGAGTCATTCCTGTTGCACGTGTTCGGTGTAGATTCACTCGATGAACAAGGATTCAGTAATCAACCTCTCTCTCTATCTCCACCTACCTATATTACTTCTTAGAATTTTAACCCTCTTCCACCCTATTGTGTGGTTGTGTGTAAATGCTGAGCTTTTTTCTAAATTACTTATCTTCTCGGGGTCAAACATTCTTACTTTAGCCAAATTCTTATGTTCCGACAATCCGACTACCCCTGACCTACTAGTTTGACCTATGTAGCTGACCTAACTCACAGTGATTGCAAGGTATTTTATAACTTATATTATTCTTTCTAGTTGGGTCTACCGGGGCCTTTAACCTACAGAGCTTGTCCTATCTGATTGAGTTTGTAGGTTTGAATGCCACCTTAATTCCTGCTTTATTGAGAATCCTACGTAGGGTCTCAGATGTCCCCTCCTTATATGGTATAATAGTAGATGCTCTATATTCTCTCTTATTTATGTTATCATTATTAGTTTCCATTATTTTTATTTTGCTTTTGACCTTTACTGATACTGCTAATGAATTTTATAGGGTAGTTAGTTAGTTAATTGACAACAACGCTTCTCCCTTCTATCTGTTTCATTTCATCATTTAGGTCTTTTCATGTACTACTTAGTGGCACTACTCGGTTTGTTCGGTCTACATTCAACACGTGCAATAGGAATGACCCATCACTCATACCGGAAATATGGGAAATACTACTACCAATCAAGTCAAACGATGAAAAATAATGATGGAATTATATAAACAAAGTTTTATGAGCAGCAATAAATTGGGCTCGAAATGCGGTCATCAGTAAATATTACTGTGCAACAAGCATTGTGAGACTTTATAAAAATAAACATTTTATCCACAACGAATCTATTTGATCGTTTCACAAGTATACTAGGCATTTCTGACGACCACCAAGACACATGTAGAAATGAAGAAAAGGCATTATCAATGTGTATACATTCTCCATCTATGTTAAAATATATGTAAATATGTGAATTTGTACAAATGAAGTCGACAAAGACAGGGAGCGATAAAGGGAGGGAAACAGAGGGACAGAGAGGAGCGTGATTAGACAATGAAGGAACCCAAAAACAAACAAACAATCAAATAAATGGGACAAAACATTACACAGTTACACTTTCATTTCTATGTGAATTATGCTTTTTATTTTGATTGTTTTCGTAACCTGTGCAAGTTTTCTTCATCACATTTCTAATTATAACCAAAACAGCTCACTTCAACAAAGGAATGAGTGGGGAGTACTTCTTTTTTGATTTGTGAAATGAACAATAACTGACAAACGAAAAAATAAAAGAGATGGGAAACAGAAAGAGAACATGGACGACAAGAATATTCAGTAACTCAAACACACACTGACACTAAGACTGTCTTCTCATATTATAGAAAAACTGTTGGCAGTAATATTTAGTTATAACAGTGACAGTAATAATAATAATAATAATGGTAGTTAATAGTATTAATTTGTTTCAACAATACCCTATAAACAATGAGCGAATGAGTAGATACAATATATAAAGGTATATTTTTTGAATTCAATTTTCAATATTCAATGGTTGGTCTACGCCCGCCATTTTTAATTCCTCATTTTTACCATTTTTGGCGGTAATCTTAAATGTGTATTTTTTAACATAAATTGAGATAATATCACAACGAATGAAGTAATGCTAACCAGTGGATTAGTTAACATTTAGATAACAGGGTGTAGTGTTAATAGTAGTAGTAGTAGTAGTAATAGTAATATCCATTATTAATTATTGAGTAAAAATTTAAGAATCATTTTTATCTAAAAAATTATCTTTATAATCTGATGATAATGTTGTGTGCGGTGAACTTAACCATTCTTCTAAGGAGACAGTCAGCACTGATTGATGTTGTTTTTCTAGTTCAATTCTTTGCTTATATTGATTAAATTCAATGTCCTTCCGTTGCATTAAACGTCTTCTTGAACCAGCCTAAAATAAAAAATATATAGAAGGGAAAAAGCAATAACAGGAAGAGTGATATATATGTGTGTGTAAAACTTGGGCACTGTGGTAGTAAGTAATTCCATATTAGTTTGTTTATTAGATATATCACACACACAGTGTGAAACAGTATTATTATTTACTGGATGACACAGTTTCGAACAAAATTCATTGTTCATAATCATTTCATCAATTATAATCACACGACTTCGAAACTTGAGTTTTATAGTTTCCTTTGTTCTCTCCTATTTGTAGTCGTTGGGGTAGTAGAATTTTGCAGATGTCCAGCTGGACAGATGTTGAATCATTCCTATTACACGTATTCTCCTCAGTTGATTCGATAAACAAAGCTTCTGTTATCCATCTCTCCTCCCCCCGCCCTGTTACATTAGATTTTAAAGTTACCATCTTATCCCATACAGCGTATTTCATGGTTGTCTGTAATTGCAAGTAATGCTATACCTGAGTTATTCTTCAGAATTCTTGCTATCTTATTCGGGTCAACTAATCTAGATTTTGCTAGGTTTCTATGTTCGGCTAGTCTGACTGTCCCTGTTCTACTACTTTGACCTATGTATTTGACCTGACAATCATTGCGGGAAGGGTATTAGATAAACAAAATTATTTTGTTCTAAAGGCTCCACAGGATCCTTTAACCGACAAAGCTTGTTTCTAATTGAGTTTGTGGGTGGTTTGAATGCCAGCCACTTTTATTCCTGCCTTGTTAAGAATACTGCATAAGGTTTCCGAGGTTTCTTCTTTGTATGGAATTACTACTGATGATTTAGATTCCTTATTGTTGGTTGACCCGAATAAGATAAGAAATCTAGGGAATAGTTCAGCTATAGCACTACATGCAATTGCACACAACTATAAAATAGGATGGATGGGATAAGATGACAACTTTAAGATCTAATGTAACAGGGTGGGGGCAGGAGAGATTGATAACAGAAGCTTTGTTTATCGAATCAACTGAGGAGAATACGTGTAACAGGAATGATTCGAACACTCATTCTATGGATATAAACTGGCAATTCGTGACTGTTAAACACATTGAGCGGTGGTTGGTTAGGACTCTAACCGATATCCATGCTGAAAATTCCACACTAAAAAATCAAAAAAAAAAACTAATATCTATAATTGTATATATTGTTGGATTTACAAGCCCAAGTCGGCCAAACTCATTGAGTCTTTGCTTTACGTGTTATTTTCGGTAATTCTACTTTACAATGATATTTTTGACACGGTTTTTGTTGTTCTGATTGCTTTACTTCTTACTTTCCTGGTTCTAAAGGGAGCAACCCAAAAAGTCACTTCTCTGTAACTTACATGCCTATTTAACAACTCCCTTCACGGATGTGAGCTTAGCAACTCCACCCTGTAAAAACACTGTTACAAAAATTCAGTACGATGAGTCACCTGGTGACGAGAGAAAAAGTATGAATGGGTACATGGGACGTCCACATTATGTATGAGACTGGCAAAGCTGGCCAGATTGCGAATGAGATGAATACAGAAAAATGTAAACTCGTGAACGAACGAATAACCACTCAAATCCCTGTGTTTTTGTCTAAGAAATTTTCAAGAAAAATCAATAAATGCTAACCTCCATTATGAATTTACTGAAAAAAACTTTAGAAAGGAAACAAATACACACAAAGTAAGTTTACAAATACAAAATGAACAAAGTTGAATAACTTACATCAAGATAGACAGTTAATCCAAAAAATACTGAGCCAAGACAATAACAACTGAGTAGACTGTACATCACATAATGTTCATATTCTAAAAATTTTGGTTTTGAAGCTGAAACAGCACGTGCTATAGCATGCCAAACTGTCAGTATGACAAGCATGAAAAAATTCACTAGAACAACTTTATCCTATAAAATAAACGAACAAAAACAAGAAATATAACTAAGCTACTCATAAGTAGGTTAAAAATGTCTGCAGAAAAAACCTCAGATAGCTCAATAGTCTATGTAACTTAATGATTAACCGAGAAACGGGAAATAAGACACATCGTAGGTGAGGAAACTTGTGTGAAATGCATCATTTTGTCGTTTTAGTTTATTCTGAGGATATGCATTTCGGCCTATATTAGTACTCGTCAGTCTGGTGTACCTGAACTCCCGTTGAGTGAAGGCGTTTCCACTGAGACTAGGACCCCGCCCCTTTCGTCTCACTCTACTAAGCATTACCCACTAGGCCACTGGGGCCACCTCTTATTTCAGAGGGGTCTTCTACTCAATCAGTTTGTATTTTCTGCCAACTGATTGTGTTACATCTCAATGCTTGGACTCGCTGACATGTCGGCCGCTAGTACAGACGATTCGATTGTGTCTAAAGTTTAATGTTATACTAATATTATAATTCCCTTGGGTTTCAAGTGGAACACAGGGTATCAAGAGGGCGTCTTCATATTATTTACTTCATCAACGAACGTCGAACTCTCTGTTTCACATCAGGGTTCCAATCAGGCGAAGATCTGGCTAGCGATATCATTGAACGGTCACCTGTGGGTGTCTCCTATCTATCTCCTTTCCTTCGGCATATTTTCGGTTCTCAGATTTCCTTTCTGCTAATTCTATCCAACCGGCCATCCAAATGTCAGCATAGAACCAACGATGATTGCAGCTGTTGAGCGAAGTATTCAGCAAGCTGTTAGAAATTCATTTCATGACGCATCAAATTTCTACAACAAACAGAAAACTAACTCAACATTTCTATTGTAAATTCAGATCTTGCTCTTTATGCTGATATCAGAGTAATGAATTTCTGTCTTTCCTTTCCAATCTCGACTTCACATCCTAATCCGTGATGACCGGGGTCGAGGCTTTGTCGGCCAAATAAGTGAAGGGACTTCCTTCAAATTTCTCCCGTTGATAGTGACTTGTTGTTGTTGGTCAGCTATCTTAATCGCCTCTGTCTTCTCTATGTTCATTTCAAGTCCTGTATTTTCTACCTGCTTCTTCTGCTAACTCTTCGGTTTCTGACTGTATACTTTCGAGTTTATGCGATATTAGACATAAACCATCAGAGAAGTTCAGATCTTCTAGAGTCTTCTTATCGTTTAAACGTATTCCTGTTTTCTAGCCCCCAAAAGTCAAAAGTATTATCCAGTCAACCACAGTTATAGATATCATTGGTGATATCAGGCAGCTTCGTCCTAATCCTGTCTTCCTTATTAGGTCTTCACAGAGTTTTCCATTGTGAGTCACTTGACATGTGATATTGTCATGTAACTGTGGAACTAGGCTGATGGAGCTGATGAGGCGTGGCGTGGTTTCTAGGGAGTTCCAAAATATCTTCATGGTTAGTGCTGTTGATGAAGTCTATGAAGTTGGGTTGAAGATTTGACTGACATTCTTAGCTCCATTCGATGAATATGCAAACTGTTGCCACTTAATTATCACATAATTTGCTTTTTCTGAATCCAGTCAACTTGCTCCAGTTGGAGTCCTGCATCCAGCGCATCTTTTAGTCTCTTCAGGAGGACACGACTTCATATTACGCTTCGCGTCGACAACGGTATGATTCCTCTCCAGTTCTTTCAAACGCCTAATTCGGGTATTTCTGAGTAGTTTGACATGATAGTCTTACTCCCGACCAGAGGGTACGCCTTCCTGCTTTCAGAAAAGTTTCCGTAATGGTATGAGCATATCCGTATGTCGGTGGCATAGCGGTTAGGACGCTCCCCGACCATGCACATGGTTCGGTGTTCGATCCCCGACCGACGCACTCCTCTACCTCACTAAGCCAGAAATAATGCTGGTGAAGAGTAAAGGTTGGACATGAGGCTAGCAACCCCATCCCGAAAAAACAAACACTGCTACAGAAACTTCAAGCCACTAGCTTGGAGCCCTATGTTCCACTGGGGAACGTGAAGGAAAAAAATGAGCATATCCACTGTAGTCGTTGTTTTCTGTTTTCAGTGCTCCAGCTTGCATTTCATCCGTTCGTGCTACCTTTCCAGCCTTCAGTAGCTTGATTTCATTCGAAAATTCTTATAATGATTAGCATGATATTATTTCACTTGATGATAATGACTAGTCGTGGATTTTTCAAGCATCATCGAAGCATGTCAACAGAAACCAAACATTTCGTTCCAATTAAACGAAAAATGTTAGAAGTATATTCGTACTACTTATAAAATTCAAAAGTAGCTAAATGTTTCCCTGCAATGTTTCAGTCAATATGGGTTGGGCAAATTGAGCTAGTAAATGGCGACATAAGCTAGCAAACGGTTGTACAAACCGGAAATGCTTCTCAATTAAATGTTACCACTTGAAGGTAATGCACACGCCTAATCAGTCCGTAATCGATAGTGTACAACAGCTGGTTCAAATGAGAGAAGTCAATCACTAGGGCTTATAAAAATTCTACCTCGCTACTTTATATATATATATATATCTTTATATAAGAATTGGGACAAAACAGCTTTCCAGAACTCCCTAATGGTTTCTAATTGTTCTCTAACTGAGAAAAGTTCACGACTAGACTCGAAATCTATCAAATCGTTGTAAGCCAACACTTGGAAAGTAATCTAAGCCTCACTAATGACTGGCTACAGGATGAGGTCAAGAGCAGCGGGCTGCATCAGGTCAGGTGTAACAACAAATACTGACCAATGACAATGGCTGACAATCGCGTTATATCTACTGCAAGGTGGTGGAATTTAGAGTTCATGGGATGGTCAATGAATCTTGTTTCAGTGACTGAATGGTCCTTGAGCTCATCGTGTAACTTGAAGATCTTTATTCCCCTCGATGATGGGGTCATGAGTATTTACCACTGAAGAGTGTCTCAAACAAAGATAAAACAGTCATGCATTACTCTCTGATTTTTATTGGTTCTCTGACTAGACTTAGTTCACCACAAAACTTAAAATGTATACTAAGTCGGAGCAGGAGGTTCATATTCAAGTGTTGGTTTGCTGAGAATTGATTGGTTTCAGGATTTCATCATGAAATAACATCGGTCGAAGGACCATTAGGAAACCAGCTGGGGGTACTGGACAGATGTTTCGTTCCAGGTTCAGACTTCAGTGGGTGTGTGCCGAGGAAGAGTCCCAAACTAGACTGACGAATTAGCTGTCCAGCACTCCCAGCTGATTCTCCAATGGTCCTGTAACCGATGTCAGTTGACAACCAATCAAATATCTACAAACCAACATTTGAATAACAGTCTGATGCCCGCTAGTGACTGGCCCTATTCAGGTAGGTAGTTACTTGGGTTCTAGTGGGAAGCCGAAACCAGTGGGGTACAGAAGATTGATGGGTATGAGGATAAATACTCGCTACGGATGACATTCCCTAGTGGTTACACCATATCGTGAAATGACAGAAGGTGGAATTCATGGACGATTGGATCGGCTCCCAGTGGCTTAATGGTCGTGGATTCGAACTTCAGTGGGTGCCTGCTGCAGAGGAGTCCTAAACTAGACTCACGAAACTGCTGTCCAGCACTACCAGCTGGTTTTCCAATGGTTCTCTAACCGATGTCAGCTCATGATGAAATCCTTTATACCAATTAGTCGGAAGAGATGATAGGACTTCAAGTGAACATAGACAAGACAGAGGTGGTGAAGATAACCAACCAACCAACCAACCAACAACAAAAAGAAACACCAATCACTATCATCTAGAGACATTTGAAGGAGGTTCGCGGTTCCATTTATCTAGGCAATATGGCCTCAACTACAGAAAGCCGGCACAGATGAAGATGTAAAAGACACTATTGGAAAAACAAGACTCATGCTAATGAATTACAAACCGATCTGTAGGTCTAATTCACTGAATATAAAGAAAAAGAGCTGGATTTTGAACACTAATGTCAGACAACTACTTCTCGGTTGTTCACAGACTTGGTATGTCAACAGCAGCATTTTCAAAGGGTTGCTGGAGACTTCTTTCATCAACAGCAGAAGGTCAAATAGCCCAGAGATTTCAAGTCGAAACAAAAAATAACTGTAAGTATACACTAGTAGAAGAGAGACATGATAAAGACGAGAGGTGAGTAAGATTCTGAATAACTTATGAACTTTGTAATGGTGTGGTGAGTTCTACTTAAATCGTAGAAGCAATAGACAAACAAAGTTATAATATGTTAAAATGGGGGGGGGGTAGGTCGTAAAGGTTAAGGCCGCAGATGACGTAACCAAATGAAAGAGATATAATAAAGACATCCAGTTACCAGGGCAAGGAATAACGTAATCAGGTTAAAGACGGAGTGAAGATATTTTATTGTGTACAAACTGTTGTACTTGCTTTATTCGAATTCCGAATAGGGAGGTATTGCAGATATTAACTGCACCCGATCTGGAGGTTATCTATAATCTTAAGCAAACCATGTGTATTGTCACGTACTTTCATTGGACACTAGTACCTAGTGTGATGTGCCTAGTCCTTTGTTGAGTACAGATTGAATTCTATCAGTCAGGTTTTGGAATGTGACCACCATTCTAGGTAGCTTGCCATCACAGTACACTTTCAATTGTTGATGTAAGATGTTTGCAGGCGATCGGCAGGAAGCCTTCCCTGACCTAGGTTTCGTGCTAGTTAGCACTAACCAGTCAGCAAGATTTATCTGGAACCTTGAAGGAACTCATGTCCATTTTGAGATTTGAACCCGCGTCACCCAGTGAGTGCTGCAGTCAGAGACGTTACCAATGAGCTGTTCGGGCCTGCAATTGACCTCCTGTAGGAGTGTATTGGATACTTTTATTGGACATCAGTAACTAGTGTGTGTTTAGTCGCGACCCCGAATAGCTCACTGGTAAAGTCTCTGACCGCAGTCGGCACTGGATGATTCGGGTTCAAATCTCAAAATGGACATGAGTTCCTTCAAGATTGCAGATACATCTTGCTGACTGGTAAGTACCAACTAGCATATTATCATGTGCATATTTTAAGCTTCTAGAGACAACTGTAGAAGTGGTTTAGGTTAAAACACAGTGATAATTTTCTGGAAGCATTTCATCTGTGTTATTCTTCAAAGAATTTATTGCAGAAGTTGAGGAAGTACCTCAGCTTTCGTTAGTTCCATGCATCTTTGTATTCAGTCTTTAGGTGTATTTTAGGTTAGTTTGCGACGGTGAGATCGACCAAACAGTTGTTGTTGCCTTACTCCATAAACTCAAATAAACAAGATATTATTTCTTGATTAATGTCAAAATAAAATCTTGAGCCAAAATAGCTCAGCGGGAAATGCGTTTGACTGCAACAATTAGTGACGGTGCTTTGAATTCCACACAGTACATAATTTCCTACAACGCTGAAGATACGCTTTGTACGCGTGTGCATGTAAGCTAGGTTCAACACCAAACTTCTAAAAATATTCATAAGAATATCATACAAGCCTTAAGATTTCAGTTTCAAATATTTTATCGACCACGTCTGTTGACAATTTTCATTACTGTAATATGTGAATATTCAATCTTGCTTATTTGCATTTTTTTGTAATATGCACAGGTTACAAATAATTATTGAAATTCAGGAAGTATTGGAGTGAAAATTCATCCTAGTTTGGGCATTGTTGACAGTGCCCATCCGCTGGGGTTCAAACCCACGATTTCTTGGGAAAGCTCGTAGACCATTCAGCCACTGGGAGGCGATTCAGTCGCCCATGAATTTTAACTTCTATCAATTCGTGAATTAGCGCGACAATCAACCAGAGTCATTGGTGGGACATCCATCCTCACACTTGACTGGATGGACATCCCTGCTCACGACTTCTTACCAGAACTTCAGGTAACTCAGTCAATCCAGTCAAGTGTGAGGATGGATGTCCCACCGATGACATTAGTTGAAGGCCGCGCTCTCACAAATTGGCAGAAGTTAGAATTCATGGGCTGATCAGTGAATCGGGTCTCAGTGACTGAATGGTCTACGAGCTTGCCTTTTAACCGGAATATTCTGGGTTCAAACCCCTGTGGTGGGTGCGTACTGCTGATGATTCACAAATTAGGATGAAACAGCTGTCAAACTGAGCAAACTATCGACACCGGACATTCTCTGTCAAAGTGATTTACAAAGTGAAAAATAATCTAACAAAGACAATAGGCTCCCATCCCCTTTGCTTCACTCATACCTTAGTCTGTCGGATTAGAGAAACTAGAGCCCTGAATACAAAGAAGAATTATTCAACCACCTCTCGTATCATTGTAAATCTTCCATTTCTTTCGAGAGTTTACATATTATCACATTCTCACTCGTTTCTATATGCTTCATAAACACAACTCAATCACTAAGTTGTTTATCCAATTGCGTAACTCCAGCACCCTTACTGAACACCTTTTGTGTAATGATTAATATTAACAAATAGGATTATGAATAATCGTCAGTTTTACTACCACCTTCTTTTTTAAGAAGGTAATTGTATATGAATGCTGCTGTACAGGTAAAGACGAAACTGTAATTGCCAAAAATAGCCTGTTCTCTGGACGAAAGTTCATACCAGTGGTCAGCATCTGACTAACATGACCAGTTGCTGAAAGACTAACAGTGGTGGAACCCAAGATGTACAATTCGTCCCTATTTAGGTATTATCAATTGAATGCACCTATATCACTACTGAGACATGAATTCTGCACGCGGTGTTATTCAACACAATCAATAGAATAGCAGGTACCAAAATAGCTTAACCAATCACTGGAAAGAGTCAAAGAACATTAACCCGCTTGGCTACGAAAAGGTAACAGAGGATCAATAAATAGTGCTATAACTGTGAACTTATTGTATATTCAACACTGGTCACTCAATATGTGTAGAGAGAATTCATTCAAAGTCCTCTTCAAAGTAAAAAGAAGCCTCCCGAAAAAACAAGTAAGCTTCCGCATACTTTGCATTGCCAAGGAGGACTTAACAATCCGGATAGAAAACCCGGATGATTTATTCACACAAAAGAAACTTCTCCACCGCCTCGTTCCATCTTGGGTATAATTCCAAGTTCTACAACTTTATTATTGAGGCGTTTTTTGAGTGTTTCTATGACTTTTAAGCAACATCTTCTTCTTAACCAAACTCTTTATTTACTCCTTCGACCTATTACATAATTTATTTTTTTGAACACGTGTCTTCATTGAACTTCCTTTTTCACATTACGCAACCCTCGTCAATATCTACCCAATCTTCACCGCCCTCCCCCAATTAAAATTTTGATTATTTATCATATTGCCATTGTACAGATAAGTGAATGAATGATTTCGTCGGCAAAAACAGACTCTTCGCTGAACTTTGTTGTAACTTCTTATATATTCATGTCTGGATGGGGATATTTTCCGTATGTCACTCTCGTGATTCAGTGAATAGTCAACAAGCACTGATATTTGAAAGCATGCTTATTATTATTATTGTATCCTTTAATTCCTACAGGAACATAGGGCTTCAGCCGTGCGTCTCCACTGCGTTCGGTTCTCTGCTAGAGTCTTCACCTGGCTCCAAGTCTCCCCACACGTTTTCATCTCCTCTTCATATGACCTTCTCCAAGTCACCCTTGCACTGACGACCAACTCGCCGCCACTTCCCTTTCGGGTTCCACTCGAGCAATGGCTTGTCTAGTGATGTCACTTGATGGTTTCCTCAGAGTATGGCCAGCCAATCCATCTCCATTTCTTCCTGCCTATTTGTTTCACAATCGGTTCCTGCTGGGTTGGTTCGCTCATTGCCAGAGATCTCTGTTGCTGACCATTTCTGGCCGGCCATCTGATCTTGAGTATTGAGCGAAGACAACCGTTAATGAAGGTCTGTAGTTTGTTTGAGATGCTCTTTATGACGCGCAGTGCAAGTCTCTGATCCGTATAGTGACTAGCACTGACTTCACATTGGAGTTGAAAATCCGGATCTTATTTTTGATGCTGAGTGCTGTTGACCTCCACACAGACTTGAGAGTAGTGAAAGCTTGTCTTGCTTTTCCGATCCTCGCTGCTTTGATATCCTCGTCAGTTCCGTTCACCTGTAGTTGAAACGATGCTTCCCAGGTAGGGTAGGTGAAGGAGGTTGTTTCTTTCAGGTTCCTCCCATTTATGCTGATTGTTGTCTGTTGTTGTTGTTGCTGTTGGTGGTGTTGCCCAGGAATTTTCATCACAAAACATACACACACACAAGAAATGTAGGCGCATCCGTCTAACGAGTCTCATATTAATAGGAATTGTCCATCATAGATTCTACCACACTAGACAGAATCAATCAAAAATAATAATTCCACATATTACCTACATCGTGTATTGAACACTGTACATTCAGTTGAAATGACAGAAAAACATACACAGAGAGGGAGAGAGACGCAACTGATTTACAAACAAATCGCCTGTTTTTCTTAGACACACACACACGCACACACTCACACCTACAAAAACTCGAATGATCACAGTATATTCGCATTCAGATATTATCATCATCAGTAGTCCGATTGGGTTGCTTCTTTGAGGAAAATAAAATAAAGAAGTTAAGACGATTTAAGAAATTGATTTTCTTGTCAGCAATATATCATCTAGGGAGTTAGGTAATATATGTCTCTCTCGCTCTCTCTCTCTCAGTGTCTACTGATCTATCTATCCATGTAGAAATATGCAGGTTTATGTGTGTGTGTATGTGAGTGTTTCTGTGGGCCTGTGTGTCTGTGATGTTAAGTGGCATATTATGGATTGATGTTGATTGAATATGACGTACACATTTATGTAAATGTACAAACATTTATGCGTATATTTATATATATGGAAGCATTTTATTCACGTAATCATGTGAATAGTTGCCCACATTCCTATTACGAATATTTGAAACAATCCTTCTGTTTTTCCAGTGATGTTTTATCTGTGGCATAGAAAGACATTAAAATTATCCTGATACCCGAATCACACACTGGTACGAATGGTAAATTAGGTCTTGTTGCTTCAATAACATCTCTTTTATTTGTAGTGAATGGAGAGGTTTTCGCTTACTCACTCTTGGACCTTCCTTGAAAATTGGTTGCAATAGGACTTCGTCATGAGCTGAAATCAGTTAGAGAACCATTGGAAAACTAGCCAAGGAGTATGCAGACAGCTGTTTCGTCAGCCTAGTTTGGGACACTTCATCAGTACGCACCCACCTACCTTCAGGGTTCGAACCCAGGACCTTCTGATTACAAGGCTGGCTAGCGAGCTCGTAGACCATGAAGCCACTGGGACCCACCAATCCAATGGCCAGCGCTTGAATTCTATTTTCTGCCATATAATTCATGACACAGCGCGACCATTTCGCAGTGTCTTCATCGATGAGTTACTGCCTCGCCTTCAACATGCTGTATTACTGGTAACGGCTTCCCACTAGAACCCCAGGTCACTAACCGCCTGAATAGGGCCAGTCGCTAGTGAGCATCAGATTGAAAAGTTTTAATGTCTTTAAACAGTTTGAATGTAAGCAAGGCAGGAGTACTTTATGTGCTGATGTCTTCTTATCATAATATTATTTCCTACTGAAACAAAGGAGCCAAATGTGTTGGATGTAAACCTGCCTTGACTACACATCCGCTTTGGACTCTGTACTGAGATGTCTTTTTTGTCAAGTAAGCTTTTCCTGGTACAAACTGACTCCAGGGCGGTGGACTGGTTGCACGCTTATTTATCGAACAAAATGCAGTGTACTTTTGGCTTGTGTAACAAATGTCCAAGTCATCTCAATCGATGCAGCTTTATACCGTCATCAACTGACTTACCCGTGGATTCTTAGACACTAAGTGTTGAATCGAACTATCAGAGTATTCGAGTTACAGTGTCACAGCACACTAAATCGCTTCGATAGTATAAAATGTGCCTAAATTAAGGGAATAATACCGTTCGGTAACGTTTTCAACTGGATACTTAGATGTTCATTATAATAAAGGTTTTTGTATTTCCCAATGAATGTAAAAAGAAAATAACTACCCAAAGAACTTCATCAACAAAATCAACAATGACATTAAGTTTGGTCGAAAACATGGGCGTCAACAGTTGTCATTCTTTATCGAGCAGAGATGTCAGACGATATCAGAAGAGAATTCAATAAGCTCGACATCAGAGTTTTCTTCAAGACATCAGACACACGCACACACACTGAAAAGCAACCTTGTCCATATAAAAGACCAAATCCTTAAGGATTCTCTATCTAATTGTGTCTATAAAATAAAATGTTTGGAATACGATGCGATATACATCGGACAAACATCTTCAGAGAGAAATCAAAATCAGAAGAAATGAACACCGTAGAGTGAGTGTCTGTTCGACCACCGAGAAATCCAGTTAGTGAAATAGAAAAGCTTGAAAAATCATCAGCCATAGATCTACATGCTATAGAATCAGGTCACAAAATTGATTTTGGCAATATTGAAAATAATCCAGAGAAATTTCAGAAATCACAAAAAACGTCTCATTTCATCAAAAGCAGCAGGACGAGACAGAATCCCAGAAGAAGCATTGAAAATGGACCCAGAGACACCAAAGGATTTGATGACACCACTGCTGGAGAAGATGTGGAAAGAGGGAAAGTTACCGGCGGATTGGAAGAAAGGCTACTTGTTCAAACTGCCAAAGAAAGGAGACTTAAGTCAATGCAAGTACTGGCGTGGCATTATGCTCCTGTTCATCCCAAGCAAAATGCTAAGCCGCATCATCCTGGAGAGAATCAAACATGCCCTGGATGAAAAACTTCGACCGAAACAGGCTGGATTCAGGAGGAACAAGTCATGCATTGATCAGATTGCAACATTACGGATCATCATTGCACAGAGCTTGGAATGTCAGTCACCTCTCTACCTCATCGATTTCATCGACTTTGAAAAGGCCTTCGACAGCGTCGATCAAGAAATGATTTGGTAACTACTTCGCTATTACAAGGGGCCGCCAACAATTATACATCTCATCTAACAGATGTACGACAATGCTGCATGCCAAGTAATCCACAATGGGAAACTCACGGAATCCTTCTAAGTGAAAACGGGAATGAGACAAGGCTGCCTACTATCTCCAGTGATTATCCTGATTGCGGTAGACTGGATAATGAGACAGACAGCGAGCCAGGCGACGAGGAGATAGGCATGGTATGGACTTACAAAAAACTTGGAGGATCTGGACTTCACCGATGTTAAATGTCTGATTTTTCACAAAGTGGAAGATATGCAAGTGAAAAGAAACAAGTTGGCAAAAGAAGCATCAAAGATAGGAACGACTTCAGATGAACATAGAGAAAACAGAGTTGATGAAGATTCCTGGCCAACAGCAACTGCAACAACAACAACGGACAACAATCAGCATAAATGGGAGGAATCTGAGAGATGCAACCTCCTTTACCTACCCACCTACCTACCTGGTAAGCATGGTTTCAACTATAGGTGGACGGAACTGCTGAGGATATCAAACCGAAGATCGAGAAAGCAAAGCAAGCTTTCATTTCTCTCAAGTTTATGTGGAGATCAACAGCACTCAGCATGAGAAATAAGATCCGGATTTCCAAATCCAATGTGAAGTCAGTGCTACTATCCGGATCAGAGACTTGGCGTCCAGTCACGAAGGGCACTTCGAACTAACTACAGACTTTCATCAACAGATGTCTTTGCTCAGTATTACTCAAGATCAGATGTCCGGCCAGAAAATATCAGCAACAGGGATCTCTGGGAACGAACCAATCCAGCAGGAACCAATTGTGCAACAAATATGCATGAAGACATGGAGGTGAATTGGTCATAATCTGAGAAAACAACGCATCAAGTGAGTGACATCACACGCCAGGCCATCGCTTGAGTGGAACCCGACCGAATGGGAAGCGGCGAGTTGGTCGTCAGTGAAAGGGCGACATAGAGAAGGTGATGTGAAGAGGAGATGAAAGCATGTTGTCAGACGTGGATCCAGGTTAAAATGTTGGTGGAGAACCGAAGGCAATGTAGACATGGTGCTGAAGCCCTATGTTCCTCTAGGAACTAAAAGAAAACAATAATAATACTTCATATCAAATGGAATCCAAATTGTCTGAATAGGGATGATGGACTTAAACAGAATTTGACCTGGTTACAACACACAAAACCCGTCTCCCACGTGAAATGACAAAATCAACACGAATGTGATAAGCAATTACGTTATGTAAACACACACTGCTTTGTAACTCTACACACTTATCAAAACCAACAATCTACACTTGGTTTTGTTATCTTTACCAACTGGCTAACTTGACAAGGTAGAAAATTACTCCATAGTGATGAACGATGATTAAGTTGTTATATATAAGCTGAATGGATTTTGAAAATTCTGGTTTAATATTACTACTTTGATAAAGCTATTAGCAGCAGCACTGAATAGCGAAACGTCAGCAAAAACAACGAGAGTATCGTTTTGTTTTTCATTCATTCATTGGGAAATACAAATAAAACTGTACTATAATGAATATCATATACCCAATGCCGAAATCTTTTCAAACTGGATACCTAGATGACTCAGATTTGAACTTTTCGCTGGATTACTTTTTATTTATTTTTACAATCCTTTTATTGCTGAGTGTAACACAGAGTTTCAAGCTAGAAGGTTTGCATTTTTAATAGCAGCAGTTTCTATTTTTTAAAAAGTTGACATTGCTAACCTCACTGACGCACAACCTTCCCTCTTCACTCGGCTTTCTACCAGCTAAACGTGGTTTGGTGTGCGTATGTTGGGGATCGAACCGCAGACCACATGCATAGTTGGCTAACGTTCTACCGTTGGACCACCTACTCTTCTTAGAGAGCACAATCACAAAATTGTGCAGATCTCTGGTCTGTTGATTCTGTAGTTAACCAGGAGGACTATTCAAGTTGTAGTATAATCTGATATTAAGTTAAAGAAGCACCAGAAACCAAGATGTACTGGACACCTGCTTTCCTCTAGTGTAAGAATCTTCGGCAGCATGCATTCAAGACTCCACTGAAGACTGAAACCGGAACTTTCAGGTCATAAGACATAAGCCGCATAGCTGAAATCCATTTTTCAAATGAATTTTAAGGCCAATTTAATGTGAAAAACCTCAGACAAACACAAACACCCACTGTGACAGGAGAACAACTAAAAATGCGAACTTACTAAATATGTTAAATATGAAATTTTTGGAAGATTTTGCGAAGCGGCAAATTTGAATGTCACTGTTGTCAAAAGTAATAATAAAGATAATTGGAGTCGATTTTCGTTAGCTGGTACAGAGAATGCAGCAAAGGATAATAGGCAGAGGACACAACTAATCAGCACCATATTGACCATAAAATAACCAGAACGACGTGCTGATCGACTTGTAAACACTAGACCAGGATGTCGACGTTTACTTGTTCCAGGACTGTAACCTGTTTGAATTTCCATTGATTTTATCTGTGAAAACAAAAATAAACATTGAAGAGGTGTGTGTTATGGTGATTAAGGGAGGATGGATGACAAAGTTGAAATCTGATAAAGAAAACTCCTCCGTGGGCTGATAAATGAAGCATGAATACCGTTCAGATTTGAATGGCTTACTGTGGAATAACTCCATTATCGCTTAGATATTTTGATACAGTCTCACAGTGTTATACAGTAATATATACTGATGAACACGTTTCGAGCACAATTTATTGCTGCTTATAATCATATCAAGGCATTAACCACACATAACTTTCTAACTTCGTTTATATAATTCCTTCATTATTTTTTATCGCTTGACTTGATTGGTATGAGTAAGGAGTCATTCCTAATGCACCTGTTGGGTGTAGACTCAATGAACAAGGATTCTGTAGTCAACCCCTCTCTCCACTCACCTTTATTACTTCTGAGAATGTTAACCTTCTCCCATTTGATTATGTGATTGTGTGTTAATGCACGCAGTGAAATCGCTAAGTTATTTTCTTAATTACTCATCTGTTTTCGTCGGATCAGTCATTCTTACCTTAGCTGAATTCTTATGTTCTGACCATCTGACTACTCCCGATCTACTAGTTTGACCTATGTAGTTGACCTAACTCACAGACATTGCATGGTATTTTGTAAATTATTTTTTGTTTTGTCTAATTTGGTCAACTAGGTCCTCTAACTTACAAAGCTTGTCCTACCTGAGTGAGTTTGTAGGTTTGAATGCCCTACAAATTCCTACAAACTCACTCAGGGACAAGCGCTGTAGACTGAAGGACCCGGTGGACCCAATCAGACAAAATGATACAATTTAAAAAATACCTTGCAATGACTATGAGCTAAGTCAAATAAATAGGTCAAACTAGTAGATCGGAGGTAGTCAGATTGTCAGAACATAAGAATTTAGCTAAGGTAAGAATGGTTGACCCCGCGAAGATAAGTAATTTAGAAAAAAGCTCAGCAATTGCACTGCATGCATTAACACACAACCACACAATAGGTTGGTTGGGAGAGGGTTAAAATTCTAAGAAGTAATATAGGTAGGTGGAGAGAGAGAGGTTGATTACTGAATCCTTGTTCATCGACTCTACACCCAACACATGTGCAACAGAAGTGACTCAACGCAAATGCCAGAGATATGGAAGATATTACCACCGATCAAATCAGAGGATGATAAATAATGTTAAAGTGTATTCAGTTCACATTATGACATCCTGACAAGTTACTTATCTTTACTGTAAAAAGTGTCTTATTTCCCATCTGATTGTATTTTATTCATAACACTGATATTTTTTCTGAATGTTTTTTTCCTTCACGTTCCCCAGTGGAACATAGGGCTTCAAGCTAGTGACTTGAAGTTTCTGTAGCAGTGTTTATTTTACAGGATGGGGTTGCTAGCCTCATGCCCAACTTTTCCTCTTCACCAGCATTATTTCTGGCTTAGCGAGGTAAAGGAGTGCGTTGGCTGGGGATCGAACCCCGGACCATGTGCATGGTCGGCGAGCGTCCTAACCGCTATGCCACCGACGCATTTCTGAATGTACTTTATCTCATATTGATTTTATTCAAATGTCTAAGCAGTTTTACTCATGTATATAAATGAAGAAAAAAGTTGTGTGAGTGACTTGATATGACTGTGAGCAGCAATAATTTGTGCTCGTAGCGTGGTCATCAGTTAATATTAAAGTACAACACTGTGAGACTTTATCCAAATAAAATCTTATCCATAATGAAGTTATACTCTACCACAGTGCCCAAGTTCTAAACTTATATCAGTTACTTTGGAACACTCCTGTCGTTTAGTTTGACAATAGTCAGCCATATATTTTTGTGTTAAAAGTAGGTCTGAATGACGCATACTGGTTTGATAAAATTCCCTTAAGGTTCTTACAGTTATAGGATACAATATTTCTTTGAATTTTGAACATATATTGATATCAGTTCGGGGAACATTGAAAACCAGGGAGTACTGGAGAAGTGATTCGTCCTGTTTTGACGCTCATCAACAGTATGCACCCATAGGGGTTCGCATCTAGGGCTTTCCGGTTACAAGGCAGATTATTAGACCATTCAGCCACTGAAACCCGACTCAGTGACCATCCCATGAATTTTACCTTCGACCAGCCACTGCCATCCATGGAGAGTATTTGACTTCATTCCTGATTTGCTGGTGGACTACACTGGTAACGAATTCTCACTGAACCTCACTCCAGTCAACTTTATGCTGTAACCAGTCACTAACTAGAGTTCATTAGATTCACTTTCAAAAGTTAATTTTCTGGGATTTGATTTGTCTCAGGTAATAATATCTCGGATAGAGAACCATTGAAAATAGGCAGTAAGCACTGAACAGCAGTCCATTCATGTGTCTTATGAGTTTGGTGCCAATAGCCAAATGGTCTACGAGTCTGCCTTGTAATCGGAAGACCCTAGACGCGTACCCTGGTGGGTGCATACTGTCAATGAGTCCACAGGCGAGGACGAATCAGTTTTTCAGTACTCCAAACTGGTTTTCAATATTTCTCTAACTAATATCGATCCATGGGCAAACTTGAAGGAACTCAAAAACGAAATCGCGAAATGCGAGACAATGACGGTGATTAGTCATAATATATTTACATAATGTAGGGAAGGGAAGTTGACAAGTTAGTTCAAGGTTATACATGTGTTAGGTGAGTGGTTAGCATAAAACTATTATGTACTAAAGAGGAGATAGCAAAACTGCACTGAGAAGCGAATCATGAAATAACGAATATGTGAAATTAAACAGGTGGAGGTAAAGTTTTTGAGAGAAGAGATAATATCACTAACAGTAAGTCCAGATAGTATAAACGTAGATGTGAAACAATGCTAGAATGTAGGGAGGGCATCAACAAAACAAAATAAAACGGGGCAAAATGAATAAGGACTCTTGAAAGGGAGGCAGGAAGAAGAAATTTTTAATTGTAAGTTTAGCCACAGTAGGAACAGCATCTGAACGCGTTCATTTTGAATATAAAGTTCCAGTTTAGTTAGTCTTGTTGCAACAGCCTTAGCTATATGATAGAAGGCGTAGGTGAACTGTGAGCAATGGGATCCTTAAGCTGATAAACTTCATTCCTGAGTGTGTTGGTTGGTTTAAATCCTGTCCTTATTTTAGCCTTAGTTAGATTTAGCGTAGGACCTCTGATGTTCCTCTCTAATATGGTAGTAATATTAATGCTTAAGGGTGGTGTTTGAGCCATTTGTCGAATTAAGAATACGACAGTAAGCCCATTTAAGAAAAATAGTATAATTTGTCAAATACCATGTAATTATTTTAAAGTCAGTTGCATAGCTCACACTTCTAGGTCGGAGGACCAAGGTTTCCTGCTAGTTGGCACTCGTCAGCAAGGCGTATCTGCAACCTTGAAGGAATTCATCTCCAATTTGAGATTCGAACCTGGGTCACTCAGTGAGTGCTTGTTATGAACTCGTCGCCAATATGTTATGGTGTCGTTGCCAATAGGTTATGGTGTGACCAAGCAGTGTAAATATGCGCTAATGAGATATAACGGACGATAACGTACAGACTGGTATTGCTGAGCAGTAGTTAATTTGTCCTGAAGCGAAGAGGCAAATCAGAAGACCACCACGTTCACGAAGATACGTGTAGTTTCCAACAGGGAAAATTAACTATCCAATACAAGAGTATACATGAAAATAACTAACACACATGAACCAATAAGACAGATGGTAGTTTTTTATACCACCATTGGATTCTGATTGGTTGCATTGTCATGTGACAAAGGTCATACATTGTTTATTTAGTTCATGGACAGACAAGATATATTGTGAGTTATAATGGAATAAACGATCAATATACATATAGGCCAAATATATTAGACTGGCACAAACAAAGCAGACGTCATGTGACTACATATCACTGCTGCAGTCAGAGACCTCACCAACCACTGAGCTATTGAGGCTGTCAGTTGACTTCCTGTAGGATTGTAATGGATACTACTTTCATTGAACACACTAGGTAGTGAATATCCATTACAGTCCTACATAAGATCAGTTACGAACTCAAATAGCTCAGTGGTAGAGTCACATGACTTCAGCAATCACTGAGTGACACGGGTTTCAATCTCACAATGAACGTGAATTCCTTCAAGATTGTAGATATACCTTGCTGACTTGGGAGTGCTAACAAATACGCAACCTAAGTCCAGTCAGGGCTTCCTACCCCCAATTGCTTCCAACCGTCTAATAACAACAATTCTTCGAAAAATGAAACCGGCGCTTCAAATCTATACAAGCAGACAGCAGCTGGAAGCATCAAAATTTGAAGTCAACGTAGATTAATTAGTATTGGTCTGGTACCAAGTCACACAGAGCAAGTGTTTTTAATAGTTCAGGCAATTGGCCTCACTAGCACATTCTCACTGCATTCAGTTTTCTGAGATCACTTTCAGATGACACAACAAATGTGCACAAACTATTATTTCTTGTTCATATTACCTGCCTCATATATGGGTGTGGCATTTAAACCTCCACAGCATATTCCTACAGAAACATTTTCACTTCTTTTCATTCCGCGCGGAACATACGGCTCCAACAACACATCTACACTTTATTCTATTTTCTGCTGTCCTCTTCATCTGCATCCATGGTCGTCAATTACCGCTCATCTTATTCTCGCCATGTCACCCTCGCACCGACCACACACTCGTCGCTTCTAATCGGCATTCCACTCAACCCATGGCCTGCATTGCGCGCGCGATGTCATTCGGCAGTCTCTTCAACATATGCCCGACCGATCCATCTTCATTTATTCCTACATATTTGCTGAGCAGTCGACGCTCGCCACTTGGTTTATTCCACTGCAGAGTTTCTTGTTGCTAATTCTTTCTAGGTAGCCTGCCAGCCGAGTATTTGATCTTCATTATGCAGTCGGCCAGAAAAGGCGGCAGCTGTTGATAAAAGTTTGTAACTTGTTGGAAATCCTTTTTCTCGACACGCTGGCCAAGCTTCTGACCGATATAAAAGGACCGAGTTCACAATGGTTTTGAATATCGATTCTCGTTTTTCATGTTATGGAGTGCAAAATATTTCAGATTGACAAAGACGTATCTTGCCCTCCAGGTTCTGGTTGGTGTTGACAACTTCATTCATGCTGTGTGACTGTGGTTGAAATGGTGCTTCGTAGATAAGTGAAGAAAGGAAACAATCTCTGTTAAATCTCTCTCTTTGATGGTGATCAGTGCTGGTTGTTGTTGTTACTGTTGTTTGGTTATCTTCATCACTGCTATCGTCTCTATGTTCACCTGAAATCCTGTCTTCGCTAGCAGCCAGCCTCTTCAACCGGTTTGTTGGTTTTTGCCTACCTGTGACATTGGACATTATTCATCCATACACGAATTCCGCATCTTCTAGATGGAGTCTTCTTATCTGCCAGTACAGAGTATTCCTTTCTTTTTCACTTTCCATGCACAGTTTGACGTATAATTCGGTCCACCACAATCAGGAATATCATCGTGCGTGATAATTGGCAGCCAGACCTGTCCTACTCTTGTTTTCACTCCGAACGCCTCCCTGAGTTTTCTGACAAGGGGCACTTGACTCGTGGTATTGTGACAAAGCTATTGAATGAGGTTGATAATGACTTGGGCATTGCACTTCGCAGTACGGAAGCAGTTTCGAAATTACTTGTCGGTCAACGCTGTCGAGCAAGTTAAGGTAGAGGTTTGACCGCCATGCTCTGCTTTGTTTGATGATGATGATGCGTAGGGTTGCAGTTTGACCAGCACAAGTTTCAACAGTAGTGGTGATTTTTGTCTAGGTGGGGTTTCTAGCCTCATATCCAATCCTCTTCAACCGGCTAGACAGAGAGGTTTAGGAGTGCGTCGGTTTGGACGCGAACCGTATGCGTGGTTGCTGAGCTTTCTACGCCTGAATCACCTACCAATTAAGAAATCTGTTTAATATGTAGTAAAGCTAAAAAGGTATAGTTAGGAAAACACTTGATTTTATCAACTTACATCAACATGATGAAAAATTTTCCACTCTTGACTATCCTCCGCACATCTGACGTCGACTTGGCTAACTTCAGTTGGTGAAGCGACTAATTCAACTTCATCAATGGTCCGATCACATGTAATTGTTACTGATAAATCCTGTGTCAGAGAAATATAAACAAAAGGCAGAAAAAACTGATGAAAAGTTTGTAAATACTTTTACAAACTACTTGTGAAATTTTAGTGAAGATCCCTGTTTAAACAGTCAAGACACGATAAACATAAGTCTGGTCACGAGATGACACCAGCTGGAGAGTCAATGGAAAGCCAGCTGGGAGTAGTGGACAGCTGTTCCCTCCTAGTCTTGGAGTTTTCAACAGTGCTTACCTGCCGGCGCTAGAACCAAAGACTTTCCAATTACAAGGTTAGCTCGCATACAATTCAGTTAATAGGTTTGAACCTTGGTGAGTGCGCATTGTTCAGGAGTACTAAAATAGAGTGTAGCTGCTGTCCAGTACCCCGTGGTTTTCTAATGGTTATTTAACTGATGTCACCTACTGATAAAACCTGCAACCAATAAAACTCTTGCCAACTGACGCTTAACAGCAAGTATAGTGGGCAAATGTGGACTTTCCAGTTTGATCCTCATGCGTCTGCCCCCTCTGTCCCTCTCTCGTTCTCTTTCTCTCTCCATAAACAACTATTTCAATTGATTTTTCAGTGTTGAGGATGAAATATACGGCATCAAGATTTTGGGAGTTTAAGTGGAGGGAGTGTTTTTTCAAAGGTGGGGCCGCCAGCTTTGTGCCCAACATTTCCTCTATCTCAGGCCTTACTGCAGGCTGGTAAACTAGCGGAATTTCAGATGTGTGTTGACCGGGAAACGACTAGGGAGCCTACAGGTGACTGGTGGGACAACTAACGCACAGTAGTTTTTAATACAATACGTGTTTTATCAATATTATGGGGATGATATGATAAAACGAACCATTGAAGTTAGAATTTCCGTAACCTTCTTCTGTGGGAAGACATCTCTCAATGATGAGCTGTGAATATTCATTGTCTTCAGGACAGATAAAGTATACAGGCGAACTAGTGGTCCAACTATGGGGTCATCATTCTGACCAGATATATTTGCACCCTGTAATGTTTGCATTAAATCTGTTTGTCTAATTATCACCTCCTTTGACACACCAATGTTCTTTATTGACTGACAACAAACATGCGGACATATCTCAACCCCAGTGGCTGCAACGTTCATGGGCCGTCCTCGCAACTGTAAAGACTTGAGTCCAATCACTAAAGTGGTTTGTAAGTGAGTACTGTAGAATAACCTAAAACAAGACGAAAGCGTCGGTGACACAGCGGTAGAGTGCTCGCCGACTACACTGGCGGTCCGGAGTTCGATCTCCCACCGACGCATTCCTTTACCTTGGTAAGCCAGTAATAAGACTGGGAAGAAGAGGGAAGGTTGGCATGAGGCTAGCAACCCCATCCTGTAAAAGCAATCACCACTGCTACAGAAACTTCAAGCCTCTAGCTTGAAGCAGCCCTATGTTCCACTGGGAATGTAAAAGAATAAAAAAGACGAAAGCGATGTCAGTTTATAATGAAGTCTACATTGTAACCACCTGAACACACCTACACTCTGAATAGATTGTTTGTTTACATGAAACCTTTATTATATTCTTGTGAAATAATGAATGTCTTGAGTACTTAGTGGCTGCATGTGTTTAAAATTAATACTATGAACGGATGCCCCAATAATACCACGACTAATTACTCAAAATGATGTAAACCTGGCTAGAGTCTCAGTAGAAATACAACATCCCTTAGCTGAAGAGTTCCAAATAGGATGAAATGTGCCCTAAAGATTCTATCACCTATCACAAAACAAACTACAATACAAGTTACAAGTATCATATTTGTTGAATACAGAAAACATTTGTAGCTTACATTGGGTCGTTCAAATGTGTCTGGATCAATTATTGTGCTTTCACGCACCCACACAGTGGGGTTCGAACTCAGGATCATCTAGTTACAAGGCAAAGTATTACGTACTCTGACACTTAGACTCTGTTTATCTTATTTATGCGAACAGCTTTTGACACTAACATCGGATATACAAACAAGTACTACACTTGCTTATGTAGACGTTTAAAAACATCAGAATATTCCCTTTAATACTGAGAGATTAGATCTGCGTCAAAGCTTCTTTAGCTACACTATGCATAGTCGATATACTCCGTTGTTTCTGTCTTGTCAGTTAAAAGATTTAATTCTTCTTTGGCAAACATGAAGAATTTGAGATTCATTTGACTTTACCGCCAACTCAGTCAAAAACGTCAACGTATCCAACAAGACCATGATTTCATTAGATGTCACGTCATTGTTCACAAACATCCCACTGACTGAAACAATATGCTACATATGCGAACTTATTCACTCAAAGGGAATAAACATCCGTATATACACTGAGCGTCTTAAAAAACTCCTACTGAGATGTACCCTGAATGTTCAATTCTCTTTTAACAACGAAATATATCGTCGAAAGGATGGTATAGCTATGGTCTCACCACTAGGCCCATTGCTTGTAGATTTCTTCATGGCAAGACTCGAAAACACATGCCTAAAGAAAATGATCGATAGCTTCGAATTCTACAAGAGATACGTCGACGACACTTTTATTATCGTCAACAATGAAGAAAATCTAGACGACATCTTGAATTCCTTTAACAACTGCCACCTCGCGATTCAGTTTAACTCGAAAATATCCTTTCTTGACGTTCAACTAACAAGATGAGAACAAGACGGAACACTGAAAAGATCTATCTACAGAAAGTCGACGCGGAATGGAAAGCTTACTAACTTTCACGGTTGGGTACCTCTATGCACCAAACGAAACCTGATCCATTCACTCGGCTACAAAGTTCGCAGAATCTGCACCCCAGATACCATATAAGACAAATTGGACAATCTCAAGAGAATCCTCGTTGAGAATTGTTACTCAGAACGATTTGTTGCAACAGTCCTCCACGCTTAGTGCCTCAAAAAACTCCATTTACATGAACCTTCAATTTAATGAAGATTCATCTGCGGAAACATTGGAAAATCGACTGTCTCGTTCACTTAAGTGAATCTTCTTTGCATCTGAACTACGATTAACCTTCTCCACGAAACTTATGATTCGTATGAATGTGAAGGATAAGCTACCACTGCTGGCGTCATCAGTGTGTATCTACCAATTCACCTGCTCGTGTGGAGCCAGGTATGTAGGCCGTACCCAGCCTTCGCTTTCCAAACGTATAACCGAACACTTACCAGCATGGTTCTACAAAAGAGAAAAACGATGCCCCCGCAGCTCTATCTTAGAACATCTGATAGATTCCGGACACCAAGCTACACCGCAAACAAACTTCACAGTCGTCTACAGAATACGAAGCAGTCTTCTTAAAAGTGTACGAATCAAACTTCTTCAACCTGCAGAAGCAATGGCAATTCACTTGCTAAGTCCTGAACTCTGCATACAGAAGAAACTGGTTCAATTACTAAACTTGCAATGGACGTAATCTATCTTAATACCCAATGGGTAAATTTTATTTCTTTCTGTCTCTTAATTAATATTAATTTGTCTTTTTAATTGTAATATTTTACATTTTCAACTTTCCTATTCTGTACCCTCACCTGATTTAATTTCTACAACTCATTACCACTGTCACTGACTTGACCAACGCTCAATTTCTAGTCATTTATGTTACGTCATCCAATTTATTTGCTCAATTTTAGTTTTAATTTAAATGGCATTATTCTCTACTCCACCTCTACTTAGTCTCTACCTGGAATTACCTCTGTTGCTATCCTGACCTAAGTTGAAACATTTTAGTCAATTATATTACGTCATCTAACTAATTAACTCAATCTTACTTTAATTGCTATCTAATTAACCTATATTTTTATATTAGATCATTCTTATATTGTCTAATTAATTATCCAAACTTGACAAACGTCATGTGCACAGACACAAATAATTGTATATAAATGCGATTGTATAGCTATGTGAATGAATTCACCGTCGAAAAGAGTCTCTTTGCTGAACGTTTTCTCTTTTTCATATGATTTGAAATTTGATCGAGAAGTGACTTCAGTTAGAGAACAATTGAAAACCACAGAGTACTGGGTGACCGTTCTGTCATACTTTCGAGCTCACCTAGAGGACGTCACTATGACAACAGTCTCTATACTTTACGAGGCGACCTTGCTAACCATTTAGCCGATGGCTTTTCCTCTATATATTGCAAATAGTCAGAGGTCAGAGTTCATGACTCGTTAAAGTTAACTCCAGTAGCTGAACCGCTGACGAATGCATCTTATAACTCCAAAGGTCGTTGGTTCTGATTTCGGTGGGATCATGAGTGTATACGGCTGAAAAGCTCGTGGAGCAAGACGAACAGTTGCCCTTTACTTTCTGGTGGTTTTCGCTTGTTCATCGAATGAAGTCAGCTCATGATAAAACTTGAAATCAGTTGGATCCCTGCAATGCAACACTAGAAAATACAGGATTTCATCATGAGCTGAAATCGGTTAGAGAACCACTGGAAAGCCTGAGAGTACTGGACAACTGTTTCGTTCTAGTTTTGAGGATCTTCAGCAGAAAATACATGCTAAATTCACTTACCTGACAATCGAATGGAAAATGACGTAGTTCTAAAGTTTCATGAAAGACTCCTTTAATTCGACGTTTTTCAACAAGATATGCTTCAAAATCTGGTTCAACAAATTCCACTTCATGACTGACTATTTCAATTGGTTCACCCTGAGCATTATCGATCAACAGGCGAGGATTCCAGAATTCATCATCTTGTAATTTAAGCTAACGAAAAAAGGTAAGGAAAAAGTTAAGATTAAAAAAGAAACAACTATTTCAGTGTATAACATTAGCGAATTTAATAATAATAGTGGTAATAACTCTTCGTTTAATTTCAGGGTTCGTCACAAACAGATATTAGCTGGGGAAATCATTGAAATGTGATGAAAATAGTGTCAGAAATGAACTAACCAACCTTCTTAGCACCACCAAATAGACCATTTCCCTCAACCTTACAGCATCATACTTTATTGTTATTGTATTTCTTATATTTATAATCCTCTCAATATTTTCGTTTTGTTTGTATTCTTTTTCATAAGTGTGGACATAATTTTAAGCTGTATTATGACTGCTAACTTTGTATTTCACCTCACTATACCATATCAACAGAACATTACACTCAATTATCCATAACATGCTAAAGTTTCCAAACTGAATCGACAATACCGTTTGAAACAAACTCACTGTTATTAGTATTTATTATTATTATTATATCTAATAATTATGTCGTTAATGTGGACAAATTCCTCCGATTAATTTTTGTTTTAATTTTTAATTTTATATACACTTTGAGTAAATCAGATGCAATATTGTGACAAATGCTGAGAATTCCATTCTGTATTATAAGTACTGTTTTTGGAATAAAGTAAATTATTATTAAAAAAAATATAAACTGGACAGCCATTTCTCGCCAGTTTGGGACTGTTCATCCGTGTGTGTACCCAGGAGCCCACCAGGAAATGAAATCAGGACTTCCAGGATCACGATTAGATCTTCATTGGAATCAATACGAATTCCTACAAAACCCGTAATCTAGATGCAAATCTTCAGCTTATCGGTGGCTGCTGTATCGATATTCTGAAGATGTGGTTAGAAGTTATGGCCGGTGGAGACTATCACGTCAGCCTAAATTTGACGCTTATCATTGTCAATGGTTAGAATAATAATGCTACATCACAAGTTGTAAGAAGAGTGAATTCCAGGGTCAGTAAATTTCTCATTCAGGTGGCCTTAAGGTCCCGAGTTCGAACCTTTTTGGGGTTGTAGCGGCGTAACTCTGCTAAAGACTCTTAAGCAAGGACTAGAGTCTGTCTAGTGCTTCATAGCTCTCACTAATCCCATAATTAACATTGATTCGTGACGTAATCTGTAATGAAGTTGATCCAAGTACCTTACCGAACCTAAAATTTATGTAGTTTTCATCTTGCAAAGGCATTTGGGAACAAGTACTAGTTTTGCTTGGATAAGAAGTAACCAAAGCAATATATTGTGCCAACTTATCCAGTGGAAGATGGGTTATTTATGATTGTATATCGTGCGGTGCAAAACAATCTGTCTAAAGGTTAAAGATTATTGTCTCCTAGCCATAGCTGAAGCTCTAGTTATGAGCTAGAATAAACTTAAGCTATGTGTTTAGAAAATGCACGTTTATCCTCCATGTTTACCTTGGTATATCATAGTGTACTCATAGAGATCTTTCTGAGTACGACCACGGATTGATATCAGTTAGAGAACCATTGCAAAACCAGCACTGGATTACTGGACAGCTGTTTCGTCAGCACAGTGCTGGAGTTATCGTCAAAACGCATCCACTGGGTCTCAAACCCAGGACCATCCAGTTACAAGGAAAGTTCGTAGACCATTCAGTCACTGCGACCCACCCGATTCAACGACCAGTCCATGAATTCTAGCTTACACCATTTCGTGATTTTTAGCGCGACCACCAACCAGTATCATTTGTGGGAACTCTATCTATCCTCACTCCCGACTAGATGCCAATGAGTCCCAAACTATGCTGACTAAAAACAGTTGTCTAGTACTCTCTGGTTTTTGATCGTTCTCTAACTGAAATCAATCCGTGGTGAAACTCAAAAAACAAAAAATAAATTTTTTACATATCAACTCTTGAAAACTTATAGAAGTGATTATCTCATATTTTCATGTCTTATTATTTCGGAACAAAAAATAGTCATGGCGAACAGTTGCCACTTTCAATAAATTCTTCTTCTTCTCCAGGTTTTACATTTATAAATCCTCCAATTTTAGCATAGGTTACCCAGATAGTAAAAGCAAGTTAGAATTACATCACAATGTGTGTGTTGTGGAACAAGTATAAGTAAGATGGTATGGAATAACAGGTCAGTTAGAAATAGATAATCGGAAGATTAAGCACATTTGGGAGCGTGAATACGTGATTATAAAATATGATGGAGACGACACAGGATGAGTGAAATGTTGTCAAAGTTGTAGACTAGATAAAATGTTCGAATACGATTACATAAAGTGAAATGAAAGATGGAATAAAGAAGGATAACAAAGTTTTTATGTGAATTGCATAATAAAATCAAAACCATGGTAATCAAGGAGATTGTACAAATTGTTTTGTACGCAAAGTTCTGGCTTTATGTGCTATGTATTGTTGAAAGGCCTCTGCTATACAAAGCAAATGCACTCGTGTCCCTTTCAGCAAGCTTTATCGAGATTTGTAGACTATAATAAACGATGTGTCAGATACTGCATAGTGATCAGTATCTACAATATGTTGCCGAATAGATGAACCAATACCTCTACGTTGTCCCTTGCTCAGCTAAAATGGGAGGTGCTCTTGAACGCGGTGGAATATTTTTGTTGACGAATATCCTATGTACCTAACTCCGCAAGATCAGGTGAACATATAAACATATATACACATGGAATTAGACAATAGAGGTAGCATTTCTTTGACATTAAGGTGCAACAATGGACGACTGGAGTAGGTTATTCATAAAGTGGCAGCAAAGGAAGTTTTCTCAGTGATCTCGTCAAACGATAAAAGGTGTCAGGTGAGTGGCTAGTACAAAGTGGTCTGTGTTAAACAAGAGATAGTAAGACTGCAATGAGAGGTTCATAATGAGATAACGAATATGTGAAATGAAACAGGTGGAGGCATATATTGAGAAAAGAGATAATATCACTAATAATAAGTCCGGATAGTATAAACGAAATATTAGACAGTATTGAGAGAATGTTTGCATGAAGGGTATAAATTATGACAAATAATAATTATATTAATAATAATAATTGTAATAATAATATTTGTAATAATAAGCAAAGGAAAAAATGCCAAGAGGGTTAAGGGGAAGGAGCACTCTTGGTGAGAAGAAGAATCATCAATCCAAGTTTGGCTACGGTAGGGAACAGCGTCTGGACGTGTTCTTTTTAGATACAAAGTTCCGGTTTAGTCGATCTTATTGCAACAGCTTCAGCTATGTGTAGAAGACGTAAGAGAACTGTACGTGATAACGACTTCGGAATTCGGTATATAACCCTGAAAGCTGTGTTGACATCGATATGATGTCCAGTATCGACCAAGTGTGACAGGATCGAGCTTTTTATGCACTTGATTTCCCCCCTGCTGAACCAAGCTGGTAAATGTTCTCGAACCCGTAGACGAACCTGCCTAATCGTGCGCCCTGTATAACTTGAACCACAGGAACAGTTGAAATGGTATATGCATGAAGAAGAGCTTAGCTTAGGTAAGACATCTTTCAGTTGTTGGGTGAACATTGGACGGCTACTGAAGGATAGACACAGACGTGGAGAGTAGAAAGTTTTCTTGATCGCCCTGGTTGAACGTTGCGATAGAATCTCCACAGGAGTATCTCCCTTGAATTAGAGACGTAAAAACAGAGGCTTCTTCTCCACCTTTGCCAGTTCATGTTTACGACTATTGTAACCTATATTGGCTTTAATGAACTTCTCTGGATATCCGTTCTCGCTTAGAATGTCTTGGATGACCTGGAGTTCTTTCTCTACACAGTCTTCGGAACAAATAGACCTTGCTCTAAATGCTAATTTATGCCCTTCATGCAAACATTCTCTCAATACTGTCTAATATTTCGTTTATACTATCCGGACTTATTATTAGTGATATTATCTCTTTTCTCAATATATGCCTCCACCTGTTTCATTTCACATATTCGTTATCTCATTATGAACCTCTCATTGCAGTCTTACTATCTCTTGTTTAACACAGACCACTTTGTACTAGCCACTCACCTGACATCTTTTATAACCTTGAACTGACTTGTCAATTTTCCTACCCCACACTCTACAAATCTATTATGATTAATCACCATTGTCTCCCGTTTTACAATATTCTGTAATCGAACTCAGCCTGGCACGTTTGTCACACAAATACGACTATATATTTTGACACCCCATAACTAATCCGTTATTATACATTTAAAAAATGTATCTGCCGCATAACTGGCCTTTATTGTAACGACAGCAAATATTATATTTTATAATTGTAAGAACCTGAAGAGGAGAAATTATTGAAAAGAATATTCTTCGTTCAGATTGACTTTTAATTATTTATTTGTTTATTAATAGTACCGTATAAACAGTAACCGGCTTCTTGTTTGTTCTGGACCGGGATAGCCTTTATCTACGCGTGACTTAATTTCAAGCGATATTGCGCTTACAAATGGGATAGGCTAGACATAAGTTCAAGTGTGAAAATAACGACAATATTAACGATCATGTGGTTTAAACTTAGAAACACTCTTGTTCAGCGATTATCAAACAATAATAATAATGAATTTAGTGAAGTGAAATGCTAAACAGGATTTTGTAAATACGATAACAAGTTAGAAAAGCACTACTTAAACCTCAGGTAATAGAAGGCATAAGAAAGGTCATGAATTCGTCAAAGCTCAGAAATTAAACGTTGGTCAATGAAACAAACAAAAATAAGCAAAAATAATTGAGATAGGAATTTAAAGTGTCAAAGTTTTGCAGCAATCTGGTTAAGTATTGGGGGATGGAGTTGCTAGCACCACGCTTCAACCCTCCCTCTTTATCCGGGCTAAGGACCGGCTAGAAAACTAGTGACCTAGTAATCTAGGCGAGGAAAGGAGAGAAACACATTCATCAACCTGAAACCAATCTGGAAATCTTCGTCACTCAGCATCAACAACAAGATTCGGATCTTCAATACAAACGTCAAGTCAGTCAGTGCTTCCATACGGATCAGAAACTTGGCGGGTCACAAAGAATATTTCCAACAGCCTGTTGCAGACCTTTATCAACAACTGTCTTCGCTGGTTCTATACTCAAGATTAGATGGCCGGAAAGAACAAGAACCAACAAGAAACTATGGGAACAAACAAAACAAGAACCAATCGCTCAACAAATATGCAGGAGAAAGTGGAGGTGGATTGGACACTCGCTGAGGAGTCCGCTGGGTGACATCGCGCGTCAGGCCAGTGCTCGAGTGGAACCCGAAAGGGAAGTGGCGAGTGAGACGTCGAAGGGTGACGTGGAGGAGATCGTGTGAAGAAGAGTTGAAACAGTATGGGCTAACATGGACGCAAGTGAAGAGTACAGCAGAAGACAGAAGCAAGTGGAGGCGTGCAGTTGAAACCCTATGTTCCACTAGGAACCCAAGGGAACAATAATAATACAATAATGATTTAAAGTGCTAATGTTTATTGAGGATTTGCTGACCTTATTGTAGGCTAAGGTAAATATAGTGGATGAACATACTTTTTCTGTATACAAAGATCCCGTCTTCTGGTATTGATTTCTACTGCTTCAGCTATTGATGAAAGACGCAGTCGAGCTCCTCTACATAGATGACCAGGAACGCAGTAAAAATAACTGAGAACGCCTGGTCAGGTTATTTCGAGTGTCCAGTATCTATCTACCAAGTGGGCTAAGACTACACTATTGACGCATTTGGTTACGCCTTTACTCAATCATACTGGTTGATGTTCACGTGAGCGCATGAATAAAGCCTTCTAAGTGCGGCCAATGAAACTAACTCTACATAAGCAGTTGAATTCATAGATACACACTGGTAAGGTCATCATTGGTAATGTATCCTAGACTCACTGTATGAGTACTGGTTCGGTTGGGAAACTGAATACCAGCTCAGATTCAGGGAAGGTTCCCTCCACGGCTCTATCAAGTCGACATTTTAGAATGTCAGCTGCAATCTCGCCTTTGTAACTTAACTAGTGATACAAAGGTTTCTTGTCTACGGTATCCATCATTACTCTATCTTTAGGTATCGACATGTACTTTTATTATTTCCTTCCTACTCGCTTTTAACTAGTTTACGCCATACAGTTATATTGATTATTGCTTGCCACTCTATAGATTTAAACTAAGCATATCTTGTCTGAATAACTTGACTACTATTCACTAATGTAACAATTATTTTTTATCAGTACGTGTGTTAACTAGTATCCAACTAACCTACATCCAGCATACCCCATTTATTTGTTCATATATTTGTAGTATCCATATTTTTACGAGTTGATCACGGATTGATGTCAGTTAGAGAACCATTGAAAACCAGCACTGGAGTACTGGACAGCTGCTGTTTCATCCTAGTTTGGGAATCATCGGCAGTACGCACACACTGGGATTCGAACCGAGAACCTTCCGGTTGCAAGGCAAGCTCATATAACATTCAACCACTGGGACCCGATTCAGTGGCCAGGGCATGAATTCTAACTTCTACCAATTCGTGGTCAGACTCGTAAAAACAAATCTAATTCTTACAAACCTACTCTTGAAAACTAATCTGATGCTCGCTAGTGACTCGCTACAGGATGGAGTTTTCTGGAGTTCTGGTGAGAAGTTATCACCAGTGAGGTCCATCCAGTCAAGTGTGTGGATGGATTTCCCACCGATGACATTGGTTAGTGGTCGCAATATATCACGAATTGTTAGAAGTCAAAGTTCGGGTCCCATTGGCTGAATGGCATACGAGCTTGGCAAGGCAAGCTCATACCCGGAAGGTCCAGTACTCTAGTGCTGGTTTTCAATGTTTCTCTAACTGATATAAATCCTCGATCAACTCGTAAAAACAAAACTAATCCTTACAAATCAACTAAAGACAAGTATTTATATTTGTCTCACACTAGTGAATACAACTCCGTATCTGAAACTTGTAATTTTATTGATTATAAATAGATAACCAGGTCACTTAAGTGTTTTTCTATATTTTATCTTATTATTCCAATGATGGTACATTTTGATCCTGTCACAATAAAAATTCTTGGCGGTTTGCTTAAGTCTTGGGCTACTAAAATTCCATCGATCATAATATTGCATCTACGACTTACATGAACTGGTTAGTTCGCGCGGTTCCACTATCACAGTGAAGTTGAAACCAAATCGAATGTGAAATACCTTCGACGGTGTATTTCTTCTGATCACCTTTCCTGGTCTTCTCTTCAATCTTGTTAGTTTCCTGAGAGATATTTCGTTTCATGATCTGGTATCATTCTGTCTCTACTGTTACCGTTTGTTAATTCTCGTATTCTGCCTACACTTGTTTACTGCTCCGTAGCCCTTAATCTTTCCCGGGATACTTAAGAAGGACTTTGTTATACTGCGAAGGGCGATAAAAGCCTTCAGTAGGGCGAGTGAGGTGTCGCTGAACCTACTCGTTAATACTATCGTGGATAGATGCTTGGATTCCTGCAAGAAATCAGCAAATATTATCCTGTCAGACTCTGAACATCCTCTCCATATACAACTTTCTCCTTGCATTTCATCAGGTATGGAAACTAGAGGCAAGTATAGAAGAATGTATGGTCGGACGACTAAGTACAATAACTCTACGATTCCTTATTTAGTTGGGATTTATTATAAAGTGTGTAAGACAGAAAACTACCAACTTACTGAGGAAGCCTAAATAAACGGCATGTTTTGTTCTCATTATTACATTGTCGTTAGTAGGTTCACTTGATTTAATTTTATATTCACTTCTTATTAAACAATATTATTACTTTGAATAAGGCATTAAGAAGACAAATTTCGCGAGATGATATCATTTCGTAGTTTCTTTACAACCGCTTTACAACTAACATGGTTAACAATAATAAAATAAAGAGCATGACAATTACTCAGTTATATAAAAAACAAAGGTACATACTAATTACCAATCATCACATTTAAATAGGTCAAGTAGTCAGTCCATGGTAGGCGAAGGTTGAAGTCTAATGTTTTTTGTACACGCAGTTTAAGCTGTATGTGATTAATCCAAAGTGCTTCCATCACCTTCAATAACCTTGAATTAGAGTTATGTGAAATAATTGTGAAACAGTCAATAATTAATATTAATTTTGTGACCTGACATTAATAAGTGTTTTGCATTGGATGATGCTGGATTTCTATTCAGATTAAGGTTATTGAAGGTGATGGAAGCACTTTGGATTAATCACATACAGCCTAAACTGTGTGTACAAAAAACAATAGACTTCAATCTTCGCCTACCATGGACAACGTGACCTATCTAAATATGATTGGTCATTAGTATGTACTTTTGTTTGTTTTTTATTTAACTGAGTAACTGTCATGAGCTTTATTTTATTACTTTATTACTTTTCCCGTCGATTGATTGGACCGAAGTGCTCGGTCTCAGGTTGACATGTCAGCCTCTTGAGCAGATGCTTCGACGATGTCTTGGCATTTAATTAGTATTTAATTTGGTGGATGGTGACTAGCAGTGGAATCCAGGATGTGCATTCCGTCCTATTAAATCAATATGACCCGTTGCACAAGAGGTGGCACTCGTGGCCCAAGTGGTCTAGTGGATAACGCTTTGGCGTTTGAAACTATGGGCACTGGGTTCGAGCCTCGGTGGCAACATCATCACTTACTGAGAAATGCAGGTACATTCAGCTGACGAGTCCCAAATAGGACGACATGTGCGTTGTCCTGGATTCCACTGCTAGTCACCATCCACCAATTAAATATTTATTTTATTACTGTTAACCATGTTGGTTGTAAAGCGGTTGTAAAGAAACTACGAAATTATATAATCTCACGAAATTTGTCTTCTTAATGCCTTATTCAAATTTATCAAAGGGACTAATTGTTTTGATATTATTACTGTAAATTATTATTAGTGGAAATGCCCTATTTTAATTATTGCCTCTGTAATAAGGAAATTTGATGCAATATTGTATTGCATGCTGAAAATTCCATATTTGTACCAATAGTACTGTTTTGAATAAAGCTATTATTATTATATTATATTTTATTCCTAAAACACAAACTGAGCACATTATAGGGACACCACGGGATGAGATACTACTCGGACCCACCTATGGAAGAAGCACGTGCTTGTCTTAAAAGGCGAGCACTTCTGAGCCTTTGGAAGCTGCGTCTTTGTGGTTTCTGATAATCAAAACAGGGTTCATACATGCTATTCAATCTTTTCTGATTTTGTAACCCATGTACACCATGGATTTGGAATCAGAATTTCTCAGCCCCAGTATAGGTAGAGTAACATGTACATCAGTAAGGTTGTAAGCGTCAGACCCACATTTTCACGCTTCCACTTTTGAGAGAAACACTCCGGCCGCATTTAAATGGAAATCAAAGTCGAAGCAGTATTATTTAATTTTAGCCCAAAACACTCCTTGAAATAATTCGCTGACTCTTGTCGCTTAAAATGTCTACTAATACCTTTTTGGCTGTGCAGCGTGATGGAATTATTGAAAACAACTGTTCCCTCTGGATGGCTATTTCGTCCTTGTCTGTGGCTCTTCACAACCGCACACCCTCCAGGTTTTGAATTTAGGGCCTCCTGGTTACAAGACGACCTCTTAGACCATTCAGTGCTACGCACAGTACTACAATCAACTTTTAAAAATTAAGAAGGAAGATTTCTATAGACAACTACAAACAGTAATGGACAACATCTGAAATGGTGACATCTAAATCCTTATGCGCAATATGAATACAAGCCAAACTGGTAACAGACAATACAGGAGGAGAAGTCATCACATGTCGAGATGTTCTCGCTCAGCTAAATGGATGAGAACGGAGAAGAGAGGAAGGTGATGAAAGAGAACATGACTCAATGCAGAGATGGACAAGAGAAGGAGAAGCTGAGTTAAATACACATCTCACTGAATAAATGAGTGAAGAAGAGTGTTAGGAAAAACAGAAGACAATCCTACGACACAGTGGCAAGTGAAGCAGAACAAGTGGGCAGCGGGTAAAAGAGACTCGGAGAACATTATATCAGATAACCACGTCTCTTTCTGGGAACAGATCGATACAGAATGAACCAACAGAAGGTGGTTCAGAGAACCTAATTGCCATCCTTTTCCGATTCATTCGTGATACATAGCGCAGCGATTAACTGTTCTGCTACCTGACTTGGTCGACGCCGCTGGTCATGAATTTTCACTAGCACCTCATGCACCATTGGCTTGGGTCCATTATCTGAATGGCCTACGAGATCTCCTTTTAAGAGGAAGATTCTGGATTCGCACCCCACGGGGGGGGGGGCGAGTACTGCTGGAGTGGAGTCCCAAACTGGGACGAAACAGTTCTCCAGTACTTCCCGATTTTCTGATGGCTATCTAACGTATTTGCGTTTGTGTTCCAGTCTATAACCAATCAAATCCCTGCATGCAGAAGGTTGACTAGAAATATATAAATATATAATGTATATTGCAAGAATTTCACCTCATCGCACAAATGTTAATAGAAATGTTAATGTGGGCAATAACAGTAATGCACTACTGGCAGTAAGTAGCCGTTTATCCAACATGCATTATAAAGTAGATTTGTCAGTTCATTTTCCGACATTTTTGTTGCTCCACATACTACTTGTGCTAAATAGGATATGATTGAATGTCTACATATTTAACCCTGACACCGCTTCTATTTTCTCCTGAATAGATACACCGAGAAGGCTGTGTCCGAAGAGGGTATTTAGTCTCTGATAAAGTGGTCTTAGTCAACTGCTTGAATGAACTAAAATGTCTCTCAGCTATGTTGTTACTTAGTTGAGTCAATAGCATACCAGTAAGCTACTTATAGCCTTGAGAGTCCTAATTAATACAGCATAGTCTTTGATTGGGCACTAGTTAGTAATGTTAGCGTAATATGTCTAGTCGTTTGCTTGGCGCAGACTAAATTCTGCCAGTCAAGTTTGCAATGTGACCACCATTCTAGGTGGTTCGCTATCACTGTACACTTTGAATTGTTAGTATTAGATGGCTGGAAGCCTTGAACCTAGGTTTCATGCTAGTTGACACTTACAAGTCA